>QEPC01005825.1:1100278-1144738 GCA_003113815.1 Sphenodon punctatus
GCTGGCGACACGGGGCTTTGGAGTGGCGCGTTCTGAAAGCCTGAAAATTGAAGTCTTAAGAACGCGCCGCTCCAAAGCCCTGTGTCGCCAGCCACCGCCGCCGCCGGCAACGGGGAGAACGTCACTTCTGGCGGCTTTGCTTTAACGTGGCATTCAGCGCCCCTCGTTTAAAAGCGCCCTAAGACAGGTGATGTTGAAAGGCAGGGGGGAAGAAATATCTCAGAGGAGGGAGATCTAGGAGTTAACTTCCAGGTTAAGGCCTTGGGGTGTAAGGGTAGAAAGTCTGTAAAGCAAAAGGTTCCCTCTTTCTTCTAGTGACCATTGTATAAGTGGATTCTCTATAGGGAATATTTCCAAGTCCAAAAGGCTGTGGTCATCAGTATTGAAGTGCTTAGATATGGGTTGGTCTAGCTTCTTCATGATTATAGCCGATTTGTGGTTTCTAAATTGCATGTGAAGATCAGTAGTAGTCTTCCCAACATATTGAATGTGACATTCAGGGTGTTTGTATTCAATAACTTATATGAGGTAGTTGGATTTGCAGGTGATGTTCTGTTTGATCAAGTAGGTCTTGTCAGTGACACTGCTTTTAAAGGTGGTTGTCTCTCTCATGTATGTGCAGGTGATGCACCAACTGGAATCGCAATAGTGTGACCCTCGATTGTAGATAGGTGGTTTAATGTGTGCTTTCACTAGTAATTTTCGAAGGTTGGGAAGTTGTCGGAAGGCTATGAGAGGGGGTTTGTTAATGGATTTAGCTAGACGTGGTGAGTAGGTAACCAAGGGGCAGCTTTCCTTAATTGCCAGATGAAAATTAGGGGATGCCGGGTGGAAGTCCACCACAAAAGGGATGTGTTGTGGTTCAGTATTTTCACTGTCAGATTTCTGGAGGAGCGAGTCCCTTGTGAAAAAAGATGCTCAGTGGATGTTTTGGTAAATAACATGTGCTGGATATTGCCTGTAAAGAAGATGTTCTTTGAGCTCATTGATTCTTTTGATGTAGTTGGTGGTGTTATTACAGATACGTTTGATCCTTAGGGCCAGGCTGTAGATGATATTCTTTTTTACATGTTTGGGATGGCATGAATTCCAATGCACGTATATGTGGGCATCTGTTGAGTTGCTGCATAGATCAGTGACAATTTGGTGTTGGTAAATAGTGAGCAAGACATCCAAAAAAGGAACGTGAGAGTTTTCTATGGTGCTATTGCACATGAATTTAATATTAGTATGAGCAGAATTGATCTCCTCTTTGAAGCGGTCAAAGTTGTCCTTGCCACTAGTCCAGATTACAAAAATATCATCAATAAACCTCCACCATACTAGGGGTTTATGTTTAGTATTTTTGAGGATAGTGTGTTCCAGTTTCCCCATGAATAAATTCGCATATGAAGGTGCCATGCATGTTCCCATGGCTGTGCCGTGTATTTGTAAGTAGTGTTTCCGGTTGAAAGTGAAGTTGTTGCAAATCAGAACTAGGTTGGCTAGTTCAGTAATCAACTCTGTAGGAGGTTCCTTTGTACTTCTGTTGTTGAGGTGATTGTTCAGAGATTGGATACCATCCTTGTGTGGTATGTTGGTATACAGAGACGTGATATATAACACGTGACATCAAAGGTCACTAGTATAGTGTTGGAATCAAATTGGTATTGTTTATTTAAGGCTTAAATCTTCCGAAGGAAATTGTTGGTGTCTTTGATATGAGATGGAAGGTTTTGGACCAAAGTTTGTAGGCGTGTGTCAATATATAGAGAAATTATTTCGGTGGCTGTATCGTTGCCTGAGACAATTGGGCATCCTGGGTTATTGGGTTTGTGAATTTTCGGTAACATGTAAAATCTTCCAGGTATAGGTTTAGGATTGATGAGAAGTGAGGTTGTTTCATTATTAATAAGCCCCTTATCAGTAAACCCGTGGATGCTTTTAGAAATGTAGTCATTGAGATCCGATGTGATGTCCCTTTTGAGGGGTTTGTATGTGCTAATATCATTAAGTTGTCTTAAACCTTCTGAAATTTAGTCCTGGGTATTGAGTACCACTACAGCCCCACCTTTGTCAGCAGGCTTGATAATAATGTCCCTTCTTAATTGGAGGTTGGTAAGTGCAATTCTTTCTTCTTGAGATAGGTTGTCATAAGTAGGTTTAGGGACATGCATGTTGATGTTTCTATTCACTGATAGAAGGAAATTTTTTAAAACAGGGTTTTTTTAAAATGTATTTATTTATTTATTTAAAACTTGTATCCCGCCCCTCCTGCCCAAAGGCAGCTCGGGGTGGTGAACAACACAAAAGATTTAACAATAAAACATTTAAAAACAAATCAACAAATTTTAAAACAAATCATAAAACTCACCCTCCCTCCCAAACCCCTACCCCCCACCCTACCCCTCACCAAAAGCCCAGCGGAACAGCCAGGTCTTACGCAAACATCGAAACGACAGGAGGGTGGGGGCCAACCGAGCCTCCTCTGGGAGCGAATTCCACAGCACGGGGGCCAACCACCAAAAAAGATCTCACATCAGTGGCCATCCCATCTCGCCTGGGGAATCTCCAAAAAAGCCCCACGGACGATCTCAGGGGTCATATGGGCACATGGGGAGTGAGGCGATCCCGCAGATAGGCAGGGCCCAGGCTTTAAAGGTCAAAACCAGCACCTTGAACCTAGCCCGGTGCTTTATAGGCAGCCAGTACAGAGCCCGGAGCACAGATGTCATGTGCTCCCTGCGGCCCACCCCAGTAAGGAGACAGGCCGCGGCATTCTGCACCGAACTGGGTTTCTCTTGACCAGAGGAGTGGAACCTTTGGCCCATGGCTGTTTTTATTTGGCCTCTCTCCAATTCCTGGATCTGGATCCCATGGATCCCTCAAGGGCCATTTTCACATGGATGCCCCGCCCCCCTCCTTGCACATGCGTATGGGTGGGTGGGTCGCCCGTGCCAAAGCCGTGGCGGGTGTGGGGGGGATCGGTAGGTGCCCGTGGGAATACTGCAGGCGGTGGATGAGGGGGGTGCATGTTCCCGCGCTCCACCCACCTCCACCCATCACCCACGCACGAAGCAACAGGCGCCAATGCCCGATGCTCTGTGCATGGAGATGGGTTGAGGTGGGTGAGGGCCTGTAGGAATGCACCCCCACCCACCACACCGCCCACCCATTAGAAAAGGGCCGCACCGTCCACCCATTAGAAAAGGGCCAAGCACTGAAAGCATGAGCTCAGAGGAAGAGAGCGGAGTTGAGGGTAAGCATTCAAGGATAGGGGATAGATCAGTGGCATAGATGCATGATATGGATCCTCCTCTTCCTTCCCCCATCTTGAGGACACCTCTTAAATACCCTTGCTCCCAACTCCTATCTGGCCTGTGCAGCTTGTGCTAATTTTCAAAGTGGCCCTTAGGAAGGAAATGGTACCCCATCCTTGCTCTTGGCTCTGGAGTTTGTTTTTCTTCTTTGTCTGAGACAGGCCCTACGTCGGGTAAAGTTCAGACAGATTGCAAGGTCTATCTAGTTGTGGTGGGCTGGAGTTCTTTATCATTTTAAGAAGCTGTCGTGGGTGGACAATATCATATGGGGTTAAACTATAGTAAAACTATGCTACACAGAGGTCATGGTAGGTGCATATTTTTACAGGAAATTTCTCATTTATATTTGTATCAAATTAAAATATCAATTAAATCAGTACTTGAATTGTTGTGCCTGAATTTGATACTATGTAGGCCCCTTTGGGTTTACTCACATACTAATGGTAAACACAAGAATCTGCAGAATTGGGGCCTTACATTAATGTAAATCAGGACTAATGCCAGTGAAGTCAAATGGAAATCACGTGTGCAGGAGAAACTTATCATGTCCGTTGAATAGTTCTGAATCAAGATTTAGTCATGGTCCAAGTTCATGAGGTAATATTTTTATTAGTGGTGGACATCCCGCTAGTTCTCGGAAGGAGAAACGTAAGATCCCAGTCAATACTTTTCTCATATCAATGACTTCATATAATTAAAAACCTATGACCTGGCTTTCAAAGGGAGCAGCAGGTGCTAAGCATTTCTGAAAATCTGGTTATTTTTGTAGCTTGAATGACACATGCACATACACACACAATGCTGACAATTGTACTGTGAGTGATTTCGTTTTAATAGCTGGCTTATACACATTAAGTGTGGGGGGTGTTATTAACTTCTGTGTGTGTGTGTGTGTGTGTGTGTGTTCTTTTGAAGTTCTGCTATCTAAGAAATTCTTGAGAGCCTGAATGCCATCTTTATGTGGGATATTAGTGTAGAGAAAAGTGACATCGAATGTGGCTAATATGGTATCTACATCAAATAGATGATGTTTATTCAAGGATTCTATTTTGAGTAAGAAATTATTGGTGTCTTTAATGTTGGATCCTATGCACTGCAGAGAGAATCTTCTGAATCTTCTGTTTTTGGGGATGTCAACTAACAATAGAACAGCTCAAGGTTTATGTAACTCTTAATATCATCCCTAAAGGCCTACGTTGTTCTTGGAGGGATTCTTTAAGTGTTCTAATTTTCTCGAAAGTCTTTTTAATAATAGCTATTACCAGAGTTATAGGGGTGAATGATACAGAAGCAGAATTCTAAATCATTTATTGCATGGGCAGTTACCAAAATAAACACTGTACTTGTTGCTTTTCTTGGGCCTATTGTGACAATATGCTCCATTACATCAACAATAAATGTGTTGTATTCGGCTAAAAAAAATTACTCATCACAAAAGGTAGTGTAACTGAGCTAACAAACAAGACTGTTTATGGAACTCCTTCTAAGTAATTGTAATTCTTTATCATACACATTAGGCCACACTCTTGAAGATATTGAGGACAGACATAATTGATGTATCTCTGTCATCTTTATCATTATTATGACCACATTAAGCTAAGCTCCAATTAAGTCCTTCTATCTCACTCAAACTGTCCTTAAGAAAATTGCAATTTAGAATTAGTCTACTCACTGAATCTAAGGACTATGGAGGAAAAGAAGGAAGTATGTAGGATTGAAGAGAAAGAGAAGAAGAAGCAAAAAGCATTATTACTTTAGCAGCAGATGAGGTTACTACCCTTAGTTTACATGTCTCACTTCACCAATACAGTCCTAGTTATTTCTAACAAGAAAGGGAAAGAGAATACTAAATAAAAGGGGAATGAAAGTACACTGCCTGAAACATTTCACCACTTACGGAAATTTCTAGCACTTGTATAAAAGCTGCCTTCATCAAAGCTAACATGTCGATATCACAGGAAGTGCAGAGGTGAATGAATGTGAAGAAAATCCAGGTCATCACACTTCAAATATCCACCAGAAATATCTCAGCCTTCTTCTCCACTAACACTGCCTCTGTGTGCCTCCAGTTGACTGCTCTTTGACAGTGTCGATATAGAAAACAGATCATGGCTCTCAAGCATTTTTTTTCATAGATACTTTAGTAGCTTCTGGTTTCATTTATCTTTCAAAGGATAAACAAGTTCGCTGAATGCAAACTACTTGCCTTTGCAGCAAAGTAACTTGAAGGTGCATCCTGCACCTCCCAGTACATATTGCAAAGTAGTTGTCAGAGAAGTTCAAAATGGAGGCCACTCCTATGGTTTCACTTGCATGAATTTCAAGACCGCTTCAAGGTAAAATACTAATAAAAAAAGGTCAGGTGCCAAGTACAAATGCTTCATCCAGAATAATTAACTATTAGACATCCATAGAATCTTCCTTAGCAAAAGGAATACAACAGGAGACTGGCATAGAAAGTTAACAACTGTAGTGAGGCAGCACTAAGTGACTCAGAAGAAAATTGAGATGAATTACTGTATAAAATCTCTTAATTTGCTTAAATACTCGAAGGAGTAAGATACCATTAAAGCACAAGACGTTACTCTATTCATTGCTTCATGGGATACCTGCACACATAACTTTAAAAGTAGCAATGAATTGCAATGAGGGAATGAAAACTCACCCAGTCTAGCCAATTATTTTCCTATAATTTTGATAAACTGTTGCACACTGTGTTGTTTATAACGAAGGCTTTATCACATTTAGAGGCTACTCCTGCAACAATAAAAGGAAAAGAATATAGAGCAGTTATTAAACATTTACGTAGCACTTTCATTGTTCAAAGTGTTTTACAATTCTTATGTAGTTCACCCTCACAACAACCCACTGGAGTAGGTCATTATTATTCCCATTTTATAGATGTGGAATAGAAGTCAAGAGACAGTGATTTCCTCAAGGTTACCCATTGAATTCACGGCTACTATGACAAGATTTGAACCCTGGTCTTCCAGCCCAACATCTTCTACAGTAGGAAACACTGGCTTTCATAAGCTAGCAGCAACTGATCCTGGTCCATAGTAAAGTTTGCAAACAACAACATGGTAGACACCTCAAAAACTTGCTGCCTGATGGCAGGAGGGGCGGGGTATTAAATTGAAAATAAATAAATAAATAAAAATAAATGGGAAGACTTGGATTTTTTTTGCCATGACATTGTGAGCCAGGTAAAGACACTCTGGTCTGTGGGCCACATCTGGCCCATGGCTGGGCTGGGCCTCAAAGTGACCCACTGGAGGGAAAAGGTACCCCACCCCTGTCTTAGAGGGTTTCTTGTTGACTCAGCTACTAACCCCCTGCATGGGAGGATGCAAGAGGGATTGACCCCCTCTATTGTACAGCCAACCTCTTTTCCAATACAGGACTTGAAAGCCGCAATATAGCCCTAGCTGTTCATATTTTATATATTAAAAAACCCTTTATAATTTTCCATTCTTCAGATCTAGGGAGGGGGGGAAAAATCCACTTTTTTCAGCAAAGGGAAGCATGCAAAAACTCTGCAATCACTTCTCTCAGCATTCCAGTTCTGACTTAACAGATGGGCAGTATCATCCTCTAAGCAGATACCACCAGACATAGCACTTAGCACATACATGAATCCCAATCACTTCTATGAGACTTGTGGCAGTGTTACATACTTGTGCTACTGCTATCCACCCAGAGGATCGTATCATAAGTGTCTGTACTACAAGTCACAGCTGTCTAAATTGCTTCAGAAATGTAGATCTCTTTATTCCAGGATAACACAGTTTGAATCATAGTTTCTTGAATAAATCTTGCTGGGAGCTTATCTCATTCGGGTGATGAAAGGCAGCTGAAGTATAGTGTTTGAATCAGCCACCATGTGTTCTAATAAAGGAGGATTTGGGAAAGCTGTTCCTGAGATTGGCAAAACAGGAAAGCAATTTAGCCCAGAAGGTTTTAAGAAAGAGTAGAGTTGTGTTACTTTGATAAATCCACGTAGCTGGCCATGAGACTTAAACATTAAAGCCCTGGTTCTGAAATGAACTCAAATAAAACCTGATGAACTTCAAAGGTCACAGATGTAGATATATTCAAAGGTCTCATTTTTCTTCAAGGACCATGTCAGTATACGGGTCCACCTCAAAAGGCCTTGCTGCCCTGATCCTGAAATCTAAGGCCATTTTTACATGGACACCACCCACCCACAAACACCCGGAAACACCCATCGGATGGGTGAGGAAGCGTTTGTGTAAAAGTCCACGAGTGGATGGGGGCGTGTGCCCGACCCACCCGCCAAAACCCACGGAGCAGCCGCGAGGGAGCCGTCACCCTCCATGGGTGGAGATGGGTGTCCAACACCCGAGCGTCTGTGTAAAAGCGAAAACACCCACACCCACGCGGACCGGACCAGCGGAGACCCACTGCACCTGTGCCACGGGCCACGCACAGGCCACCACGCAGACACGTCCACGGGGGAACGGATGCCGGATGTCCAGCCGAGAGCCTGTAAAGGAGGGCGGAACCATGGCACACGCATGCGGGCTCCAACAATGGTGACCAGGAAGGCCAACGAGAAGGCCAAGGGAGCTGATGACGCCCCACGTGCGGGAAGGGGCTGGGTGAGCACGGGGACCCAGGAGTGCCCGGGGGGGAGGGGAGAGAGCCCCAGCAAGGTGGTGCAGGGGGTGTGTGCCCCAGGCAGAGGGCACAAGGGGGGGTCCAAAGCACCAGTATGGGGGGGGCGGGCTGGGAGGTACAGAGAGGGTGCCCTGGCGGGGGGGAAAGTGGGGGGAATGCGTCCGGCCATAACACAGCGCACGTCTCCTGGCACAGGGCAGAGGGGCCACACCAAGCCCCCCCCTCGAGGACCCCCAGTCCAGCACATCCCAGGGGCACGGTCCAAGGAGCAGCAGCGAGAGTGAGGTGAGCGCGAGGAAAACACCCCCCCACAGGGACGGGAGGGCCCAGCACCATGGACCAGGGAACACAGGGCAGGCGGCAGCCGCATAACCTGGTTCCCCATCCCCGCAGGACAGCTCCCAGACAACGGAGCACCGCATCACCGGGACGATGGCTGAGGAGGGGCCCCCAGACAGACAGGTGAGCAGAAGGGAACCCCAGGAGGGAGAGGGGGGTGAGGCCCCTCGGGGGCACGGAGGGGGCCAGCAGGACCCGGAGTAACCCCTAATGCACTACCCCCAACAGGACACGACCATCACCATGGCTACCACATCCACAGGGAGGGTCCCATGCTGCCAAGTCAGTCGGCCCCCCACACGTGGGTCCCAAAAGGGGGAGTCCTGGTCAAGGCAGGAGATCAGGGACTTCATACGCGTGTGGGGGTCTGAAAGGGTCCAGCATGACCTGGTGCACAGCTACAAGACCAGACAGGTCTATGAAGTCATCGCCCAGGAGATGCAGCGGCAGGGCTACAATAGGGATGTCACCCAGTGCATGCAGCAGGCAAAGGACTTGAGGTCCGTATATAAACATATCAAGGACAACAATCTCAAGTCCGGCCGGGCCATGCGCACATCCGAGTTCCAGGAGGAGCTGAACACGTTCCTTTGCATGGACGGGGACATCGTGGCCTCCCGCACACATGACTGCCTTTGCCAGGGGCAGATGTAGGGCTACCATGCAACCCCCCCGACCAACCCCACAGAGTGAGGAGGGGAGGTGCCCCTGGCAAGGCCAGCCAAGAAGTGGGACAGCCCCGTCCCTCAGGGGGAGGAGATACCCCGTGGATCCGAGCGCCAGAGTACCACACTCAGCACGCGCCCCCAACACCCACAGGCCTACCGGCCACAGGGACAGGGGGCAAGCACAGAGCAAGCAGAGACCCGGGACAGCCCCCAGGAAGCAGAGGAATAGGATCCAGGTACGATCACCCCAGCGGCGCCCACAGCAGCCCCCATGGCACACCTGACTGTCACGGGCCCCACCCGTGGTGATCAGCTGCCGGGGGGCCATCCCATGAGAGGGCGGGAGACCCTACAGGGGAGGGCTGAGGGGAGCTGCCACACTATGGGGGCCGCCTCACTAGGCACCCCAGATCATGCGGTAGCAGGCAGCGGGACACACTGTCACGGCTGGGCCTTGAACCCCTGGCCTTGGGGAAAGCATTCTCTGCTTCTTGCACTATTGGCAAAGTGCTGTAGGGACCGGCTCTTTCCCTCCCCTTAGTATTTTCCCTCTCTTTCTTGCTCTGCACCCTACGCACTAGAGGTGGGACTACCGGATCATCCGGTATCTGATACTGCCAATATTTTTGTGTGCCGGCAGTATCAGATTAACCCAGTAATCCGGCCCATTTACCTGATTCCCCCCGTACCAGATTCAAATGAATGCCCGCAATGTAAAAAAAAAAAAACACAAAAAACTCCCAAACACTTTCCCTCCCCGAGTCCAGGCTGCGCGGGTGGAAGGGGGGACATCCCCCACCCACCCTGCCCAGCCTGGATTTAAACAACAACAAAAATTTCCCCTAAGTCCCTCCTAGTGCGGACTCCGGGCTGCCGCCGGCAACCCAGAGCCAGCACCAGCACGCAGCAGCCAGCCGGTAAGTACCGGTGCTGTACTGATCCCTGGGGTGGGAGGGTGGTTTAACACCCACCCCACCCCAGGGATCACCCTACCTCCCCACCCAGGGATCGCCTACCTTGAGCTCTGGAAGTTCCCCAGAAGGCCTAGTAGCGTTCTGAGGCCGGCAGTCACAGCCAGCGCTGAAGCCGCCAGACCGCCGCCGCCGCCACCGTTGCCCGGAGCTCAAGGTAGGGGAAGGGACAGAGGGGTTCCAAGATCAACAGAGAGGGTACAGGCCAGGGAGAAGCAAGTTAAAGACAGCACGAGGGAAAAGCAAGGAAAGGAGGGAACACCCACTATAGAGAGGTGAGGCAAGGCAAGACACAGCTAAGGGAGAGCAAGACCCCAAAAACTAAGAGGAACACTGGCTATGGGAAACACAAGGCCATGGGGAATGCAAATGGGGCAGGGCTATGGGGGAGCACAGGGCAGTGGGTCACAGAGCTACGGGGGAGCACAGAGCAATGGGGAACAGAGATCCGGGGAAGCACAGAGCAACAGAGAACCGAGCTCCGGGGAAGCACAGAGCAATGGGAAACCGAGCTCCGGGGAAGCACAGAGCAACGGGGAACCGAACTCCGGGGGAGTATAAGCACTGGGGAGAATGCAGAGCACAACAGGGAGGGCAAGACTAACCAGACACCTGAACAGTCAACACAAAAGGAAAAAGGTGCAGGTCCAAGACTCACACATATACACAGGAACTCACAAGCACACTGGGAAAGGGAGACCCACTGACACAAGCAGGAAAAGGTAGGGTGAACAATACATCACACAGGGACTTGCACACAAGGGGTAAGAGCAGTTGCTCCCACAGCTTCCCGCGGCCACTCCATGGTATAAATGCTCCCTGTTGCCAATCAGGAAGCTGGGAGGCAGAACTAGGGAAACACAGGGGGCAGAGTCACAGGGAGGACACAGGGAAAGAGGACTGATCCACTACCAGCAACTAAGATAGCACCAGACCTTAAGGCGGTGCTTCCCAACCCTCCAGGGCTGGGGGTTCAAGACCCAGCCCTGACAGCTGTCCCCCGAGGTTGGTGGTCCGCTCTGGATTGGGGGCCCCTCTGCTGTGGAGCTCGCCACCCTTCAATCGGTGAGGGACCTTCCAGCGGTGTGGGCTGTGGCCGCTTGAGCAGATCTGCTCCTTCCCCGCTTCCTGGTGGATGCTCATATGTGCTCCTGAGGCTTCCCAAGGGGCCTGTTCGCCTGGGAGGGTCTAGCACAGGGGTCGCTGCCCCGGGAGTGCTCACTGGACTGTCCATCAGCGGCCCCTCGCCACCACCCGCTCTCAGCCACCCCGGTGCCCTGGACGGTGCATTGCCTGCCCCCCCGTGCCGCCGATTGGGTTGTGTGCTGCTGGCTGCTGCATGGTTCGCTGGACCCCAGCGCCCCCTCTGGGTGACTGCTGCTCCTTCCCGCTGGGGCTTCCCTGGTCCCCTCACCTGCTATCCGCGGGAGCACCTGAGCCCACCTGTTGTGCTTCTCTTGCCCATCCGTGGGTCCACCTGCACCCCCCCTGCTCTGCCTCTCACTGCTTGGGGGACCCTGTTTCCCAGGTGCCAATAAAATGCTGCTCTGTGATGGTCTGTCCTGCCTTGCTTCTCTTGCTGCTGTGGCAGCTGGGTGCCCCCTTCCTTTGGCGGCCCTCCTGCCCCCATCTGTGTGGTTGTGTGCAGGGGGTGTGCTTGGTGTGTACTGGTGGGCTCCGGGCCTGTGGGGTGTGTGCTGGTTGTGTGGTGTGTGTTCCCCTGGCGGCTTCCCTGCTGGACGCTGCTGCCTGGGCATGCTCAAGGGGTGGTATTAGCGGTGGGCAATCGTCCGGGCACCCCCTGAACTCGCCTGTGCATTGGTGTGGCCCTGCACCTCCCCTTCACTGCCGCCCCCTGTTGGTTTGGGCCGTCTGTGGTGGTGGCAATGGATGGGCAGTGGCACCATGGGTGCTGGGCACCTGAGTGTGAGTAGGGGTTGTGCTGGCCCCAGGCTTTGGCCCCTCCAATCCCCCTTCGTGCAGGGGTCCAGGTGCTCTTCTGGGTGGTGGCTGTCGGCGTGTGGAGTGTGCCCCTGGTGCTGTTGCTGCCCCCGGCCCTCCCAGGGCCCATTGGTGCGGGTGTTCCCCATTGCCCTGTCCCGTCTCTCCTGCAGCTATTGTTGTCATGCTGCTGGTGATCTTGAGCCTGGGCGCGATGGTGCAGCAGCTGGAGCTGGCGGCGTGGGACATGCAGGCGGTGGGTGGGCCGGCCGGCTGTTCGATGGCATCTGTGAGGGTGTTGTCTGTTTGCTGGGCCCTGTGCCTGTGTCCCTCCATGGGGGGTTCTGTTCCTTGATGCCCGGGGCCGGCTCTGATGGCTGTCTCCCCTCCCTCTGTCCCATTCAGTGCAAGTCATGATCGTGGAATGGACCTGGGAGCAGGGGGAGTTGTTGGAGCTCCTCCTGCACGTCCTGGAGCGGTTGCACCGTGCGCAGGCTGAGCACTGGCACTGGGCGTGGGGTCGTTGGCCCTACTGACCAGGTGTTGTCCCAGGCCTGCTGCTGCTGTCCCCCCTTCTGTCGCCCCGTCCCCCTTCCCTGGCCTGTTGTTGCCCCCTGTTGCTGGTTCCCCCTTTCATTAAAGGCGTTTCTGTTCCTTCCCGGTGTGTCTGTGTTGTGCTTTGCTTTGCCCTCTTCCCTTGTACGGGTGCCTCTGGGGAGGTGTTGCAGCATTGCCTGTGTTGTGTGGGTGCCTTCCCCTGGCTCCCCGTGGGCCGTGGGCTTGTTCCTGTGTGCTTCTGTTGCCTGCTGTGTGTTGGCTGCTCTGCTGTGTGTGTGTGTGGGGTGGGGACTGGCGCCGGGCTGTCCGGGCTCTGTGCCAGGGCTGTGTGGAGTCAGCTCCTTTGTAGCAGCTGTCATCCCATCTCCCTCCCGCCCCGCCCATGGGGGTCCTGGTGGCTCGGGGGCGGGACCGCGTTGTGCGGCTTCATTTGCCCTCGGTCGGCCATGTTGTGCTGTTGCTGTGCCGGGCGGGGCTTCCCCGCTGGTCCCGGCTGTCCATGTACTTGCACAGGTGTTTGCTGGGTGCTTCCCGGAATGGGTGTTTGGCCGCTGGGTGTTTGCTGGCCCCTCCCCTTTCCTTCCCACAACCTCCTCCGGCGCTGTCCGTGTAACTGTCTCCCTGCTTGGCACCGCCAGGTGTGCTCACCCACCCATCCACACGCATCTCCACCTATCGGTGCTGCTGTGCTGTCCATGTAAAAACAGCCTATGAATGCCATCGTTTCTCAATGAAGTCAATGGGATTTTTTCCCATTGACTTCAGTGGGTTCAGGATTGCTCTACAAGTGCTCTATGGTCCTTTTCTTATGGGCTGCTGTGCATAGGGGAATGGGTGGGTGGCGCATGGGGGTTCATTCCCACGGACTCCCACCCACCTCCACTCATCTCCATGCACAGAGCATCTGTCATTGGCACCCGTTGCTCTGTGTGTGGGTGAAACGCAGATGCGCACATGCACTCCCACCCACCAGCCGTGGCACTCCTATGGATGCCTCCCCATCCCCCCAGCACCTGCTGCGGCAATCGTATGAACGCCCCCACCCGCGCACATGTGCGGGGGGGGGGGTGTGCCCGTGAGAAAAGGCTCCATGTTACGCAATCTGGTCTGGCAAAGCCAATGTTTAATTTTTAGAAGCCAGTACCCCAGGGAGCTCACACTTAAATTAAGTACCTGCTTAAGTGCTTTGGAGGATCAGACGCAGGGTAATACATATCTCGTAGGGTCCAGCCCTAAGAGAATTTGAATCAGCGGGACCAGTCATAAGCACAAGGGTCTATGCAGCTGGATTCAGCTGCAGAGCAGAGTATTATTTTATAGACTTTAATAAAGACTTTAAACATATTAGGGTCTAAAAGATTGTTAACCTAAATCTCTATCTCAAGTACAATTCAATCCTGCAAGTGACTCAGTGCTGGCTAGGGTAGCCAGATATGCAAATTTTAGAGGGCATTTATGAGAAATACAGGTTGCATGGCTGCATTGGCTCCAGTGCAGCCCTGCAACCTATATTTCTCACAAATGTTCTATAAAATGTGCATATCTAGTTACCCCAGCTGCTGGCTGACTCTGTGCACAGGCAGAGCTCCACTAAAGTCAGTGAGCTCCCCCTTGCCCCCCCCAGAGTCAACTGCAGTGGTAGGGCCCTTTTTCATATCAACTTATTCCATAGTGAGTAATTATCATCCATTGTCAATGGGAGTTTTGGCATTGACTTCAATAGCTTCAGAATGCCAGCCTTAGACATAAGAATCTTTAGTAAGCAAAATTCTTCTTCTTCTTCTAAGCATTTATATAGCGCTAGCGATGTACCTGGCGCTTTACAGAGAATAAGATAGACAGGGGGAGGGGAGACAGGGAAGGGGGAACAGAGAGAGAGAGACAAGGGATGCAACAATCATGAGTATGCGAGAACTCAGGTACACGTTCTTGGCTTGGTTATGGTTACAGTAAATTGGGAGTTTGCAGATAACAGGTGGGGGATAATCCTGGGTGGGGATGGTTAGCAGGAGTTAGGAAGGGCAGTGTGGAAGAGGTGGGTTTTGAGGAGGGATTTGAAGGTACGAAGGGAGGGGGCAAGGCGGATGTGGGCAGGGAGGGAGTTCCAGGTGTGCGAGCAGCGAGGGAGAAGGGGCAAAGGCGGTTGGGGGAACAGGGGAGGTGTGGGAGCGCGAGGGAGGGGATGGAAGAGGAGCAGAGTGCTCGAACAAGGGTTCGGAGGGAGATCAGGGCAGAGAGGTAGGGGGGAGTGAGGTTGTGAACGGCTTTGTAGGTGAAGACAAGGAGCTTGTGCAGAATATGCTCAGGAAGGGGCAGTCAGTGGAGAGAGGAGAGGCTGCACATGGTCAAAGCGATAGGCTCGGTGGATGATCCTGGCAGCAGAGTTTTGAACAGAGATGAGGGAAGAAAGGTGAAAGCGGGGAAGGCCAGCGAAGAGGAGGTTACAATATTCGAGCCGTGAGATGACTAGGGCATTGATGAGAGTTTTGGCAGAGGAGAAAGACAGAAAAGGGCTGATCTTAGCAATGTTGTGGTGGGAGAAGCCAGATACCTATACTTTGCATAATCTTTAAATAACAGAGAACTAGATATGCGAAATACACTTCAAAAATAAGCATGCTACACATCAATAAACAGTTGTTAACTCATTCATATTGTAAGTCTTAGTAAAATAATCTGAATCCCAAAATCACAATATTCAGTTCCCAAAGTAATAGCACTATTTATATTATTATATTATAGAAGGCGTTTTTAGACAAGTGCCTCCCCACCCATCAACCATCCATCATTTGTGTTGCAGGGACGCATTGGCTTGTCTAAAAACATCATGGAGATGAGGCTGTAACATTAGGGTGGCCAGATATGCAAATTCTAGAGGGCACTTATGAAAAATACAGGTTGCATAGCTGCATTGGCTCCAATCACTTGTATTCACCTCAACTTGGGGGCTGCTAGTTCTTTGGCAGAGTCAGAGTTTGGGGCTGTAGAGACTCAAACATGTCCTCTTTATTTGGATTAGTTTCAGTTGGTGTCACATACCGAGGTGACGGATGTCCTTGAGGCAACCAGTTGTAAATTAGATACTTGCCCATTTTGGTTGTTGAAAGCCAGCTGTGAGAAACTTTGCTGTCTAGGATTCTCAGTGCCTCCCTTTGGGATGGCAGGGTTCTGGAAGCCCTCAGAGATGGTGGATGTTTGGCCTCAAAAACCCATCACTTGATGCTGACTCCTTGGACAGCTATTGCCCCATCTCTAACCTTTCCCTTTTAGGGAAGGTTATTGAACGGGTGGTTGCCAGGCAGCTGCAGGGACATCTAGATGCAATCGGATTGCTGGACCCATGTCAGTCTGGCTTTCATCCTGGGTATAGCACCGAGACTGCGTTTGTGGCATTGGTCGACAATCTTCGCCATGATACTGACAGGGGATATTGTCCCCTGTTGATCCTTTTAGATCTTTCAGAGCGGCCTTTGATACAGTTGACCATGAGATGTTGTTGACACGGCTGAAGGATCTGGCAAGGATTCGCGGGATGGCTCTAGAGTGGTTCCGTTCATTCCTATTGGGGAGGTTTCAACAAGTGGTGATGGGTGATTGTTGTTCTCCCCTCTCCCCACTCTCCTGTGGGGTCCTGCAGGGCTCCATCCTGTCTCGCCTTCTGTTCAACATGTATTGAAGGGCCCTGAGCAAGATCATGCGTAGATTTGGGGTGCGTTGCCTTCAATACGTGAATGACACTCAAATCTATTTATCCTTTTCATCTGACCCAGGCCCTGTAGTCTCGGTGCTTTCCCAGTGCCTGGTTGCTATTAGGGACTGGATGCAGCTGAGGTGTCCAAAGCTGAATCCAGACAAAACTGAGGTGATGATGGTTGGCCAGCCCTGTGGCCTGGGGGGAATTGGGATTCCCATCATTGATGGGATCCTGCCTCCCCTCGCTGTGCAGGTGCATAGCCTTGGGGGATGCTCCTGGATCCTCAGTTGCGCCTGGCAGGTCAGGTTGCGGCTGTTGTCAGGAGCGCCTTTCACGAACTAGGGTCATGGTTGCACAGACATCCCAAATCACTGTATCTGCCCGACCACACGATGGAGGTATACGGACCTGGGACATGTCCGACATGTAATGGCCACAGCAAACAATGACTGCCCCGTCAGGATGTTAGGGCAATATAAGCTCACAAGGTGCCTGCAACCAGATGTAGCTGTGCCCCAGGGCCACCAGATGAGACCCCAGACCCACCCCCAGGAATGCTGGGAGGCATCTCCCCAGAGAGCTTATCGCAGACAGTATCCTTAGTCCCGTGGTGATATGGGAACACCTGTCTGTGTTGGGTGGGGGGGCTGCAGCCACAGGGATAGGCATCAGAACCCTAAGGAGAGGAGAACAAACCCAGGGGAATCAGACATGGACAGCACATTAGGCAAGATCATGTAACCATTTTATTCACCATATGACAACTGAATAGGGGAACAGAATTCTGCAACACAGTAGTCACAGGTACTTGCCCCAGGCTCACCTCCATCTGGTGCTCTGGGGACGAGACAGCTCATGCAAGCCTCCAGCAGGAGCTGTCATTCCTGGTTCCACTCCCACTCCAGGCAGATCTCAAGCAGTGTAAGGGGAGATGGGGCAGTGGAGGAACCTGTCCAGCTCCTCATAGAATGACTCTGTGTGCCTGGCATGGCTGGATGTGAAGTATTGTGGACCAACTTGTATTCATTCCTCAAGTTCTTTGCCTGCTGTTGACACTGGGACATCTCCCTATTGTTCTCCAGCCACTCCATCCCACTGGAGATGTCTTGCTATACTGATTCATTTCAGTAGCACCTCACATGCTCCTGGTGAGTTTCTCCTGGTTTTGGCTGCTCACCACAGGCGGATGAAGGCCCATCTCTCTTCCTGTGCCCAGGGCAAGCCCTTGGGTGCAGGGCCTGTGAGGGGTGCAGCCAGCGTGGCTGGGGCCTGCGAGGAGGATGGTCTCCTGTTCAGGGTGTGGGTGGGATGGGGAGGGCAACTGGTTCACGAGTAACCGCTGTGCCGCTCTGGCCATCATGACGCTGGTGCCGGTGGATCTCCCTCCTGGGTGGGTGTGCGGCCTGGTTCATATAAGCTAGAGATGCATGTGGGACCCTCCCCACATATAGTTTTGCCTGCCCCCACATGGACATCCCGGCTTTTTCTCTGCTGCTCTGTGAATGGTCATGGGAGTGCACACCCCCTCACATGGGTGTTTAGATGCGTGTGGGATGGGTGGACATGCATGGTTGCATCTCGTCTAAAAAAAGTCTAAGTCAAAATTCTATTATCCTACCATCTATTAAGAATCAGCATAGCCCAGTATTAAGCATTTTGCTTTTCTTATTTTTGTTGAGTATCAAGGTCTAGAAACTGCCTTTTAGACAAGAACTTTACAATGATCCAGTTCCCACAATGCTTTCAAAAAATGAATCAGAAAAACACACATCTTCTGTTTTATAGAAGCTCTCCTCCCTTTTAAATATTTCCATTTCAAGGTTTCCTTCAAGCTCCCATTAATAGAAGCTAAATTTTAAAAAAAATCAGAAAGGAAAAAAAACATGTTTCTGAGTCAACACCCTCAACCCAGTTTTCCACAACCAGTGAGCATGCTCCAGCCTTTAAAATCAGGCTTCTCAGACCAGCCAGCTCCTAAAGAAAACCATGGGGGTGAAAGCTGCAGAAGGAAGGCTTTGGTGTTCAGGAGCCTCTAAAAGGAACAAACACTTAATTTATCTAAAGGTAAAGATACTAGTTCTTTTTCTTTGTGGGATTACAATCCCTTCAGTTCAAGGACCCTTTTTATTCTTTTCCTTAAAAAACAAAGGATTGCTGTAAGAATATTGTTTTTATCTACTGCAGATGGAAACTCTGGGACCCCAGTATTTCTTGCATACCTGACCCCTTTCCAGGTATTCCTCTCCAAGATTAGAGAACAAAAAGAAATCTTTTCCCCTCCACTTTGTGAGAGCAGTAAATGCAGGCTGGAGGGTTGTGGGGTTTTTTTTGTATGCCACCCATCCTTGCCCAAAACCAGAACAAAACTCTATCCCCTTGAAAGCTTTAAACAAAGGGGAAATGGGACCTGGAGCCTTAGTTCTTCCTTCATAGCCATTTCAAATAAGTTGTCCAGAAAACATAGCCAATTATTTCACTAATTGCCCATTCACAATTACAAATGAAAACGTACCATTTTAACTTGTGGGTTTTTTTTTGTTTTAATATATAGTTAGATCAGAGAATGCGGGGACTGAGAATTATGACCAGATATAATGAAGACATCCTTCTGGTGTTCTCTGAAAATACTCTAATGCTGATATTCACATGTGGCCAATCCAATCTTAAAGGGAAGGATTGGATTAACATGCAATACATTTGGTGTTGTCATATTTATAGAGTTAAACGTCAGAAGGGATTGAGTGTTTAATGAGTGTTTATCTAGTCTGCCCCCCCCCCCCCCCCATGTAAGAGGCCACCCACTCCATCCCTGCCCCATGCAAAACCAGAACCCTAAACTTGATGCAGCTCTTGGAACTGTCATTGTTATAGGGCCACAGTTGTGGCCTAATAGTTAAGGCGGTAGCAAACTCTCATTGAACAGCGGGACATACTAAAACACAGGACATGGATGGACAATTGGAAACAATGGGAGCAAACGGATGGACAATTGGAAACAATGGGAGCAAATGGATGGACAAGGTCCTCTGCTGCCCCACATCAGACTGACCTGTCCAGACTATTGGAAAATATGGGATCCAATGGATGGACAATGTCCCCTGCTGCCCCACATCAGACTGACTTGTCCAGTTCATGGATGGACAATGGGAACAAATGGATGAGCAATTGGAAACAATGGGAGCAAATGCATGGACAAGGTCCCCTGCTGCCCCACATCAGACTGACTTGTCCAATGTCCATCCATTTGCTCCCATTGTCCATCCATGGGCTGGACAGGTCGGTCTGATGTGGGGCAGCAGGGGACCTTGTCCATCCATTTCCTCCCATTGTTTCCAATTCATCTGGGTTTTCCATCAGAGATATGGAATGACAAGGGTGGAAATTCTCTGCCAGAAGTAGTGGAATGCCTAGGGAATGACAAAGGGAGGAAATTTTCTACTAAAATTAATGGAATGCCCATGGAATGACACAGGAGGAAATTCACTAGCAGAAAATAATTGAAGGCCTATGGGAGTTCTGTGGGGTAAAACCACAGCCTACCTTCCACAGACTAATGGGCCATTGTTAATCCATGGGCTGGACAGGTCAGTCGGACGTGGGGCATCAGGGGACATTGTCCATCCATGTCCTGCGTTTTAGTATGTCCCTTGAACAGTGCCTATGCTGTTCAATGGGAGTCAATAGAGCAAAAACGTCCCGTTGGCGACCATTTTAGCTTTCCTCCAGCAACACGTTCTGTGATTACAAACAATGAAGGAAGCCAGGGGTGGGGGCTGAAGGTGGTGGTGGGGGTCCCCATACCTCGCCTGCCTCTGCCAGCTAGTAGTGCTGCAGGAGCAGCAACAGCGGGACACCAATTAGACTGGGCGATAAAGCTGTTTGTTTACAAACAACTTCTTCCCATGTGAGTGATCAGAAAGTTGTTACCTTGTAAAGAAGGTTCTTCAAGATGGCTCCCAACATTCTCACAACTGGGTTGTGCATGCTCACAATATTCAAATAACAGACCATGTGATGGTCTTGAGTTCCTCTAGTATAAAAAGCACTCTCCCTCTCAGAATGACAGTTTCTTCCAACCCTTTCTAGGAATATAAGAAAATTCCATGTGGGGCTGTAAGGGTGGGTGTAGTGAGAATGTTAGGAACCATCTCGAAGAACCTTGTTTACAAAGCAGCAACCTTCTGTTCTTTGAGTGGCTCCTCACAGGTTTTTACACGGCTCCGCTGGGTGGTGGGTCTGTGGATGCGCCGGTGCATGGGTGGGGTGTGCACACGGCCGCACACGCATCCCCACTCACCTGCATCCAGGGAGCAACTGCCATTTCCCCTGGTTGCTCTGTGCGTGGGGACAAAATGGGGGGTGAGTGGGGATGCATTAGGCGGGTGCGCACATGCACCGCCACTCACTGCAGGTGCATGCGCCATGTTGTTCACACAGGGCTCCCCCACCCATGAACACGCAGAAATCTCCGTATTCATGGGTGGGAGAGGCCCGTGTAAAAAGGGCCACATTCTGACAACTGTCTTACTTATACTATCTTAGGTAGGAATTTAGGATGGAAAGCAATTTAGGATGGAAAGCCTGCGTAGTCTGTCTTGGAAAATCTGCAAATATGGTTCTGAGATTATTATGGCTATTTCACTAACTCTTCTTAATGAATTAAGCAGTATTGCTAACAGGAATACTGTCTTTAAACCCCCACCCCATAACCAGTTCATTTGCTCCTCCCCCATATAATTAATTCACACTGCCCTGGGGGTGCAAATGAAATGGTTATGGGTGGGGGGCAATGTGAATTGATTATATGGGGGACAGGGGCGCAAATGAACTGGTTATGGGGTGGGGGCAGCATGAATTGATTATGGGGGCACAACTGAACTGGGTTTTTATATATATATGTCTCTTTTCATAACATAATGCGCTTAATAGGTTGGCTGCATTTTGGGTGTCTTGTGTGTTTGATAGCAGCACCCCCAGGCCTGCCAAGGCAGGCAGCGCCCCTAGCGGGACACAAAGAAGGGGACCCATCTTGACTTCTTGGCCAGGGGCCCACTGCACCCTAGCTACGCCCCTGGTCTAGTGCATGTGACTGATCAATTTGAATGAGTGTGTGAGGTGAGAGCATGTGCGTGTAGTGTGTATGGATGAGTGTGGGTGTGATCAATTTGAATGAATGTGTGAAATGAAAGCATGTGTGTACTGTGTCTGAATGACTGTGCGTGATCAGTTAGAATGAGTGTGTGAGGGGAGAGCACATGCATGAATGAGTGTGTGACCTCTTTACATGAGACGCACCCACATAGTTGCATGGGTGGATGCGTCTGTATGAAAGCAGTTGCTTGTGCACTCCTGTGTAATATACACCTCCACCCAACACCCCTGCACAGAGAAACCTGCGAAAAAACAGGTTGCTCCATGTGGGGGATGCGGGGGGATGGGTGAGCACTTGTGTGCACCTGCAGTGTTCTTGTGTCTGGAGCCAGCTTATGCATTAACAAAACTATTAAGTTTCAAAAGAAGAGCAAATTACCTAGACAAAAAACCTTTGGTTTAAGAAGCTTGTTAAGGCGGCATTACAAATTATACTCAAATGTTAATATGACAGTAAATTGTATGTTAAGGCAACTTTATTAAATATCAGACCAATCTATACATTTTTCTTATTCATTAATAAAAAAAATTATGATAACTGAAATTAAACTGTATATATTCCTCATCACATATAAGTATTGTTCAGTCACCATGCCACACATATGCAGCTTAATTTCAGTTGTCATCATTTTTTTAAATAATGGATAAGAAAAATGTATAGATTGGTCTGATATTTAATAAAGTTGCCTTAACATACAAATTACTGTCATGTTAAACGTTTGAGTATCATGTGTAATGCTGCCTTAAAAAGCTTCTTAAACCGAAGGTTTTTTGTCTAGATCAGGGGTGGGGAACCTCAGGTCCGCGGGCCAAATGTGGCCCTTGGCAAATTTTGATGTGGCCCCTTTCCAGTGTCTGGATCTGGCCCTGGATCCAGTCTCTACCCACAAGCACTGAAAAACTGAGCTCAGGATAATGAGGCAGAGAGGAGGGCCTGCGCACAAGGGTAGGGGACAGATTCACAGCACAGATCCATGATCTGGACCCTCCTTTTCTTGAGTACATCTGTTAAGCACCCCCGCTCCCAACCTGTATGTCGCCCTCAGAGCTCGTACTAATTTTCAGTGTAGTCCCTGGGACAGAAAAGGTTCCCCACCCATGGTCTAGGTAATAATATGCCACAGGCAGAAAATGACAAACTTAGGGTGTCTTCATACGGGCGTGGATAGGGTGGGCGGATGGGTGTGTGCCGCTGTGTGGGGGCGGCACATGGGGGACAGTTATACGGGCACACACCCATCTCCACACACAGGCAACCACTGTTTTCACCGGATGCCCCATGCGTTGGGGATGGGTGTTGCACAGGAGTGTGCACGCACCCCCGCCCACAGTGTTTACACGGGACTCCCCCATGCAGGCACCCACGTGTGCAATGCATGGGGGTATCTCGTGCAAAAGAAGTCTTAATGTGTCATTATTATTATTTATATAACCCCAGCAATATGCCTGGTACTGAACAGTTGTGATAAGAGTAAGGTTACCACCTATCCAAATTTTTAAGGAACACTTATGAAATGCAACATGCAAAAACGTGCATAGGTGGCAACCCTAGATAAGAAGCACTGAGGATTACAATCTAGAATGGAGTTAACTGACAAGATATCCCTTAAGAGCTCCATGATGCTAGATAGTGAATCATGTCCCATACTGTAGAGGAAGGGAAAACCATCTAGTCATTAGCCAATCTGATGGGAGTGGGGAGAACTCCTTTCTAGCTCTATGCTGATAATTTACAATCAAGTTGCATGACTCAAGCATCTGAGATAATTTCAACAACTGTGTTTATTCAGGATTGTTATTTAAATCTCCAAACTCATTTTTGCATCTACGACATGAAGACAATATCAGTGTTCAACAGTAGTACGTACTGCAGTAGTTACCAAATGTTACAACCATGTCTAGAGTCCCTATGTCCTAGTTATATTAATAGTAATTTTTATACAGCACTCCCCTGCCATGGCACTTGGGAGTGCTTCACATAGAACAATTATCTTTTAATCCTCACAACAACCCTGTGAGTTGGGTTAGGCCAAGAGAACATTGTGACTGGCCCAAGTTCACCCAATGAGTTTCTAGCTAAGGCAAGACTTGAACCAGGGCTGCACCCTACTGCCTGGTCCAAGAATTGCACACTTAACCATTATACCACACTGGTGTACCTAGCTAGTGCAAATGCATCCAGGGGACTTGTTTTCCACTCCAAAGAAGTTGCCATATATGGATGTATTCAACACAACACAGGAAAGAAAAGTGATACAAGGAAAATGGTCAATAGAGGACCGCATGAGGTGAGGGGGAATGGTCTAATACAAATTAGTAAAAAATGGCATTCTAATGACGACAGTTAAAGGCAAAATGCCTATTATATGTTCAAACTTTGGGTGATTTCAGACGTTACGTTTGTGGCATTCACCACAGTCAAACGCGGGCGGTGGTGAAAGAGCCATGCACGTCTGTTGACCCGCATCCAGATATTCACCACATGGGCCGGAGTGAACCTAACCACGCTTCGTGAGGTCGGAACAGGAGGAGGTCCAGAAGTTCACCACGGCAGGGGTGAAGGAAACGTAACGTCTGAAAGGAAAACCCCAGCCGCGGTGGAAGGAAATGACCACGGGCAGTGGTGATGGCACGGAGCGCCTGCCAGGCAACCAACAAGTGGCACACAGAGGGAGATTTAAAGGGCAGGCAGTAGTAGGGGAATGTGGTGGAGCAGTTGATGGAGAGGAGGGTGGAGGAAACAGAGCAGAGGATGGAGCGAGAGGGCGAGGAGGAGGTGCAGCAGCAGCAGCGATCTGACTGGGAGATAAAGCTGTTTGTTTACAAACAGCTCCTCCCCATGTGCCGATCAGAAGGTTGTTGTCTTGCAAAGAAGGTTCTTCAAGATGGGTCCCAACGGTCTCACAACTGGGTCGTGCATGCTCGCCCTCTTCAAATAATAGCCACATGATGGTCTCGAGCTCCTCTAGTATAAAAAGTGCACTCCCCCTCAGAATGACAGTTCCTTCCAACCCTTTCTAGAAACAGAAGGAAAATATTCTATGCGAGGCTGGAAGGGTGGGTATATGTGAGAATGTTTTGAGCCATCTCAAAGAACCTTATTTACAAGGTAGCAACCTTCTGTTCTTCTTCGAGTGGCTCCTCACGTGCTATTTGTACTAAATACGAATGTGTTTGTGTGATCAGGTATTGTTAATAGCATGCAGCTATTTTGACGTGGCCCAGAGGTTTTGTATGTTTTAAATATGTGAACGGGATTTTTTTATCCTGCTATGGCATTACCACTGATGGAGAGAGAGTGAGTTGTCCTACTGGAGTTCCATCCACTTACTGGATGAGATGCTAGTAGGAGGGTTCTCTCAGTCGCCAAGTGGCAGGGTTTTACACAGCAGTAAGGAGTACTCAGTGTAAACTAATGTTCTGTCCATCACATCTTAACACTGAATACTCTTTGTTGCTCGATTTTTGGAAGTTCTGCCTACAATGGACAAGCCCCTCCCTAGAGCTCTGCCAGCCATACGGTTCTGCCAACCCGCCGGTGGCAAAGCTGCCAGCACACAGACAAGCCTTTGGGGCCCCGCAGCAAGGCTTGACACATGACCCCTCAAACCCTTGGGCCGGCCCTGCCTGTACAGCCCCCTGGCCTTGGCCCCTGGCATGCTGCTTCTCCCTGAGCGTGCGTGTGCTGGCATTTGTATCTCCACTGGCAGGCGTGTATGTGTGGGGCTGTCCGGCCTTGCATGCCGGCAGCTGTGTGATGCTCACTCGCTTCACATCCCTCCACAGTGGCCCCATTGTTCCCGTCCTGTTGTTATCTGTCAGCCTTGGCAGCCTGTCTGTGTCCAGCCCCCGGCCCCACATCCCATGATGCCCCCATTGCCGCTGCAGCTCAGACCCTCCAGGAGCTGTACCATGGCAGCTGCATCTCAGGCCAAGGTCCCGCTCGGAGGCTCCAGGGGCTCTGTCCGAGCCTGGACCGCCCGCGAGAGCATGGCCCTGTGCGACCTGTGGTGTTCGCCCATCATTCAGCGCAGCCTGTGCTGATGTGCAACTCGGGATGAGCTGTCCGGAGACCTTCTCCCTGAACTGCTTCCACATGGCCAGGTGCGGCTTCTGCTGGGGGCTGTGGCAAAGGCCCTGCTATGTGCACCTGTCGTTGCCACCCACGCCACCTGATGGGAGCCCCTGCAGCCGGGTGTAGGGTACTCCGGTCCCATCTGACAACCGGCTGCCTCCTCAGTGCCTTCCTTCCGCCTATGGCCTGGGTGCTCGCGCCAACGCCTGCTGCCTCTTTGGGACTGCTGGATCCCGTGACCCGGCTCCGCCCACCTGTCACCCTCTCGCCTGGGACCTGCTGCCCCATCCCCCACGCCCTCCCGCGCTGTCTGTCTCTGCACTGGGCCGGTGCTGCTTGTGTCCTCAATAAACACCCTTTGTGCTTCACTGTGCCTTGTGTTGCTGGGTCCCCCTTCCCCACTGGGGTCCTGCCCTCCCCCTCCTGCTGGGCTGGCCATGCCAGCTCTTCACCCCCCCTCCTCCCGTACGCCCGACCAGCCATGGGGGTTCCCTGTTCCCCCCCGGTGTGTGCCTCCCCCTGCCCCGCTCCCCTTTGTTGTGTGGGTGTGCTGCTTCGTTTGTGCGCACTTCTCGTTTTGAAGTGCACGCGCCTTCCATGTGGCCTGCAGCTTCCTCCACCCCCTCCCTTCGTGTTTCCCTTCCCTGGGCGGGGCCCTCCACCGTCTTTGGCTTTGTTTGCCCTCCGGCGCCCATGTTTGCGTCTGCGTAACCCCGGTGTCTTGTGGGGCTCCCACCGCGGTTCTCGCCACGTCTGTTGGGTTCCCCCGGCCCGTGTTCTCTCCGGTTGGCCCCGGGCAGCAATGCTGCCCCTGTCACATCTGTTGGGGCTGCACGTCTCACCATGGCCCACCGTGAAGCCATTCACACCAGGGTGGGATTCACTGTGGTGGATTTCACCGCGTCACGTCTGAAATCACCCTTTGTCTCTTCAGACATAAGATGTGTTAACTGACTGCACCACCCGCTTATGAAATTGATTAGGAATGATTTCTCTCGTTTAGTTATTCCCTTGTGTATTTTAAGCAAATGGTTTTCCTTAACCAAATTAGTCTTTTCCTCCTACTGCCACCATAGAATTGTAACGTGCTACATGAAAACAATGGCCCTTTGTGTTAAGATCCTTGAACATCTTTAAAGGTGTGTAGGAGGCAAAGACTTCTGGTTAAGGTCCTGAGGTGTATCTTGTTAGTGATAGGCACAGCTGAAAACAGGGATGCAAATGTGAATGTAAGACACTTTAACACCCCTCCAACCCCATAAATATGTAGGTCCCTTGGCATGATTTGGAATAGTCTGAGGGTTGCCCTTAGTTGTCCAAGCTATTTATGGCCACAGAGAATCACTAGGGGTGTAAAAATGTCTGGTTATATTCGTTTCCCCCCCAGCAGTACCCACTGTACTAGCTGCTGCAGCGAGAGATTGAAAGAGGAGAAAAGTAGCTGCCTAGCTCCAACCCATGTTTTTCCATCTTTGGGTAGCTTAGTGAGGTTTTTTACTGTTGTCCCAGTGTAGAGCTGCCTTAGTGAAGCTCAATATTTGATTTAACCTAATAAAAGAAAATTAAAAGAATTTTTATTTAATGGGAAGTAACAACACAGCAATAGGAAATTTATATTTTAAAAAACTTGATAACAAAATTAGGCATCTTTAAGAACTGGAAGTTTTTAAATTTTAGTTTTATTATAGTTTAATCTCTGGCTGCTAGCTATATCTTGTTTGCTATATCCCATAAACTACTGTAAACAAATAATAAAACTGACTTTACAACTGCTTTTGTAATCACTGAGATTGTGATCTGGCAAAAACCTAAGCCCAGCTCTGCTTAATTTTGCCCACTGAGATGTCCTGCCGATTGTAGTGGGGCTACTCAAATATATAAACCCAGGCACATGCTGGGCAGCTGTTTACTGCTAGTAAGTCCTTGGTGTTGGTGTGAGTTCCATTTACTTAAATGCGACTTGTGCTAGCAATAAACAGCCAGAGGATGGGGAGTAGCAATGTCTGTTTTGCCAGGGGAATTAATTAGTCCTTTTGATTTCAGGCTGATAAAGGACAGGTATGTCAAGTCTTATCCTAATTTGTACTACAGTATGCTTGTCTGAAGAGTTTTTAGTCTAAAGCTTTCATTCGGCATGTGAGTAATGTTTTTAATAGGACTACACATATACCTAAAAATAAGCATGTGTATAAATGTTTGAGATTTGAGTTTAAATGATCATGTTCATGTTTACTTCACGAGTATATAAAGTTATCATGTAAACATATGTACAGTCTGTAGGGCTGTTTATTTTGGTAGGTTTATTTTTATGCAAGAGGGATTGACCTCATGTTCACATGAAATTATTTTTGTGCTGCAGGCCAATCTCTGCTGGGGAGTGTGTTGGTGCATGTCTATTGCAAACAGCAGAAGCATGGGAACACTTAAGTGTTGTGTCCGGTCTCTGCTGACAAATTCAGTCTGAAAATATTCAAGCAGCTGTGCCTAGCCCCCCTCCCACGCCACCTGAGGGATGATTCCACATCCCAAAGAATATGTACTCTCAAGTTTGCCAGCTTTTGCAATCTTTCCACAACCTGCAGTTTTTAATCCTCTTAAAGGCTAATAACACATAACTTATAACTGTAGTCTACTTAAAAGTATGGATGCCATGTAGATCACAAGAGATGGAGATAAAAATTGTTCATATATGTCATTAGACTGGGAGCAGACCAGCTTTCTGGCCTCATAGAGCTTTCTTCAGACCTTTAAAAGTCAGAACTACTACTAGGAAGGGTCCCGTGTGGCCCAAAACATATCTACTCTCACCAACAGAAGTTGGTTCAAGAGAAGATCTTATCTGGACTATATTTGTTCCTACTTACGTCTTGCAACAAAATGGTGGGAATCTCCACTTTCTTTTTAAAAAAACTTCTTGGCTTCAAGGCTACAGAAAACAGCTTGAAAACTTGATTGCAGCATGACATAAAGGCTGAAAAACCAAAATTTACCACTTTCTCCCCAATTTATTTTCCCCCCAAAAGGTCATAAAACATGATGTACATAAATCACACTAGATCAGATGAATCTTTTATCTAGCCCAGTATCCTCTTTCTGATAGTGGCCACCAGTACTGGATGCTTCAGGGGAAGGGGACAAAAATCAGGGCATATATGGAGTGATCCATTTCCTGTCATTCCAAGTTTCTGGCATTCACTTTTGAGACACCTTGACTTTGAGGCTGCATTCCCAGAGCACCTTGGCTAATGTCCACTGAAGGAACTAATCCATCATAAACTTATTTGATTTTTGATCCCATGATTTTAGCTAATCTCATGATTTTGGGGAGCCTGGCATGTGGTTTTTGAACATGTGGAGTTCCCAACCCTCCATTCTCTACTCCCCCAGGATAGTTTAAAAGAACTGGTAAGGGGCCAAATAAAAACTAGATGCAGGCTGCATTTGGCTCTTGGGCCTGATGTTCTCCTCTCGTCCTTAAGACATGCTTACATCGGCACAGCCCCACTAAAGTCAATGGGGCTTTCTTGTACATTTAGTTCTGGAGCCTAAGTTATTCATATCCTCCTCACCCCCATAGATTGGGTAGGGATTTTCAGGGATTTTTACTGCACTTTTATCATTTTGTGTGTGTATATTGTTGTTTATTTCTGTAAGCTGCCCTGAACCTTCAGAGAAGGGAGAGGGATACATTTTAATTAATAAATAAATAATACAAAATAAGTATCGGTGTAATGTGGTCTCCAGAGAAGGCTGTGCCTGCCTGTCTCTGGCAACTACACTTTTTGAGTTGGCAAATGGATATTTCCAGTTCTGCCCCCCCCTTTTGCATTGTATGTCCATGTCTGTCAAGTAGTCCTTTATGCATAGCTAGTGAATTATTTTTATAACCATCTTCCTAGACATCTTTATGTTTCCCCACCAAATGGAGGTTTAAATGTCATGGAGGCCACCTCCTACCCACAAGCCACCCCCACAGCGGTTCCATCTTGCCAAACTGCAAGAATTCCCCCTCCCCTCTCACCCAAATCCTGACATCTAAAGCACAGCAGGCTTCAAGTTTCTTTTCCTTTGTTGTATGGCTTTTAAGTCTACAGGGGGTCATGCTTTCTAGCTTTTTCCTGCAACCATGAGAGCTAACAATGTCTGTGAACTGAACAACTGTAAATCTGCCACCATCCCCTGCCTCCAAGTGCTGGGACTTGGAAAAAAGCACCAGAACAAGGCTGCTTGCATATGAGACGGGAGAAGGTAGGGATTGACGCAAGCCAAAATCACGCCAGGAGGAATCGCTGGAAGGTCTGCTTGTGTGGGGGTTTTTTTTAGCCCATTTCTAGCAAGATTTCACTCGTGGATTACAGGGCTGGATTTTGAGGCTGCTTTCACACCTGCACAAACGAGTCATTAGAAGGTCAAGAAAGTGAATGCACATACAAATCAGGCACATCTTTGATCAGGTGTGAATGTCCCAGCCAGGTGATTGAAGGTTTTATGCATGTTTATGAGGACGATTAACACAGCTGGATTTTGCAGCTCGGTCAATCGCTTTGGGACACTTTCTGATGCGCACTAAAGTGTACTCACAAGTTCGGGCAGTGGGATACACATGCAAATTAGGTATGGCTTTGATAATGTTGGGAAGGCGCATTGGGTGCCCTGGCAAATGTGCTGTACCAAGCTATGGAATCGAGCTTGTTTAGTGCAGCCCATTTGCCGCCAAAAAGCTTCACTCATGCGTGGCAGCGCCCTTCAGACTTTATGAAAGCAGCGCCTAACTTGCACGCACGTCCTACTGCTCGAACGTGTAAGTACACTTTAATATACTCAAAAAGCGCCCTTTGTAAACACACACAAAAGCTACAATCACCCGCCTCAGGGCATTCACACGAGATCAAAGAGACAGGCCTGATCTCTATAGGCATCCCCCTCGTGCCCTATTTGGGCAGATGGGAAAAGAGGCCTAAAAGCCGTGTAATCCGCGCGTGAAACGGACCTTCCCGCGATTCCCAATCCCTCCCCCCTCCGCGTACAAACGGCCGACCTGGGGGTGGAAGACCCCTTCTCTTCCTCCACACGGAGTTGCCCCTCCATGTTATCCCGGCCCCTTTACAGGCTGTGGGTGTGTGTGGCGGCTTGCAGACCAGTTGCTGGGTCCTCCTTTCACAGCCCAGGCGCTTCCATTCAACCTGCTCCCCTCTCAGCCGTCACGTGCTTCAGGTGCCGCAAAGTAGGCACGCTTTTGCGACAGGGTGACAGCCAAATGGTGCGACAGCAGCCGCAGTCCCCGAGTAGTCTTGGCGGCGGCGGCAGCAGCAGCAGCAGTAGTGGTGGTGGGGGCCAGGGGGTCCCAAGCGAGGAGCCAGGAAGGGAGAAGAGGAGCTCGCGTAGGCGCGCGGCCAGGGAACCTAGCGCCGTGCCCATCTTCATCCCCATGTGAGGGGGGTTTAGAGCCCCCCCATGCGCGCGCGCCGCCGCCGCCGCCTGAACACTGAGCGCGCGCGCGCCCGCTCGCCCCCCCCGGCCAGATCCGCCTCCCCGCCGGCGGCGGCAGCAGCAGCAGCGTCCAGGTGCAGAGTTCGAACCCGAGGGCAATGGCGTCCAACGCGGCGGGGAGCGAGATTCTCCTCACAGACATGCAGGTACGCGGTGCCCGCGCGCCCCAGGGCGGGAGATGCAGCCCCCTTTCCCGGAGCACAAAGCTCCCCGCCGGGATGCTGAGGGGATGAGCCGCCCGGCCCGTCCTTCCTTCTCAGGCCTGCTGAGCAGAGAGACCCCTCCCCCCAGGCCCCCATCCCACTCTGGGCTCCTACGTAGCCTGACCCGAGTCTAATCGCCTTTGCTGGAGCCGCTTCTCTCTCGCCTCCCTCGGATTAGCTGCCCCGGGTGACTCAGGCAGAGTTTTCCTTCTTCCTTCCTGGCCAGTTTGTTTTAAAACTGAAATAAAAAACCCCAACCTGCAACTTCTTCTCGAGCCTATGGTTCTGGTCAACAGAAAATGAAATCCTGTGAACTCTCCTGGGCAAGGCGGCATATCCCTTCTCCTATTGCTGGTGGTGCCCGGCTCGCATTCGCTGTCCCTCTTCTGCTTCCTTCAGGCACACACCAAGTTGTGCTGCTGGCTGCTCATTGAAGGAAAACGCAACTGACTTGTCCTGGGAACCCCATACCTGATAGAGGATGATAACAGGACAGTTTTCTTCGGTGTGCACCTTGCATGTTCAAGTCTGTGCTGCACTGAACTTCATTTCAAATGCCATACTCCTTTTGTAATAGAAAGTGATTCCATCTCTTCCCCCTCCTTTTTTTTTTTCTTTTTTCAATTTCTGTAGAAGGTGGTGGTATTATTTATATAGCACCAGCAATGCACCTGGCACTCTGCAGTCATTAATTAGAGATAGGTCCCTTTCCCTGAGGGGCTTGCAGTCTAGGAAAAACAAGGGGGAGGGTAACACAAGAGAGAGACGGGGATCCATGAAGTTGAAAAGTTGCATGTGCTTGGCAGGGGCGAAGGAGACCTTGGCAGTAGGAGCATCAGCAGGGTCTGTGGGGGTGAGTCGCTGTCTTTGAAAGTAGGCCTTTGATGTATAGCTCACAGAGAAAGGGAAATGGTCACCTGCCAATCCATTATGCTGCAGTGGTGCTTTTTCTGAGTTTTATAGGGTAATGGCTTGTATAAAGTATTGAAAATTCAGTTCTAATGGCCTTACTGAGTAGTTCTCGCGACCAAGCCCCTATTTAGGTATTGCAGCCAGTGTAGCATAGTAGGTACTATTCTGATGGACATGAGACCGGGTTTTAAAATCTGTCATAGCTGTGAGAGACCAGGGTTCACTGGGTAGCCTTGGGAAGTCACTATCTCTTAGCCTCAGTTTTCCATCTGTAAAACGGGATGAATAATAACGTACAGCAGAGTTTTTGTGAGGGTGAACTAAATTAAGGATTGTAAAGCACTTTGAACACTGAAACTGCTATATAAATGATAATTAGAAATGTAGATTTAGTGTATTTGGATGTTAGAATAATTATCATGCCACATAGTAAGCTACTGCTTAAGCTGGAGAAGATGGGAATTAATGAAAAGATAGATGGGTAGGGAATTGATTAATGGGAAGAAAACAAAGGTTTGTGTTAGAGAGGACTTCCTAGCTGGAGAGAGGTTGCTAGTGGAGTTCTCAGGAATCTGTCTTGGGACCTGTCGTCTTACTTCCTCACCAGGGTCGGTTAAAATTAAGAGTGTGCTTATGAAATTTGCTGCTGATGCCAAGTTGGAAGGAATTGCCAATACAGAGGAGGATCAGAAAATCATAAAGGATGAACTGGCTGCCGGTAGTTTTCCGGGCCTGATTCAAGGTGTTGGTCTTGGCCTATAAAGCCCTAAACCGCCTGGGCCCTACCTTTGCTGGATCACCTCATCTCCCCCCTGGGTTCTGGATCGACCCCTGTGGTCATCTGGGGGTGCCTGGCTCGAGGTCTGCCGGGGGGGCCACACAGGAGAGGGCATTCTCGGTGGCTGCACTGCAGCTGTGGAACTCCCGTTTGAGGCCTGGTTGGCCCTGGACCCTCCCCTCCTTGCAAAGAAGTTGTAAGACCTGGCTGTTCCGCCAGGCATTTGGCAGGGGGTAGGGGTGGGTTATTTATTATCCTCCTTTTTATGCCTTGTTTTTAGTGTTGATTGTAAGCTGCCCCAAGCTGCCTGCGGCAGGAGGGGCAGGGTAGCAAGAATTTTAAAGTGCAAGGTTATGCATTTGGGGATAACATTTTGGTTACTTGCTAGGAACTCATCACTTGGAAGCAGCAGAGGAGGAAAAGGACTTGGTTTTAGTTGACCATAAAATGACTGTGACCCTGACCATCATAAGAAGTGCCATACTGGGTCAGACCAACGGTCCATCGAGCCCAACATCCTGTCTCAGACAGTGGCCAATCACGGGGGCTTGGGAGAAGGACCCAACAGGTCACCATGCTATCTATTCCCTGTGGGTCATCCCCAGGCTCCCGACAGCAAGGGTTTTGTTCCCCAATCCTATCTGGCTAATAACTGCTAATGGACCTATCTTCCAGAAACTTGTCCAAACCTCTTTTAAACTCAGTGTGATGCAGCTGCAAAAAAGGCTAATGCCATCCGGGATGTATTAGGCATTGTATTGCCAGTAAGGATAGGGAGACCTTGGTAAGACCACATCTGGAATACCGTGTTCAGTTCTGGCCACTGATGTTCAAGAGGAATGATGATAAACTGGAATAAGTGCAATGAAAAGCTAGCTATGAGGAGGAATGGAAAAGCTAGCCATGAGGATGAATGGAGAACTTATTATATAAGATGAGGTTAAGAGCTTGACTCTTTATCTTATTAAAAAGAAGGATGAGAGGAGATATGATCACATTATACATATATGGGGAGTTAATAGAAGGGGAAGATTTGCTCAGACTAAAGGTGAGTGTAGGTACAAGCATAGGTGACTCGTAGGGGGGGGCATGGTGTGGCATGAACCCCTGCGCCTAGCCTCCACTCCTGTGCCCCCCACTATCTACAGTTATCAGTCACTTATGGGTACAAGAACTAATGGATACAAGCTGGCTATAAATAAAACTTAGGCTGGGAATTGAAAGGTCTTTAATGATTAGAGCCGTGAGCTACAGGAATAAACTCTCTGGGGCAGTTGTTGGAGCAAAGAACTTGAATAGTTGTAAAATAGAGTTCAGTACATCTATAACAATGTGTAAGGTGTTTTCAGTTTGTTGCTACAGGAAGAGATCTCCCTCAAGAACATATTTTGGTGGCTTTTCTTTTCTCTCCTGACGCATCATAGCTGTCTGCAAATGGAGATGGGGCTGATGGGGTGTTCTGAAGCCTGGGTACTATATTTATACGTCAGTGCCTCGCTGATGGGGTCTGCACACATGCTCGGGGTCTGATTGCCATATTTGGGGTCAGGAAGGAATCCTCTTGTGGGGCAGATTGGTAGTCAATTCTGAGGGCTTTTTGCCTTCTCCTGCTGCGTGAGTGTGGCTCACCTGATCTTTTTCTAAAACGGTTTCATGTTATTTCAGGCATCAGTGTGCTGAAGTTGGTCCTGGTCTCTATTTGTGGCAGATCTTTAATACTCTGTTTATTGTTGGATAAATAACTTGTATTGAGTTAGTCCTTTCTGTTAATTACTCTGATGATGGTTAGAATACACTTTTCACTAGTACCTGACACGAAATTTAATGGGTGCATGTCAAGTATTCTTCTTTTCTTAAATATACTCTGTAATGAGAACACAACTAAAAGGTTACACCTTGGCTCAAAGGTTGAAGTCTAATAATTGTTCTAGATGGAATGTTATGAATCACATCATAAGACCTTGGGCAGTCAATGAACAGGGATAGACTGGGGGGAGGGCGATGGGGGTGTTTTTAGTCTTGTGGGGTTTTGTAAGCCAGCTTGAGCCTTCAGGGATAGGGATGGATATAAATCAAAATAAATGTTTGAATAGTGTGGATGTTATGGATCTGGGGGAGTTGCTGTGTAACCTGTCTGCAACATACCTGTGGCAGAACAGTACTTGTGACAATGTTAAATGTTGAGAAGAGAAATGAATGGAGGCAGTCAAAAGTGGTGACAGTATTAGCTAAATGTATATAAAAAAATTATAGTTGTGTGTTCATTCTAAGACCAAACAAGAAATTTAAGTTGTTTTATATAGAAACGTGAAGTTTTGTCTTGAAATTGGCTTCATAGTTTTGTGTTTTCCAATGAAAAAATCAAAATATTTGACTGAACTTCTCTGTCAGCTTGTATACTAACACATGGTGTTGCATAATAAAATGTGCTGCATCTGTTACACATGGTCCCTGCAGCCACGTGACAGAGCAATAAACCCATGACACATCTTTATTTCAAGGAGTTTTTGAAGAGAATTTCAGAATCTTTTGCAAACTTCACAGTATCCACAATTAGAAAAACATTGTACCAATTTTACAGATGGTGAAAATTGAGGTGTGGAGGACAGAATCAGACTTGGGGCGCCAAACAGGAAACTGGAATCAACTGGTATTTAAATTCAGGATTTCCAGAGTCTGGCGTCTTTGAAGGTCTGAATTTTCCCATCATGCACAGTGTTAATATACTCCCTGTATGCAAAGATCTTCATTTCTCCATCCAATTAAACACCTCTGCCTGTCCTTTTTAAAATCTCCTCATAGGTGTTTGATCATCTCAGCATGGCCAGACTTGCACTCTTGATTTTCCTCCATCAATTCTGTCCTTTCTGTTTCACTTTTACTGTGTACAACACTATCATCTCTTCAGATGTTCAGAAATTTAACATGTGCGCCATGATTTTCTACTCTGTCTAGGATACATCTTACTCTGTCTAGGATCCATCTATTCAAACGGTGCCTTCCTCCAGGAAAAACTCTTCCCTTCCCCCTGAAGTACACCCATAAGATCCTTCTTTTATTTCGCTAGTCATGCAGATCATTCTCATCAAGACCATGCCATCTTGTGTCTTGACTACTGCAGCTATGGATGTTTTAGGATGTTTTCACACATTACATTATCCACCTTGCAAGTCATTGCGAGCACATGGATGACAACACTTACATCTATGCTGCTCTGTTTTCTCACACATGCCTGCTTCTGTGTTTATTGAATGATGAAATGGCTATGCCACTAACCTCATCCACACTTGCTACCCCATGACACACATTACCAGATCTTGGTTGTAGAGCACTCTGGAATGTTTTTCTCAGGTGTGTAGTGCGCAGGCATGGGTGGGGCTCTGTCTCATGTTCAAGGTATGTGTATATTGGGTATGTGTGGGTGCACAATGGTGATGACATTTTGTCCTTCCAGCTGTTGGAGAATTGTGGACCTGTGATGGCCTTACAGTTTTGTTGCCTGGTGAGGTTGGGCGCAATCCGTAAGGGATGCCAAGATATGCAGATGGCCAACAAAAGCAAGGTTCAGTGAGTTCTCTGACATGGTACAGCTCTACCTGCCTAGCAATCTTCTACAGAGGAAAGTGGAGTTCTTTAAAGCTAGATGCCATTTTTGTAGTATAGATGTCTGGAGTTGAACTTACTGGGATCGTATTTCATCAGTTTGTACAGTGGTCAGGACTCTGTGTTCCCAGTAGTGCTGTGGGGTTGGCTCCTAGTATAATTCATGTAAATGTTTACTCCATAAAGAACAAAAGTTTTAAAGGTAGGTTTCCCCCCCCCCCCCTTCCATGAAGCAGGCAGGGTGATGTGGGAGGCACTCAAACAGAAAATAAGTTATTAGAAATAACACATACTAGATTCTTTTTTTAAAAAAAGTTGAACTGTTAAGCAGCAAACAGTGACATTTACTTGTGAAAAGATGAAAAACGTAACTAGAACAAGACCATGTCTACATATCTTCATTCATTATTAGTGGTAGTATGTGGCATGTAGCAATATATTCAGCTTTTGCTGAAGAACAGGAAACTTACAAAATGAAATAAAAAACCTCACTGGAACTTAAATTTTATGTTGCCAATCTGTAATTTTTTGCCAAAGCAGTGGCTGTTTTCTGTCAGATGAGACATGATTTTGGTAAAATTGTAAATTTTGAACTTATTTTAGGATGTTGTAGATGCCAGGAATAGGTTGTCATTTATATTAATAATTTAATAGGGAATAACTTCAAATGGTAACTAGTTTGTTACTTCTCTCTCTTTTGGGAAGTTTGTGTTTGCTCATCAGAGATGAGAGGATGGAGTGGAAACACTTTTCTATTTTCTGTTTGTGTTCATATATCTTATTTGATTTCTTGTTTTCCTCTAAAATAGTTGGTAATTTCTCCTCTTTGTTTGAGTTTCCCATATCACAACTGTGGAGAAAACGTTTAAAAATGTTTAAAGAAATTTTGAATAGCTAGCACTTTTAGCTTTTTGTTGATTTCCTTCTCGGGTGTGGAATTCATTACAAATTGAAGCTGAGAGTTTCTGGGTGTATGCAGGTTACCTGGAAATCCCCCAGTAGCAGACCATGCCACTCTTTGCCTGTCAGCATCATCATGCTAGTACACTGATGCTAAAGAATATTGGCATTGGCATAAACCATGGATTAGGACATTATTTAAAGAAGGTGTAGAACCTGCTAGGTGGAATTATCATATAGATCAAATACTAGAATTTTTCTGTAATTGTAAGGTTATACCTTATAACGGGACAGTACTTCAGGTTTATAGGATATGCCTATATAATTATAAGAATGACAAGGCAAAATATGGGTGGTTGACAATACAGTTTACTAGGAAGTGATGCAGCAGTAATTGTAACATTCTGTAAAGGCTTTTTTTCATAATGTTGCACAAGACACCTGCAGAGTAAAAAAAAAAAAAAAAAAAAAAAAAGTTTCTCATAAATGGGACTTCTATATTATAGACTGAGAGTATGACAATGTATTTTAAAAGTATGATATATTATTTTGCACAACAGGTTAACCTTTACTGGCATTGCTCAACATGTGTGTTTAAAAAATAAAAAGCAAGATAGTTAGTTAATGAGATGGAAAATTTTCATGCTAATGATAAACATTTAAAATGTTAACTCTACATTTTAAAAATCTTATTTAAACAAATGGTTTAAAAACATACATTTAGAATTAAACTTGAATTTACAACCCATGTGAAGACCTAAAGTTACTAATTCATTAATTGCTTCAATAAATTTAAAATATGCTGTATTAAATAACACTCCAGTGGGCTCTAGCTGCTGGAGGTGGAAGGCATGCTGTTCTGCTGTCCAGCCTGCATTGTCAGGCACCTAACTGACGTGCCCCCTTGGCTACCCAGCCATGACTGATGATGAAACTCGGCTATAGCTGCTGTTGGATCTGTGTTACTCCAGAGACGAAGGATGAAAACAGATATGATGCTAACTCTGCTTCAACGTTTTCTATGCATGTTCCAGGGTTGCATAGGGCACCAATACAGCCCTGCAACAGGTATAAGAAATGTTAAAGTGGAGTTAGCATCATGTCTGCTTTCATCCTGAGTTGGAGCAGGCAGGAATTGGAAGGAGGAGACAGGGAAATGGGGAGCAAGAAGAGAGAGAGTGGCATGCAGGGGATGGTGAACTCAACTTTGGGTGCTTTGAACCCCTTAGGCTTCTCTTCTTGACCAGGCTGTCATAGCTGCAGCCCAGTCCAGGAAAGAAATGGGGAGGTACAAATTGCAGTCAAAAAAATGTTTCTCTTTAAAAACAAATATGTGCCAATTTGAATTAGACAGTTGTCAGTTTGGGGAAATTATAAAACTGCACAAGTAACCTAATTACTTGTTTTTTCAAGTCAGTGTAATTATGTTGGAGATTAAACCATAAAAGATTACCCTCAAATAACCTTGAGTTTGAGTTAATCCTACAGAACAAGAAAACTTACAGCTAAGACTAAAATTGCCCTTGGCTATCTATTGTGGCATGAGAATTGTAATATGGGAGTTTCTTGATACTTTTCAGACCCTTCCAAAACTCCCCATAACAGTTTCCACTCTGACTCAAGATATCCACAAAAGTTGCATGTTCGTTATGAAGAAATTTAAAATATTTGATTCTCTGTAAAGCATTGTATAAGGTGCAGTAGTTTTCAGTGGACCCAAAATAATCCTTATATGTAATATTGTTTATATGTTGGCTTTGAGGCTTCTTCTGAACCAATATTCTGTCATTTTTTTCTAACATTGCACAGGTGAGCACTGATGGTGCCCATTTTGTCTTGAAGAGAAGTGTATCTCTGCCAAATATAGCCTTCCAAAGACCACAGAACTAACTTTAAGGAATTGTGAACCTACAGCAGTTGAAACCCTTCCATATGGAACCTGAGAATTTTGTATGCACAAAATTAGGATTTTGCATAGGCCTTCTAGCCCTTCTGGATGTGTGTTGAATTTAGATCTTTATTATGGTAGAGAACAGTAATAAAAAGCCAATATGCATTTAAGATAATTTTATTTTTTATAGCGCTTCCCTGCCTTCATGGCTCTCGCACATTACATTTTACATAAGCACAATATAAACAATTGAAAACAAGTAATTAAAAGAATATTTAAAAATTGTAAGATAGGGGTAGGAAAAAGGACAAAATACAGTAAGGGGACCGGCAGTGGATCCTAAAAGCACCTAAAAAATGTTTTCAGGATTAATTTTTTTTAAAGGTGAAGAAACAGAGGAACATCCGGGCGGGGGGGGAGGGAATGAGTTCCACACTGAGGGGCCCGCTACAGCAAAGGCCCGTTTGCCAGCTGACTTAAGACACGATGGCGGAACCCCCAAACGTTACTGGTTCCTGAGCGCAGATACTCATTAGTGTGAGGCTTCAGAAGAAGGTTTCAAATATAGCCAGGGCCTAAACTTTTCAGGACCCTGAAAACAGCAGCGCAATCTTAAACTTGATCTGCTATTCTACAGGCAGCCAATGCAGAGAATGCAGGGCGGGCATAATATCACAGCTGCCTAAACCAGTAAGCAGCCACACTGCTGCATTCTGAACAAGTTTACAAGTGACTGATGAGCACTGCCGGTAGCTTGTAAAAGAGGGAATTACAAAAATCAAGCCTCGTAGTCACCAGGGCATGGGTCACTGTGGCAAGGTCAGCCTGGGATAAATAAGGACATAACTTGCGCAAATTGCATAGTAGAAAAAAGCATTTCCGCACCATGTCTGATACCTGAGATTTCATGGACCGAGCTTCATAAAAAGAGTTTAACAAAAGAATTATAAATTTGGACTATGAAGACACATGCACACCACCAGTTACATACTAACAAACATGTTTGTTGTGCCAGAGGACCAACTAAGAAGGAGGTCCCATTGATCAGTGGTATCTGCTCAAGAAGATATGGGGATGTTTGTGGACACTATGAAGAGCAGTATACAGCTGCAATTAAAGAAGCAGACAGGATGTTGGTACGCCTACAGAATTCGATAGACAGTAATACAAAAGACAGCACAAATGGTTCACCCCTAGAATATTGCATGTGCAGTTCTGGTAAAAAATGTTTCCCTTTAAAACAAAAAATGTGGCATTAAAGGGAGTTCTGAGAAGGGCTATGATACGAGCAAGGAAAATTCTTAAGAAAAAACCAAAGATTGGTATTGTTTACCTGGTAAAGGAGATGAAGGAAAGGACTAATAAAACATATAAAATAATGAATGGTTGAGAAGGTTTATTGGAAGCTACTCTTTTCTTTATCGTAATGCAAGATCAAGAAAACACACAATGTAATTGAAAGGCTGGCAGATTTGAAATGGCCAGGGAAGGAGTGGTGCGGTGGGGGAATATTGTTGCTTAGTACTTCGAGCTCTGTAGTGCAGTGCATAGTGTGTGTACTGCTTTCCAATAATTTTATTAATCCTTAAAACATCCCTGTGTAATAGGTGTTTCAGTTGTGCAACATTGGAAATCAAGGTTGAGAGACTGACTTGTCCAGGGCTATTGATTGGAACCATGACTAAGCTGGGATTTGAGCCTGTTGTTTCCTAACTCTTATTGTGGAACTCATTTCTAGAAGATGTGGTTGAGGCCAGGAATCTGGTGAGAGAGAAAGGATTGGAGAATCCAGAACTCCTATAATGTGTGTAAATATTGGGAAGGGATATTCATATACATCATGGCTAAAGCCAAACTCTAGCTATTGGGATTATGTTATTTGGGAGAGTGGATTTCCCCCCCCCTTCCGCAATTGGTACCTGGTACCTTCTGTTATGTTTAGGATGTGGGTACTGGAAATGGGATAGTTGACTAGATAACCCATGGTTCTTACAATTCAGTATGTCAATAACTGTATTCCTAGTGGTATGGAGTTGTGGAAGAGAGGATGCCTGGAAGATCTACAGCTGGTCTGGTAAGGGTACCAAAATACATTGGCTGCAAAACCGATTGTTTATTTTAAAAACTTATTACCCTGCCCCTCCTGCCACAGGCAGCTCGGGGCGGCTTACAGCAATAAAAACACATCATAATTTGGGGGGGGGGGTGTTTGGGGGGGCGTGGTTTTCTTTGTTTCCTCCTTTTATGAAGTGGGAATACAGGATTCTATCAATTTAGCATTATATAAGAAGTTGGAGGAGTATTTTTGAACAGAACCACTTTATCTGGATTATAAATCAGTTACGTAATTGTAATATTTAAAGAGTGCTTAGTATTGGACATGCATAATATAGTTCCAGCTCTCAAGGATAACAGGTGTGCCCATTTGGAAAAGTTTAATAAATTAATATCCAAGGATTGGAAAAAATGGTTATTGTCTAAAATATTTTAAGCTGATTTTATAAGAATCCAGAATATATGTTATCTACCTCCTGTAATTATAATAGAAAATGAATAGTGAAAGTAAGTTGGAATGGATATTTGCCTGAATTGGAAAAGCTACTTCTGGAGTAAGTTATTCAAGTTAAGCTATAGAATTTGTAAATTAGAAATGTGATATGCTGGGAGAGTCTGGAAGTGGGAGCTGTCAAACCTGTAGGCATCTTATCTCAAAGGCTTAGGTAATTCTTGGATAACTACTAAAGACAATTAAATGAAATAGAACTTGGACAAATATAGTTGTGTAAGAAATCTGTGAGTGTTCTCTGAAAAAGTGAAATAACTTCCTGTAGTTTGAAATTGGGTTAGGACAGGGAATGAAATTTCAGATCCAATTCTAAGTGCAATAAATAAATAAATAAATAAATAAAATAAAAAAAGTCACCAGACTTACCTTGATATTAATGCAAAGTAACACATACTGAATTTCAATATCATTCCAAACAATACTATTACTTTAAATACACAAAATAATTTGAATATGAAAATTCAGTTAAATAAAAACTAAATAGACTCACAATTAATGAAGATAAGGACTGCTACCTCTCAGCACTGCAGTACAAGAGTGTTCCTTTAGTGGGCTTGAAATCTTGCAGAGGTGTTTCATTTACAGCAATTGTGAGAAGATCAACTATGGTATCAATCTTCAAAGAATTTATATAAGCAGTTTGCATCCTGTTGTAGTAGCTAAAACCACGTTCAGATGAAGCTGTGCTTACAGGTAGAATGGCAGCAAATTTGGAAACCTTAGCCTTTTAAATGTTTCATGGAAAGAGAGATGAAAATGTAAGTTTGTACTCTACCCACCCCACCAAGAAAACATCTATCCTTTTTTCATAGGGTGCAGCCACACGATCGTATGCCCTGCGGCCGTCAGATGTTCACCGTGGGGTGGGGTAGGCAGCCAGCTACTACGTGATGCGTCCTCTGAAAAAGGTTGGGGATGCAGCATGTAGTAATGTTGCCCAAAGCGGGATAATGGGTTGCCTCCTGTGTGATGGGCCTGTAACTTTGGATCGGGCCCAAAGTGCACACTCTTCCCAGGCCTCATCTCCCCCCCCCCCCCCCCAAATCAGCTGTTGGGTTGGTGAGAGGAGCACACTTCTCCCAGGTTTCCGTCCCCCATGATGGGCTGTTAGGCAGGGAAGAGCAGTTCTCATGTTCCTCCCAGGCTCCTCTCCCCCATGATCAGTTGTTAGGCTTGTGGGGGGAGGAGCATGCACTCAACTGTCTAGTGGCAGCAGGCCCAATCCTGCAGTGTAGCAGGAGTCCAGGCATCCAGCCCTATGTGGCTGGCTCTTTGGCCCACCCTGGTGCACGGAGGGGCAGGTGATGGCCTTGGGGGCAGATCGTGTAGCCAGCTCTTCCCGCTGGCCAAAAGTGTGACGGCTGTAATTGCCTGCCACTGGGTTCGTGGTGGACTACTGCCTCAACTCGTTTGGCTGCACCCACAGTCTTCTGGATAGATATACATAGAGGTTCTTAACTTCTTCTTTGCCAAAATTGAATATATGTCCCTTAGTAAGCCAAATACTGTCAAATATGTGAAGATATGAAATTATATCTGATGAGAGACAGGTTGCAATCTTTCTTGCTGGTACTGTTTTGCATTAGTAATAGTTTTTTTTGTCAGATTGCCTGAAACTGCTTTTCTCCAGAATCCACACTTGTTAACTGGACATTTTTGTAACTTCCTGTAATTGACAGTGTCCAAAACCCTTTTTTTCTGTGGGGCCAACAACACAGTGTAGCTTGTCTGACAAATTTATTGCATGCTCAATTTTAAATTTCAAAAATAATTATTAATTATTTGCTTTGACAAGATTCAATGAAAGGTTTCAGTTTCCCATAGAAGTCCATCAGAAAATGCAAAAGGTTTACAAACTGAAATTGCTTTAAATTTAAGTATACCTTTTTGCTTTTGCATTGTCACCAGGGCCAGATGCATTCACCCCAGAGTTCTGAAGGAACTCAAATATGAAATTGCAGATCTTGGTAATTTGTAACCGGTCACTAAAATCTGCCACTGTACCCGAGGACTAGAGAGAGGCAAATGGAACCCCGATATTTAAAAAGGGATCCAGAGGAGATCCTGGAAACTACAGACCAGTAAGCTTGACGTCTGTGCTGGGCAAAATGGTGAAAACCATAATTAAGGACAGAATGACAGGGCATGTTGACAAACATGGCTTAATGGGGAAGAGTCAACATGGAGTTAGTAAAGGTAAGTCATGCCTCACTGACCTGTTGGACTTCTTTGAGGGTGTAAATAAGCATGTGGACAAGGGAGACCCAGTAGATATTAGCGTACCTGGATTTCCAGAAAGTATTTGATAAGGTCCCTCGTGATAGACTCTTGAGAAAATTTAAAAGTCATGGGATTGGGGAAAGTGTCTTACTATGGATCAGAAACTGGTTAAAAGATAGAAAGCAAAGGGTAGGACTAAATGGTCAGTTTTCACAATAGAGAGATGTAAAAAGTGCTGTGCCTCAGTGATCTGTATTGGGACCAGTGCTGTTTAATGTATTCATGATTGATTTGGAAAAGGGTGTTAAGAGTGAAGTGATCATATTTGCAGACGACACCAAGTTATTCAAGGTAGTTAAAACACAAGCAGACTCTGAGGAACTGGAACAGGATCTTACGACACTGGGTGCCTGGGCATCTAAATGGCATATGAGATTTAATGTGGACAAGCGCAAAGTGATGCACGTAGGGAAAAATAATCCAAACTATGCATACACAATGCTGGGTACTAAGCTAGGAGTTACCACTCAGGAAAAGGATCTGGGGGTGGTTGTGGACAA
>QEPC01005825.1:1145314-1169711 GCA_003113815.1 Sphenodon punctatus
TGATACTGGGCTAGATGGACCATTGGTCTGACCCAGTATGGCACTTCTTATGTTCTTATCAAAGTAATTTGTAACTATAGGGTGATTTCAGACATTACGAGATCACACTCAACCACAGTGAACCACGGTCAATTCCGCGGCGGGGCCAAAGCGGCCTGCATGTCTGTTCGGCGGCTGCCAGATGTTCACCACAGTTAATACCCACATGGGGTCAAAATCAACCATGCTTCCGGAGCTCCGGCCCGGACCATCTCCGAAAGCGTGGTCAAAGAGCTTCCAAACGGGAAACAAAAAAAAGTAATGTCTGAACGGCAACCACCGGCCGGAACCAAAGACAATGATTCCCAGCTGGGGACAAAGCACGCAGTGTTGCTGCCAGGCAACCAGCAACAACACAGACCGGGGAGGGAGATTTAAAGGGCACACGACAGCAGCCGGGACGAGCTGCCCTGGTGCCTTCTGGGTGCTTTGACCACGGCCCGGCCCGGGATCGGCGTAATGTCTGTTGCGCTGCCCCGGGCCGTGGTCCGGTGGTCCGATTCCCTGCCGTGGTTCCGTCATGTCTGTTCCGGACTTTCCTTGACCATGGGGGGTGGTTAATCTGTTCAGCCCCGCCGGGAATCCACTGTGGTGAATCGGGACCGTGTAATGTCTGAACTCACCCATAGACTGTTCAAGGTGAATGACAACTATTTTCCAAGACTGAAGAAGGGCACTCAGTATGTTAACTTTGCTTGTCGACCACCTTGAGTGTGAATGTCACCAAGTTATTTATTTATTTATTTATCCAAGTGCTCCATCAGTTTCTTTCAAGTGGTGGAGCCTTTTTGCTCAACCTTTATGAAACTTGAAAACATTTCTCACTATCATCAGATACTTGAAGGCCTTCAGCTAACCTTGCATACATCTAATATAGCTAGCTATAGCCTTTAAGCAACACAGTGAATGCTTACGAGCTTGGGACAAATTTCTTTTAACTGCCAACCCTGATTTGTGGCCAATTGTATTGGCAGCCCCATCCATTCCTAGGCTTACAATGTAAATCTGATCCTTATAATTGCTCCTGCCTATAAGGTTGTTTAACAAATTTGTTTAAGACTGTAAAATAGCCTTGAGAGGTAGCATCAGGAAGGTCAGTGACACCCAAAATGTCCTCTTTGATAGTCCCGTTGTCCACATATCTGACAAGCATTTGCATGTTCATCTGAAGTCCTGTCAGTTGAACCACCATCAGTCAAAATACTGATTAATTTAGAGTAGTTCATATTTTATAAGAGATCAGTTTTCAAAGTCTGTGCTATGTAATGGATAAAAATTTGGCACGGTTTCTCATTGCCATACTGCTTTAAAATATTAACATTTCATTTTGCCAGTACGCACAATTGATCAGTAAAATCTTTAAATGGTTTTTCATCTATTTTGTTAATACATCGTGCCATTGTTGTTTCTGATAGTAAGGCTTTTGCTTTTAAGTGTTCCACATTTTGTCAGTGAACTTTGCTTTTATCATGCTTAAAAATTATTCCCTTTTGAATTCTGTTGTGAAGCCTTTCACCCATTTTGGATCAACACCACTTTCAGGCAGCTGATTGTAGTACTTGCAGTAGGCTTTATTAACACTGTTGTCATAGATTATCCAATAAAATACATTTTGCCAAGCCTTATTAAATTTCTTTTTTGTTGAAACTTTGTCAGTATTGTCACTTGCTTTGCTTTTGACTCTTTGGGTTGGTATGTGTTTAGATGTACTATTAGAAGCAGCAATTGCAGGCCTACCATTGTCACTAATACTGTTTTTTGTGTGTTTTTTTTAATTAACACAGGAGTCAACTCTTGGTGCTCGTGTACTGGTGCTCCATGTCTCCAAGCTTGTTGCTGGTTCATTCTTGTTATCTGTATGATGAACTGTCAGATTAGTTAAAGAAAAACTGAAGTGTAGTCTGTCCCTTCATTTTTTTATGACTACTGCTTAAAGTGCCTTCTTTCCTCCACTGCTTTTATTCACCTGAAAGTTCTGGCAGCAACAGGAGATGAACCTGGCCTGATGCGCTCCCAGCTATTTAATCACGCACGGGGCAGCAATAAATGACTGCCGGCAACTCCCACAGGCACTTTCCTTCTTTCAGCATGAAGCTCCCCCTGCCCCCAAGAGCCCAAGCAGTGTACATCTTTGTGCAGTGACTTGCTTAGAGATGTGAAGGCCAGGGGAAAAAACGGAAAAATTCAGGGGAGGAAAATGGATTTTCTGTTTTTTTCCAAGGCCTTTTTTGTGTTTTTCTGAAAAATGGGAAAAGTTGAAAATATTTGGAAAAAATAAAAAAACCTCTTGAAATGTTTTTTGAATGATGAATAAAAATGCGCAGATTCCATAATAAATCTGTTTTACTATAATGTTGGTGGTTCCTTCTATTTTCAACTTTAATTTTTGCCTGCTTCTCGTATACTGGCAAAACCGAAGAGATGCTAGAGTTCAGCAGCGTGTAGCTCCATTTGTAACATTAAAAACATTTTAAAGTAAAAATTAGTAAATTTGTCATTGTCTGAATAAACTATACTTTTAAATTTAATAAATATACCAAACATGATAATTTAATGAGCAAACAAAGTTATACACAATACATTTTATGTTCTTAAAGTAGCAAAGTGAATTTAGATCTGTAAAGGGTGCTAAGAAAATAAATTTTGCATATATTTCAATTTTTCCCAAAATTTGTTTTTTTCAGAAAAAACCCTGGAAAAAAAGTTTTTCCCGTGGATTCAAAATTTCCAGAAATTTTACATCTCTAGGCTTGCTAAGTCTCCCTCCCCATCGGGGTTCACTCCCCAAGTCTTCAAAAATTGGGGCATTCCAGGATGCCCCAGGACACTGGCTGACTTACCTTACCCCCGGGCTTCTGGCGTCCAATCCAGTGGTTGCTTGATAGTCCCTGCTGCATTTTGTGGAGAGCTGAGCTTGTTCTCAGCCTCCCCCACCATGCTGCATTCTACAGAGCTAAGCTGGTACCTGACAGTAAACTATCTGAGTGGGGAAGGGAGCAACTAAGCCTCTTCCCAGCTGTGTGCAACCCTGGAAATGAAGACGTTAAAGTGTTGCACACAGCGGGGTACCCCCAGTGGGATGGCCATAGCACCAGTGGGGCACTCCCAATGAGTTGGGGACCCCATCTGTTGGCTGTGCTCCCTTCCCTACTGTCAGTGCAGGGGGCGTGGCCATCTCCCTGATGGAGGGGGTGTGGCCATCTAATCAGCAAAACTCCACTTCTGCTGGCGCCTGCACACCTCTGCTCCTGACCACTTGCTTTTCCTCAGCCCTCCACCAGTGCATGGCCCCTTGCGCTGAAGTGGATAGCAGTCATAAGCTTTATATCTTAATAGGAAGACTGTTATATAAATCGTTGAATAAAAGGGAAAATTGACCTGAGGAGTGCTATTGAAGCAAAGAACAGTAGCAGTAAAGTTAATAACAATTTTGGGGCAGCCAGAAAAAAATTACTCTTGCAAAACTTCTGGGAACAGATGAAGTACTTCCAAGTATTTTATGTAGAAATTTAAAGCATGATACCTTTCAGGCATGACTTGTTTGTTATAGAGCAATGCTATCCAATATACAAAATAGAGCAACTGAAGTGGCAATTCAGTTCATCAAGCATATATTTTCTTCTTCGTATTGGTTAGTTGAATAGTATTCTTTATGGTACCAACATTTTGAACTCAAACAGCCCTGTGCTTCATTTATACAACATATCTAGCAAAGGTGGAGGTACAAGAACTAAATAAGGTATTTACTAAAGCTACCTTCGAATATTGTTTGTAGTGCTTTAGACTAGAAGCCTTGCCAAATCTCCACAGCATATTGGTGGAGAAATAGCTTCTAGTATCTTAAACTACTCAGTTTATTAAAATATTCCTTTAGCTTCTGTCCCATTTGATTTACTTCCATTTGTCAAAACATTGACTTTCCTCCTATCCATGTGGTACACACTCAACCTGTGCTTGTTTTGCCTGTTGCTGTGATCATCAGTGGTGCTATCCAAGTTTTGGAAACTGGGTTTCTTGATTTCTGTTTCTTGGCTGAATAACTAGTTACCTCTAAAGTAGCAGAGCCAAGTAACACTTTTGTGTGTGTTATATGTTCAAAGTGATGTTATAACTACAATCCTCCTAAGCTTTAAGTAATATTAGAGGCAATTTACAGATGAAGAAACTAAATCCATAAAATGTGAAAAATGGGATTAGAACTGAAGAGTCCTGATCCAACTTCCTGTTCAGTCCACTGGACAATGACAGATCTACAAACAAGTATTCCTTCATAAAATTAAAACAAAATACAAGTCAAAGTTTTTTGTTTCTCAACAGCACTTGTGACTTGCTCTTAGAATTCATCACTATGGTGGCATAAACCAGATAGTAGGTAAGTGTTGACTAGAAAACTTTAAACTCCAGATTTGAAGTCTGAATAAGCCCTTTTCCTCAATACCAGCAATAACCTTTCAAGTAGAGAATAAAGGAAGTTGGAGAAGGTAGAAAAAGGAGATGTCATATGTTTTAAGTTTCATCTAATTTTATTACATGACATGCCTATTTGAGAATTGCTGACTTATTTTTAAAAAGAAATAAATCTGCAGTGGTTTTAGATATGGTCTAAATTTAGGAGCAGCACTAGAAAAGTAAGTACTGTAAATCATACATGCCAGACTACTACAGTAACGTTCTTGACTTGTTGCCCATTTAGGACTATGTAATCTCCTTTAATGGAGACATGTTTTCTTTATGCAAGTTTGTTGATAGTATGAAGCTGGTGACTTTACTCCCTAGATCTTTTTCATTTTGCAATTTCAGAATGATCAAAATCTCTTAAACAGTTACTGTTCCTCAGGAAGAGAAGTCTTTTCTTATTATTTGTGACAAACAGCCCCCTATCCAGTTATTGATTTTCACTGAGTCCAGTTCTGGTATCCTGGATATCGTACATCAGGAAGAAATAGACCGGTTTTGAGCTAAATACAGAAGCTATGCTAATCTAGAATTTAGCAGAGTTTATTATAGAGGTGATTTGATATTGGTCCTAGTTAGTATTTCCCCCTTCCCATTTATCTCTTAAACTGGCCATTCAGTTCTATGCAACTAAGATGAATATTAGACTCAATCCCATATAAACTGAATTCCATTATCCATGATTGCCGTTTATCAAATAATTCATTATCTGCTCCCCTGCCTGCTCCCCTGCCTATGTTTAGAGCTGTAGAAAGCCAAAATGTGATACTTAATCATTTTTCTGGCAGTTAGATTATTTCAGCCCTGATTCCTCAGTTTTCTTCCTTTCTATTTTTCGGTTAATGTTAGGAGCGAGGTTAACTATTGTCTGTTTCCAGGTGGGGATTATTTTATCTACTAAAAGAGTTTGGGGAACAGTGCGGTAAGCTATCCCTGAAGGTCAACTTTTCAAAAACTAAAATAGTGGTTTTTGCCTCTAGATTCCAACCTAGGGCCTGGTTTATGGGAACTAATATACGGGAGCAAGTGCCTAGTTATAGATATTTGGGAGTGATATTCTTCCATACGGGGAATTGGTGGAATCATGCCAAGGGCTTAAAAACCCAGACTGCCAGAGAATCCTCCTCACTTATTAGGTTTTTCTATGGTAACGGAGGTGGTAATATAAAAATAGCATTAAAAGTATTGGAGGCTAAATTTATCTCGAAAATTATGTATGGAGCGCAGGTTTGGGCAGTTAAGGCCGAGATAGCAGGGATAGTAGACCCTGCAATAAATGGTGTGTTAAGAACGCTCTTGGGAGTGCCTAAATCTATGCCTATGGCAATTGTTAACTTGGAGTTAGGTTGGCGTACTTGGCAGACCAAACTAGATGTAGCTACGATAGTTTATTGGCATAAGTTAGTTCAACAGAAGGATTCAACATTAGCAGGCAGGTGCCTTTTAGAAAAGGAAAAGGGAGCATATATAGATCCATGGTGGAAAGAGGTGCAGAAGAAGATGGTGATGCTAGGATTCTCTGCAGATGGTTTGCGGCAGATCCCCAATGTAGCCATCCAAAAACTGGTTAGAAGAAGGGGAGGGATATAGCATACCAGTATGAAAGGGCTGTCGCCGCTTCTGCCCAGGCTTCTCCCTGGTACAGGTTGATCATGCCGAGTATAGAAGGGGCCAGTTACGTGCAATCCTTATCTAATATCAACCGTAGGAGGGCTTTCACAACTATACGCCTCCAGACCTTGGAGTCGGAAGTGCGGAGGGGGCGTTATTGGGGATTCCTTGGGTAGATCGAGTTTGTCTATGTGGGCAAGCAGTGGAAGAGGTATTTCATGCACTCTTTGATTGCCCTATATATTAAGCCCCATGGGCACGTATGGCTCAGAAGATACAAATACATCAAGAGGCTCATAGGAGGCAAAAATTCATCTTTTTATTGGGATAAAAACTGTGAGCGAACAGAGTTGGCTGCAACTTTTGCTCGGGAGACGATCAAATTGAGGAAATTATATACCTATAATATCACCTCCGGGAAAGGTCATGATGCAGGGGCGGTTTGAGAGTATAGTGAATAATTGTTATTAAGGAGGTTGTTAAGTTGTCATCTTGGATTGTTTAAATTTATTAAAATTGTAGGAGTATGGTTGTTATGGAGGATACCCTAATACTGAATTGAATTGGGAACTGTTACATTATATATTGAACATGGTTAATATCTATAGTTATATTTTATGGAGTTTTTATGTTGTACAATTTGTTTTAAATTATAGATGAGGTTATTGGGTTGTATTTATTTATAATTTTAGATATTTATGTATCGGCCATGGCGGAAGCCAGTGCCTAATAAAGATTTGAAGAGCGAGGTTAACAAAATAAATATTGTTGGCTTCATTAACAACTAACTAGAATTTTCAGATATACGTAACTAATTTTGCTTCAGGTTTGCTGTGACTTTCTAACTTACTGTGAATAACTGCCTAACAGGGAAGACTGATTTACTTAACCCATGCAATTTGTACTTTTGGATACTTTGCCACTTAGATTTTTTTCCCCACAACTACCCCACAACTAATGGATATATCTTCTCAGAGGTGAACACTTTCTTGTTTAACTTTAACAGAAAAACCTAAGTCCCTAAAAACTTCCATACCAAAGAACTTGCACTGTTATGAAAATCTGATTAAACATACCAATAGTAGAGGTGTACTCTTGTCACGGAGAAACATGGCGTCACACACGTGTAACACGGGACTACATGTTTGGTAAATGTGTGGCACCAAAGGTTTCACATGTATGTAATGTTGCTATACATGTACACTATGTGATGTCAAAGGTNCATATATAGATCCATGGTGGAAAGAGGTGCAGAAGAAGATGGTGATGCTAGGATTCTCTGCAGATGGTTTGCGGCAGATCCCCAATGTAGCCATCCAAAAACTGGTTAGAAGAAGGGGAGGGATATAGCATACCAGTATGAAAGGGCTGTCGCCGCTTCTGCCCAGGCTTCTCCCTGGTACAGGTTGATCATGCCGAGTATAGAAGGGGCCAGTTACGTGCAATCCTTATCTAATATCAACCGTAGGAGGGCTTTCACAACTATACGCCTCCAGACCTTGGAGTCGGAAGTGCGGAGGGGGCGTTATTGGGGATTCCTTGGGTAGATCGAGTTTGTCTATGTGGGCAAGCAGTGGAAGAGGTATTTCATGCACTCTTTGATTGCCCTATATATTAAGCCCCATGGGCACGTATGGCTCAGAAGATACAAATACATCAAGAGGCTCATAGGAGGCAAAAATTCATCTTTTTATTGGGATAAAAACTGTGAGCGAACAGAGTTGGCTGCAACTTTTGCTCGGGAGACGATCAAATTGAGGAAATTATATACCTATAATATCACCTCCGGGAAAGGTCATGATGCAGGGGCGGTTTGAGAGTATAGTGAATAATTGTTATTAAGGAGGTTGTTAAGTTGTCATCTTGGATTGTTTAAATTTATTAAAATTGTAGGAGTATGGTTGTTATGGAGGATACCCTAATACTGAATTGAATTGGGAACTGTTACATTATATATTGAACATGGTTAATATCTATAGTTATATTTTATGGAGTTTTTATGTTGTACAATTTGTTTTAAATTATAGATGAGGTTATTGGGTTGTATTTATTTATAATTTTAGATATTTATGTATCGGCCATGGCGGAAGCCAGTGCCTAATAAAGATTTGAAGAGCGAGGTTAACAAAATAAATATTGTTGGCTTCATTAACAACTAACTAGAATTTTCAGATATACGTAACTAATTTTGCTTCAGGTTTGCTGTGACTTTCTAACTTACTGTGAATAACTGCCTAACAGGGAAGACTGATTTACTTAACCCATGCAATTTGTACTTTTGGATACTTTGCCACTTAGATTTTTTTCCCCACAACTACCCCACAACTAATGGATATATCTTCTCAGAGGTGAACACTTTCTTGTTTAACTTTAACAGAAAAACCTAAGTCCCTAAAAACTTCCATACCAAAGAACTTGCACTGTTATGAAAATCTGATTAAACATACCAATAGTAGAGGTGTACTCTTGTCACGGAGAAACATGGCGTCACACACGTGTAACACGGGACTACATGTTTGGTAAATGTGTGGCACCAAAGGTTTCACATGTATGTAATGTTGCTATACATGTACACTATGTGATGTCAAAGGTTTCACATGTTTGTAACGTTGACATTGAGAACTGTAAAACTCAAATTAGGACTCTGAGAATTGTACAACTTGAGAGAGAGCTTTTACACATCACCAGCCTACAGCAAATACAAGGAGACAAAGATGTGTATGGGGGGAACCCTGGCCCCAGACAGATGGCCAGGGACATCAGCAATGCTAATGAAGGTAGCCATCGACTACGTGCAGCAAGGCAGAGAAATCTGAAAAGAGAACAAAGGGAATTCTAGAAGCCTGGAGAACTCACTAAGAGTTTCCTCCAGGAGATATAAGGAGAGAGATCCCAGAGGGGAAGGAGAGACTTCTTGCAAAGAGCCAGCTTGAGATCTGCATACGAAAGGCAACAGTTGGAAGCCATGAACTGAGAGGAAGGACTTTGCTTTATAGCAACTCTAAGTCTGGAGACCCAGTCGCTTACATCAAGGACTGAGAAGAACTTATGGACCTTGTTAGGGGTAAGATGAATAACTTAGGAACTCAACCAGTATAAGTTAGGAATGCGTTATATTTACCTTTTGATTTCTAATACCACTCTGTTTAACTATCTTGTTTATAAAATCAATAAACTCACTTCTTAGTTTACGAAGAAGTGGTCAGTGTCTAATATTGGAACACAAGTGAGCTACAAGAGCCCTCAAGCTCTTGCAAACCCAGAGAGTAAAGAGTCTGCAAACGGGAAGGATCAGGCCTTTGTGTGACAAAGGAGTTTCATTGTGGCACACTTGAATTAGCCAGAGAGAGAACTGATTCAAGAGAACTGTGTGCAAGGGAAACTGAGTCACTCAAACCCGGTAAAGTGGGGGTGCGGACTCCCAAAACCGTGACCTACTCCCTCGCACTCCCCTTTGTGTAGACCTCAGTTGTCTTTTTGTAAAGTATTGATGACTAATAGAGGACAGCCAGCTAGGCAAAGACTGGTGTAAAAAGTGGATTGTCATTGTTACTCTGGCAAATTTTAGGTGAGAAGCTAGGGTGCTATCTCTGGATTCTTCTTAAGGGTAGACAGTTACATTGCCAGTTTTTCAGGAGTTTTTTTTATAGACTTAAGGTAATGCTGAGAGACCAGGTGCCTTTTAAAAAAAAATAACCGAACTATCTAGCCAGTATGTATTGGAAGTCTCCAGAAACCAGTCTCTTTGACTTCTGGATTCTGTTTTTGGCGAAGTAGGAGTATGTGTTTTTTTAAATTTATTTTATTTTTAAAAAAATTTATACCCTGCCCCTCCTGTCACAAGCAGCCTGGGGTGGCTTACAGCAACAATCAATAAAATACAATAAAACATATAAAAACATCATATGATAAAAATGAGGGAGAAAGAAACCTATCCACCCCTCCCCTTCTCCCTTGCCAAATGCCTGACGGAATAGCCAGGTCTTACAATTTTACAGGAAACCGGGAGGCCTGGGGCCAGATGGGTCCCCACCGGCAGGGAATTCCAAAGGCGTGGCCACCGAGAACGCCCTATCCTGTGTGGCCACTGGGAAACCCAAGGGACATCCAACAAGGCACCCCCAGATAACCGCAGGGGCCGGTCCAGAACCCGGGGAGTGCGGTGGTCTCGCAAATAGGCAGGGCCCAGACCGTGTAAGGCTTTATAGGTCAGAACCAACACTTTGAATTGGGCCCGGAAGATTATTGGCAGCCAGTGCGGAGATTGGAGCACTGGTGTAATGTGGTCCCGGCGGCCCAGCCCCACCAGGAGCCAGGCTGCCGCATTCTGCACCAGCTGCAGCACCATAGGTAGCCCCACATAGAGCGCATTACAATAGTCTAACCGAGAGGTGATAAAAGAATGGATGTTCGTGGCCAGATCCGGAACTGAAGCCAGCGGCTGAAGCCGCTGCACCAGATGTAACTGGCAGAAGGCACTCCTCGCCACAGCCTCCACCTGGAGATCCAAGCAGAGCTACACATTGAGGAGCACCCCTAGGTTCCGCACCTGGGAAGTCAGAGGGGGACAGAGACCCCCTCAATTGAGGGAGCCGTCACCTTCACAGACTTACCGACTAAACTCACCGCCATCTTGTCAGGATTCAGTCGCAGTCGATTAGCCCTCATCCAGTCCCCCACAGCTGCCAAACACTGGCTAAGCACCGAGATAGCTGGGCCTGGGTCAGTTGAAAATCAGAGGTACAGTTGGGTGTCATCCGCATACTGATGACACCTCACCCCGTACCCCCGATCACCTGGCTAAGCGGCTGCATGTACACATTGAACAGGAGAGGGGACAAGACAGAACCCTGCAAGACCTCACACGAGAGGTCTCGGTGAGATGAAAAAATAATCACCGAGCACCACCCGCTCAGTTCTCCTGGTCAGGAATGAGCGGAACCATTCAAGAACGATCCCACCCAGCCCCACGCTGTCCTGCAAGTGTGTCACTAACATCTCGTGGTCAACGGTGTCAAATGCAGCCGACAGATCTAATAGGACCAAAAGGGTCGATCAACCCGTATCCTTTTCACGGCGCACATCGTCCACCAAAGCTGTCTCAGTGCCGTGACCCAGACGAAAGCCAGACTGCGAAGGATCCAGATAACCGAAGCGGTCAAGATGCCCCTTGAGCTGCTGAGCCACTACCTGTTCAATAACCTTCCCTTTTTAGGGAAGGTTAGAGACAGGCCATTAGCTGGCAGGGGAGTCAACGTCAAGCAATGGTTTCTTGAGCAGAGGCCGCACCACCGCCTCCTTGAGGCAACCCAGCACCCTGCCCTCCCGTAGGGAGGCATTGACCACCCCAGCCAGCAATGGCCCCATTGTCTCCCGGCAGCTCTTAATCAGCCCGGACGGGCACGTATCTAATTCACAAGAGGTGACTCGAACAGCCCCCAGCATCCCCCACCACGTCAGCGAGTGTCACCAACTGAAATTGATCCCAAAAAATCGGACAAGTCGCGGTTTCTACCACCTCTCCCTCCTCCACTGTATTAATTGTGGCATCGAGGTCTTGGGGAATACGAGTGATTTTTCTCTGCAAAGTAATCCGCAAAAAGGTCACAGTGGGCAGATGATGACTCAGCTCCAGGGTTGAGGGAGGCCAGACTGACCAGCCCCCGTACAACCCGGAACAGCTCCACTGGACGGAATTTGCAGATACTATGAGGGCAGCAAAGAATTCTCTCTTTGCAGCCCGCATAGCCACGGCATAGGTTCATAAACTAGCTCTATGCCGCAATCTGTCGACTTCAGCCCAAGAACGGCACCACCATCACTCCAACCGTCGGGCCCCCTCCCCTTGCTTCAGCATCCGCAGCTCCTCGGAGAACCAAGGAGGTCTGTGGAGCCTCCACCTGGGTAACGGACGCCTGAGAGCCGTTTGACCCATGGCCTCCATCAGCAAGGTGTTCCACAGCTTGACAAGGTCATCAGTGTGACGTTCGTCAAGGTCAGAGGGTAACGCCCACAGAGCACCTAGAAACCGCAATGGGTCCAACAGCCTCTGAGGGTGGAACATCCTAATGGGTTCTGCACCCTTCCGGGGGCAGACATGTGCTAGAAGGGAGGCCTGCAGGAGGTAATGGTCCGTCTCTTAGAAGGGCAGCCCCCCGAACGCGGCCACAACCTCGCAGACGATCCAGTGTGAGGCACCCAAGCATCGCGGCCCCGAACTCCCTTCCCAACCCTGGCGGCACTGCAGATACTGCCACAGCTGTTCTGGAGGCTGGGGAATTCCCCCCTCCCCCCCCCGGCAGCGCAACACATGCCCCAAGCAGGAAGTGCGTCTGCAGCACCGCACAACGAAGGGGTGGGGCCTCCCCTACTGCTCCGATCCCAGCACCTCAAAGCGCACCAAGGGAACATGGCAAGCATTACAAATACCAGCGTTGTGAAGCACGCAGCGCTGGTGATCAGAGAGACTGGCCCCTGGAGTGAGCGTTAGACTGATAACCTTTCACTGCCCTCTTCTTCATAACTCCTCCTTCTCCGAGTGACCTGTGGATTGCTGTTCCTCATCTGGTGTGGTGAGTGCTTGTTCCTCCTAATTTTTCCTGGGTGTCAGAGAGAGAGCGAAAGAGCGAGTGGCTGGGTGTGTGGTAGTAGCCCTTCCCCCCCCCCCCCTTCTGGGGTGTGGCCTCTCCCTACCCCCCTGCTGGTGTGGCTGAACCTTGTCCCCTGCCTGGTGACCCAGGACCCTTTTCCCCTCTAACCTCACTGTGGACACCAATCTCTCCTTCCCCCATGGTGTGAACTGTGTGGTCTGGGTGGTTGAACGGTGGGGTAGGGCATTCCAGTGTATCTGCTCGGCGCCCTATGGTGATAGGGGCCTAATCCCTGCTAGGATCTGTTGGCCCAACTACTATCCTTATGGGCATCTTATTTCCCTGAGAACCCTGCCGAGCAGCCCTGTGAAGGGCCACCCCAAGCTCCAGGCCACCCCGAGCGTGCCTCTTCTTGTCCTTCTGGGGCTTTTCCCCTTGTGCTGTACATAGGTACGGCGCACCCCCCCCAGCACCATCCATGACAAAGGCACAGCTGATATCTCCCCCATTAATGGACCACCCGCCTCAAGGCCTGTGCAAAACATGAGGTCTAAAGTATGTCCTCCAAGATGTGTCGGGCTGTTGACCCTCTGGGACAGGCCCATGGTTGCCATGGCGGCCATGAACTCAAGTTCTGCACCCCCGAGAACTGCGTCTGCATGAACGTAGAGGTCCCCAAGAACTATCGTCTTTGGGGAGTGCAACACCACCTCTGACACAGCCTCTGCCAGAGCCTGCAGGGAGGCCACCGTACTGGTAGGTGCATGGTATATCAGCAGCACTCCCAAACTGTCCCCTGCCAAATCAAACACAAGATGGAGGCCTTCAATACCTACCATGGATCTCACTGGATACCTCCTCACAGACCACCCCTCTTTAAAAATCATAGCTACACCGCCCCCCCGGCCATGGCTGGTGCTGCATAGAGTACCCAAATGAAACAAGATCAGCCAGAATTGGTCCCGATTCATTGTCCAGCCAGATCTCCCTGATACACACGAGATTGGTGGCATGGTCCAGGATTACCTCCTGGATCGTTGTCGCCTTATTCGCCACTGATCTCATGTTCAACAGCACCGAAACTGGACTGAGGGCCCCCTGACCAAGTTCCACCTGCTCATCTGCGGGGGGAGGAGTGAGTGGGACATGCACTAAGCACCTATCCCGCCTCACTGTTCTCACTCCCCTCCCCCTGAGATCATATCTCCCCATGCCTGTTACAACCCCAATAGCCGCGTCTAGCCCCCCAGCCTCCCCTCCCTGGCTGTCCCACCCAGGGTGCAAGGGAGAACCCTCCCCCCCCTTCCCTCCCCAACATATCCCTCCCTACTCCCCCCTGGGACTCCCACTCTCACAGGGAGTCCCCCCTCCCTACCATTCGGGCTACATCTCCCTGGGAGGCATAGCCCACCCCCCATCTCCCAACCCTCCTCTGCCACTGGAGGGTCAATTACCACCACCCCTCGGCCTCTCTCTCCCTTTCTCACTGCGGGAGAAGGTCCTAACACCCCCTACTTCTTTCCCTCCTCCACCAACTCCCCCTTACCCCCAAACCTCCTCTGCCACCGGTGGGGCCTCCCAAAGACCAATCCCCCAAATTCCATTTGTTCTCCTTCCTCCCCCCCAATATCTCCCCACCTTTAATAAAAATGCTTTCCCCCATACCCCCCTCAGTCAGTTATCCGCCCGCCCCTGACTCCGCTTAAGGGCCACGCCCAAGGGCCCTTGGGTGCGGTCTTTAGGTGCGCTGTCTGTGGCGCGCGCCTCTGGCGCAGCCGGGCCGCCAACCACCTTTGGCCCTGCCGGGCCAGATGTCGCGCTCTGCGTCTGAGCGCCGGCCTTGTCTCCTTCTCCAACCGGGGGAGGGGGAGATGACACCAGGGCCGGCTACTCACGGTCCCTCCGCTCCCGTGGGGTGGCTCGGCCCTGCTGCTCTCGCTGCCGTCGGCTCCAAGGGGTGGGTGGGAGGCACAAGGTGGAAAAGTGCCCCTGGAGCGCTTTCCCTGTTGTACTTCCTCCTTCTGTTGTGTGGTCTTGAATTGCCCTCCATAGTGCATGCACATATAGAGCTCATAACTTTTCCAAGCAGTGACAGAATGAAGTTGATGTAATGCTTGTTGGCTCTTAAGTGCCACAGGATATTGAACACTGGGAGTAAATGCTGAATTTTCAATCTGAGGAAGATTGGTCATTGAGTTAACCTGCTGAACTGAGACTTGCAAGATCTGTTTCTGTGCTCTGCTGGTCCTGTGGTAGTTGCACAACTCGCTCTGCCTCGTTTTTCTCCATCTGTAAAATGGGACACTTTCTTTCTCCTGTATAACAATTACATTTTAAACTTTTCTGGTTTCAGGCAGTCTTTGGCATATTTTTTATGATGCCTTCAAAAATGAGATGCTGATATCTTTTCAGTCCCTGTGCACTATTGTGCTACTTCTGCAACTTGGGAAAGCTGTAAAATGCAGCAAAAACATTGATATGACCTCTCTGCAAAACTTGGCAATACTGCCTTAATTTATAAGTGGTTCACGCATGCAAAGTTTCCATTGTAAGGGCATCATCAATGGTTTTGAGACTCAGTATAATCCCATAACCCCAAACAGCAAAGTCACTTCCCAAGTATATAAAATATCCATCGGTATTGTGATCCTGTTCAGGAATCACTGGTTTCAAGCAACCTTGGAGTTACCGTCTCTTTTTTCTTGCATAGAGAAGAGGAAGGATTCTCCATATGTTTTTAGTTGTAACATGGGAGTACCGTTATGCTAAACAGATCCGAGCAGCACATACGAGGCACACAGCATGGTTGCCCCAGGTCTGAGGCTCCGGACTCCGTGGGGCAGGACCCCTGCTGTGCTGGTGCCTGGAAGTGCCTGAGCCACAGCTGCTGAGCTCAGGGTCCCTGGCGTGTGTATCAATGAACGACGGACATAATGGTTACTGTGAATAAAGTTGTCTATTGTATGTACAGTGGTCACCGGCCCCTCCTGCTTCCTGGGGCAATCTCTCCGTCGCTGTGCGAGCCGCCCTCAGTGATCTCCCCCTCCGTCACTTCCTGACTCTGTGTGGCCTTCTCTCTCTCCTCTGTGGCTGCTGCTGGGGGCTGGTCTGGGCTCGGGACTGCCCGCTGCTGCTGCACCTGGCAGGGCGGCTGTTGCCATCTCGGCCCCGGCGGGACAGGGAGGTGGATGCGTGGGCCCTGTGGTTGGGGTGGCGGCTGCTGATGAGGGATAGGCACCGGTGGTGGGATGGCAGGTGGGTGTGGGGCTGCAGCCTGTGTGGTGCTCAGGGGTGCTGCTGCCATGATGTAGGCACTCATGGAGCCCACATGTAGCAGCAGCGAGGTGCTGATCTGTAGGGACCAGTCCAGCTTCTGGGAGTGCTCAGCAGCCCGGTGGTCGATGGTGTTGTCAACCGCTGTATCACCTCCATCTGGTGTGTCTCTGCAGCCGCCTCTCCTTCTGCATCTCAGCTAGGAGGTGCCTGTTCTATCCCTCCACCTGCTCCACGGCCCTGCCGGTGGCCACCTGTGGAGAAACCCTCCTGGCTCGATGGCCCCTTAGGTTCCTCCCTGACCCAAAACAAGGGACTCTGCCAGACCATATAAGGATATGTGCTCCCTTCAGCCCATCTGACCATGCCTTACATACCTTACCATAGAAGGAACCCTAGGGCAGGTAACCTAACTGATTGGCCACCTTGAACAGGGCCACCTGTGGTTGGGAGCCAATAGCTGAGATGCTAGTGTTGCCCTTTAAAAGGAGGTTTGTAATTTTCCATAGAAACAGACCTCATGGCCAGCCGGTAACTAGGTTGGACTAACTTACCAGCTGGGAAAGAACAGACCCTGCAGAACTAAGACATCCGCGCTTACTATGCAGCGAAAGACACTGAGAGTAATTCCATCTATGCAGAGAAGCAGGATTAGGGACCGTTCAGGCTTAGATGCGCTCTAAACGGGCTACCATACCTGCTTGTAAGTGCCTGTGCTCACGAGTTCAATGCCTTTTTCCTACCTTTCTGTATCTTTGTAACTTGGCTTACTTAGCTAGTAAAAACTATAAACCTTTTTTTCTCTAATCAAGAGTGTGTGCACGCGCGCGTGTGTTGCGACCGAAAATGCTTCCCAAGTTTGGCTTACGCTGGGAAAGCAATCTCTAATAAGGAGCAGGGTTTGGGCTTCCAGAGCAGTCCTTAACCCCAGACGTTCGTAGCTTTGGTAGTGGCAGCAAAACCCGAGTGTTATGGTGATGGGCACACAGTGAGGGAGGGGGCTAGAAGTAGCCCTTTTCTCTCTGTCTTGTCTGCCAAAACTCTTGTTCATGCTCTGGTCATCTCTCGCCTCGATTACTGTAACCTCCTTCTTTCTGGCCTTCCCCGCTCTCACCTTTCTCCCCTCATCTCCGTCCAAAACTCTGCTGCCAGGGTCATCTACCTTGCCAGTCGCTTTGACCATGTGCAGCCCTTCCTCTCTTCGCTTCACTGGCTTCCCCTTCCTGAACGAATCCTGCACAAGCTCCTAGTCTTCACCTATAAAGCTCTTCATAACCTCGCTCCCCCCTACCTCTCTGCACTTATCGCCCTCCATACTCCAGCCCGTGCATTTTGCTCCTCCTCTGTCCCTTCTCTCATCCTTCCACACCTTCCCTGCTCCCCTAAGCACCTTCGTCCCTTCTCACTTGCTGCCCCCCATGCTTGGAACTCCCTCCCTGTCCACATCCGCCTTGCCCCCTCCCTTCATACCTTCAAATCTCTCCTTAAAACTCACCTCTTTCGCTCTGCTCTGACTCTTTATCCTGCTGAGCCACTATTTCCTATACCTACTGTCTGTTTACCCTTATCCTTGCCACATGGACCTGCCTGCTGTCATTCTCATCGTAACCAAGCCAAGTACATGCACCTGAGACCTCGCATCTTCATGAATGTTAGACCCCTTGTCTCTCCCTCTGTTCCCCTTCCTATGTCTCTCCCCCAGCTCCTGTCTCTCAGATTGTAAGCCCTAGGGGCAGGGACCGTGTCTATTTTATTACTTTGTAAAGTGCCAGGTACACTGCTGGTGCTATATAAATGTTTGTTAATAATAATAAATAATAAGTAGAGCACCCCCCCCCCCCCCTCTGGACCTATTACGCCGCAAGTGTGATAGCGATGGGATATGACCTAGCAGCCACACACACTTTGATGCCAGACCTTTTAGTGTTTAGGAGGGGAGAGAAAAGTCTCTGGCAAGTCTTGGTTGAACTTTTAAAGGGAAAGGTGGCTTTCAATTGAGCCGTGAGCAATCGGGTCAACCCAGTCTGGCTTTGGGTCAGCTGGACAGGGCTTAGTTAAGCAGTGACAAGGCATGGAATTGCATGAGTTCCAAAACCCGAGAAGGTACCCCGCAGGCGCTGCCCAAGCGGTTCAACAAACTACCCAAAGTGTAGACCTCATAAGAGAAGCTCAGAATAGAAACCTTCCAACAGAGGGAAGAACCAAGGAGCAGTTAAAGCCGCAGATAAGGGACTTCAAAATGTCTCTGCTGGATCAGAATGACGAGGCAGAGCAGAGCCTCTCTTATGGCTCTTCACCTGCAACCGACCAGCCAGGAGAGAATCCTACTTCATCTGAGTTGGAGAGGATGCGAATCCATTTGGAATTAAAAAAACTAGAAGCCCAGGAGGCTCAACGCCAACATAAGGAGACTCAACGCCAGCATGAGAAGGAACAGCGTAAAGGCCCAGGAAGCTCAGTGCAAGCACGAGGCTGACATGCTCCAGAGGAAGCTATCTGCACCCCACGAGTTGACACCAAAGGATTTCACCCCCTTTAAGGAGGGGGGCAACCCAAAAGTATTCCTGAGTGCCTTTGAGCGACAGGAGGCTCAGTGGAACGTATCTGAGGCTGAGTTCATGCGTTACATGACCGGGGGGGTGGGAGGGGTGCTGAGGTTCTGGGCAGTTTGTCTCCAGAGCAAGCCAGCAATTATGCTGCCTTTAGGGAGGCAATGCACAGACGCTTTAGGCTGGGACCCGATCACTTCAGAAAGCAGTTTCACTCCGTCTCCCCCCAGCCAGGGGAATCTCTAGCAGGGTTTGCTGCCCAGCTAAAAGAAGCCCTGAGGAAGTGGGTTAAGGGGGCCCGGGCAGATACCAGGGAGAAGGTCATAGCCCTATTTGAACTTGATCAGTTTTTCTGCTGCTGCCCCCAAGAGATAAAACATCTGGTTAAGGACAGGATGCCCCAAACTATAGATGAGGCTGCAGACATAGCTGATCAATTATTGAAAAACAGGGAGGGGCAGATTGGAAATACTACCCGCCCTGGCAAGGAGCAAAGGTGTCCTCAGAAAGGGGGAGGTGAATCACAGACAGGAGGCAGGACCGCAGGCTGCGGAGCACAAGGTGACTGTGACCCCCAACCCGGCCACTCCCCCTATCCCAGTCAGAAGGGACTGTTTACAATGTCAGGAAGTAGGACACATCTGGGCTGACTGCCCGAAACTAGCAACCCCTAAAACTGAGCCAGTCCGCAGAGTAATGGCAGAAGGGGAGAATGAGAGCCCTAGCTATGAGTTTATGCGGAGGGTAACTGTGGTGCGGGGGAGGAGGAAACCCCAAGGAACCTCACAGCTTTTCAAATTACCAATGCTGAGGAACTAACACGCTGCTATGACCTAGTGAGACTAAAAGGAAGAACCCTTATGAGGGAACTAGACCCCGGGGCAAGAAGGACAATTATTAGTGCGATTCTAGTTTCACCCTGCGATATTATTCCCAGGAAGAAGGTATGGGCCAAGGGCTGCGGAAAGACAGGGCAGTCAGAGGGTCTCCCTGTAGCCCGCCTGCCCATAGAGTGGTGGGGAGTGGAGGTGCTTGCAGAAGTTGGGGTGCAAGAGGACCCTGAAATCCACCTGCTGGTAGGATGAGATGTTCTGGGAGACTGTGACCTCACTAGGAGAACACAGGGTGGTCTGGCTAGGCTACCAGTGCAGACCAGAGAAATGGCCTCCCAGACTGCAGAAGGTCCTGAGGGGGGGAAGGGGGGGCATGCCTCACTGCCAGAGTGATTACCCACTGCCAGAGTGATTACCCGCAGCCAGGCACGGGCAGCGGGTGGGAGAGTGGGCCCACACGCAGACAGGTGGAACTTGCTGAGGGAGAGGCAGGAGCAGTCCAGCCTGGGGAGGCACAGGAGGCCATAGCAGAACCCAGTCCTATCGCTTCCCAGGAGGAATTTAGTCTAGAGCTCTCTAGAAATCCCAGTTTACAAGAGCTCTGAGAGGCAGCCCTGGATCAAGTGATGGAGTTCACTCCAGGGCAGAGGGAACAAATAGTCTGGGATAATGGGCTGCTCTATAGGCTATGAGTCCCACGGGGTCGAGAAGGGACCCTGGAACCATATCGCCAGCTAGTGGTACCCCAGAAGTACAGGCAGCAGCTCCTAGTTATTGCCCATGATGTACCTTGTGCAGGACATATGGGGATGGGCCGGACATGCCAGAGACTGCTCGCTAACTTCTACTGGCCCAGGTTGGCCCAAAATGTGACGGCTATTGCAAGTCCTGTGAGACTTGCCAGAGAACGGGGAAGAGCGGGGACAAGAAGAGGGCTCCCCTACAACCTCTGCCTATTATTGGACAGCCCTTTGAGAGGGTGGGGGTAGATATTGTGGGGCCTCTGAAACACAGGACTTGAAGAGGGAAGCAGTTCATTCTAACCCTCGTAGGTTTCGCCACAAGATACCCTGAGACTGTGGCTCTGGGCTCTACAGAGGCCCCACTAGTCGCAGAACCCATGATAAAGATTTTTTTTCAGCTGGGATTTTCCTCTGAGATCCTAACTGACCGGGGGAGGGAATTTCCTAACTGACATAATGGAGTGCCTTTGGAAATGCTGTGGGGTTAGACATCTCAAGACCACAGCGTACCACCCCCAAACAAATGGGTTAGTGGAACGATTTAATGGAACCCTGAAGGGGATGCTCAGGGCTTATGTGGACAATCACCCCAATGACGGGGATGAAAAACTCCCCCATTTACATTTTGCTTATAGGGAGGTACCCCAAGAGTCCACTGGTTTCTCTCCCTTTGAATTAATGTTTGGAAAGCGAGTTTGGGGTCCTCTGGACTTACTTAGGGGGGAGTTTTCCAGCCCACTCTTCTCTAATAAAACCTCAGTAGTGGATTATGTTTTGGGCTTCCGTGAAAAGCTTGTAACTACGATGGAGCACGTGAGGGAGAACCTAGTCCAGGCACAAGACAAGCAGGCTACCTGGTATGACAAAGGGGCCCGCTCACGCACTTTTGAGCCGGGTGACAGGGTCATGATTTTCCTACCCCTGAGAACAGACAATCTCCGGGCAGCCTGGGAGGGGCCACATGTACTTCTAGACAAAGTAGATGAAGTGTCGTACAGGGTAGCCATGGACAAACAGGGGAAGAAACCTAAGATGTTCCACGTGAACATGCTTAAACCTTATCCTGATCGAGCGAACCTGGTCCTCCGAATCACTACCCCTGGGGAGGAGGAAGAAGGTGCAGAGGATGACATGGTAGACTTGCTAGACACTTATATAGGGGAGGGGGGAATCAGAGATCTCTCCATACCCAAGGACCTTCCCCCAGGAGACCGAGAGAAGCAGTTGCAGGTTCTAAAAACCTTCAAGACCATGTTCTCAAACCAGGGAGGACTGACCTGGCTATCCGCTCCATTGGCACAGGTGCACACAGGTGCCCATCCATTCTAGGCCCTATCCGACAAATGGTAAGGTACTGGAGGATATTAAGTGGGTGGTACAAGACATGCTACAGCTAAGAGTAATCCGACGCTCTGAGTCCCTGGGCCAGTTCGGTTGTACTTGTTCGGAAGCCTGACAGGACCATTAGGTTTTGTGTTGATTACCGGAAGCTTAATGCTATCATGACTCCTGATGCATACCCCATGCCCAGGATGGATATGCTGCTAGATACCCTGGGTAATGCCAAGTATATCTCCACCCTGGACTTGTCAAAGGGGTTTTGGCAAATGGCCTTGGGTGACGATGCCATCGCCAAGTCAGCATTCACTACCCCACTGGGGCTGTATGAATTCACGATGCTCCCATTTGGCCTCTAACTCCCCCATAATTCCCCTGCCTTCTTTCAACAGCTTATTGATAATTTACTAGGAGGCATGGGTGAATTTGCCATAGCCTACATAGACAATATGAGACCTGGACAGTCATCTGTAACACTTAACCCAGGTCTTAGCTGGAATTGAGAAGGCCAGACTAACAATAAAGGCCAAGAAGTGTCAGCTAGCCCTGAATAAGGTTGTGTACTTGGGACACCTGGTGGAGGGTGGCGAGATCAGACCCCTGTGGGACAAGATAGAGGCCATTTTGAAGTGGGATCCCCCCAAAACTAAGAGGGGAGTTAGAAGCTTTGTTACCTCAGCAAGTCACGATCACTGGTTTGTCCCCAACTTTGGGGCAATAGCTGTACCCCTACACGAACTCACCAAGAAGAACTGCCCCGATCGGGTCGCGTGGACTCTAGAGTGCCAGAAGGCAATGGACACTCTGAAAACTGCCCTCAGCACAGGGCCAATATTAAAAGCCCCAGATTTTGAGAAACGCTTCTTTGTGACCACAAATGCCTCGGATGCTCCTTCAGGAACATGAGGGACTTCAACACCCTGTCACCTATCTGAGCAGGAAACTGATTCCCTGGGAGTGTAACCTCTCTACTATCCAAAAGGAATGTCTGGCTCTGGTTTGGGCCATAGACAAACTCAGACCTTATGTATGGGGGCGTCCGTTCACTGTGTTTTCTGACCATGCCCTTCTGCAGTGGTTACAGACCATGAAAAGCACTAACTCCAAACTGCAAAGATGGGTTTGGAAACTCCAGGAATTTGACATGGGCATTCAGCATATCAGCAGGAAGAGCAATGTCATCGCTGATGCTCTGTCCTGTAAAGATTCTATTTGAATGCATAGGACACTAACTAGACTGATTCTGTTTTCACCTTTTCCTCCAGCAGGGTGGTTGAGTGTAACGGGGATACGCCGCTATGACTATGTACCCTGGAAATTGTATGTAACCCTTCCATGTTTCTTTCCGATCACTGCAGGGACCCGAGGACTAAATATTCCTGAACCCGCAGCTCTGTCCAGCTACATGCTCAGGCTACAGGGAAAGGGTGGTGGTGGTGATGGGGGGAAGTGTGGAGAAACCCTCCTGGCTCAATGGCCCCTTAGATTCCCCCTTGACCCAAAGCAAGGGACTCTGCCCGACCATATAAGGATATGTGCTCCCCTCAGCCCATCTGACTGATCACGCCTTGAATACGTTACCATAGAAGGAACCCTAGGCCAGGTAACCTAACTGATTAGTCACCTTGAACAGGGTCACCTGTGGCTGGGAGCCAATAGCTGAGATGCTAATGTTGCCCTTTAAAAGGAGGTTTGTAATTTTCCACAGAAAGAGACCTCATGGCCAGCCGTTAACTAGGATGGACTAACTTGCAACCCGCAGCTTACTCCCATCCAGCTGGGAAAGAACAAACCCTGTAGAGCTAAGACATCCATGCTTACTATGCAGAGAAAGACACTGAGTAATTCCATCTATGCAGAGAAGCAGGGTTAGGGACTGTTTAGGCTTAGACGTGCTCTAAACGGGTTATCATACCCGCTTGTAAGTGCCTGTGTTTGCTCACGAGTTCAGTGCCTTTTCCCTACCTTTCTGTATCCTTGTAATTTGGTTAACTTAGCTAGTAAAAACTATAAACCTTTTTTTCTCTAATCAAGAGTGCCTGGTGTGTGTGTGTTGTGACCCAAAACGCTTCCCAAATTTGACTTATGCTGGGAAAGCAATCTCTAATAAGGAGCAGGGTTTGGGCTTCCAGAGCAGCCCTTAGCCCCTTAGCATGCAGCTCTGGTGGTGGCAGCAAAACCTGAGTATTATGGTGATGGGCACGCAGTGAGGGAGGGGGCTAGAAGTAGACCGCACACCCCTATTGGACCCATTACGCCACACCGCCTCCATCCTGTCTATGGAGGTGATCATCTCCTCCCCCTGCTCTGCACTGGTCCTCATCTCTGCCAGGTCCTCCCGCCAGCGGCGCACACATGCCCTGTGCTCCCACATCCTCTGGGCCGCCGGCACTGGTTCCTCTCGGGGCCGGGCTGGCTGCTGGGGCAGCGGATCTGCGGAATATGGGCTCGGTCAGGTAGCCAGTAGCTGCACATGTGTCCCCCCCCCCGGAACGGTGCTGGGGCGTGGCCTGGGATGCCTTCCCATCCCTCCCTCTTCCACTTGGGTGGTTGGAGCCCCTCTCCTCCCTCCACGCACCTGTGACCCGCTATCCATCCCCTAGGGAGCCATGTGTACGGGTCGATCCACTCCCCCCTGGACTCCACCATCCACTGGTCCGTTGGTCGCTCACCTCGCTCCACCCGCTGCTGCTACTGTTCTGCCTCGGCCTGCCATGGCAGTGGTATCGGTTCTGTGTGGGAATGGTCGTGGGGGTGTGGCGTTGGGGTTCCCCTCCCTACCCCCGTGTCGCTCCCGCCCTCCGGTAGGCCCCGTTCCTTCCATTTACCTTCCGCCACGTGTTCCACCGTTACCAGTGCCCGTTTCACCTCCGTTGCCGCCTCCTCTCCCTCGGTCACTCCTGCGGTAAGGAAGGGGTGGGGGTTGGTTGGTATGGTTCCCTTTCTATTGTCCCCCCCCCCCCCCC
>QEPC01005825.1:1169716-1204680 GCA_003113815.1 Sphenodon punctatus
CCCCCCCCCCCCCCGGCTCCCTCACTGGGTCTGTGCAGGCCTCTGTCCCTTCCACGCCCTGTGCCTACTTCCTATGTCTGTCTCCGAGTCCTCCGTGGCTGGCTGCTCGATAAGACTATGCTCGGAGTGCTCCCCATGCGTCCACTGGCTCAGGGTGACCAGCATGTCATCGCCAGAGCCCAACCCCGAGTGCGGTAGTGGACTCCCCGTGCCTGACTGTGACGAGGTCCTACTGGTCCCCAAGATCCCAGGCCATTCTTCTTGGGGTGCAGGTCTGGCGGTGTCTGTGGGTGTACCCGGTGCTGACATGGGGGGTGGGACGTCCTCCCATGTCCGGCCCTGTGCCACGGCGCTCTCTACCAGCCTGGGGGCCACGATGGATCCCTTCATGTGGAGGATCCTGTCTAGGGCATCATAATAGGGCACGGTCCGCGCTGCGTGACCGGACCACTGGTTATTGTCCTTTATGTGCTTGTAGCCCCTCTTTAGCTCCTTGGTCTTGGACCCGCACTGTGCTACCGACCTCTGGTATCCGGCCTCCCCCATGTCTCTCACTATCAGATCAAACACGTGCTCATTTCGTTTGTTTACTGCGAGCTCCACCTGGTTTTCCAGGGACCCCCCCCAGATCCTGATGAAGTCCTGGGTCTCCTGGACTCCCCGCTGTCCTCCTCTCTGGTACCTCCATCTCCGTGCTGGGCCCTCCGGCTCCTCCTCCGTCTCCAGCTCCTCCTTGCTTGGAGTCCTGTGGGGGTTCCGGAGCTCTGGAATGTTTCCTGGTCTGTTGGGTGGACATGGGGGGTTGGGTGCTGTGGCTGTGCCGTTCCTGCCCCCGCCCTTCCTCCATGGCTGTCCACTACCCTTGCATCCCCAGCCGTCCTGTTGTGGCCTCCTTACTTGTTTGCGGGGGGCCTCCATCCCCTGTTTGGTATCCCCCTGTGGGGCGGGTCGTTCCGGCTTTTGCTGCTCCTCGTGTTCCATCGCTGTCCTGTCTCTCCACTCTCTTCCTGTCTCGCCACCTCATTCCCCTGCTGCAGTGTGCTCTTTAAATATCCCGCCTTGTTCCGTTTGTTGGCCGTTGCCTGACAGCAATGCTGCGTGCATTCGCTATGATGTAGGATCGTTCTATGTGATTGCGTCTGGCGGTTTTTCGGTGGGGATTGCATTGACCACAGTTCTGGACCTGCCCCCGTCTCGAGCTCCAGAACCGTGGTTGGCCTTGGCCCCTACCGGTGATTGACTGTGGTGAACATCTGAATGCTGCAGAACTGACGTTCAGGGCTCATTGGCCGTGCTGGGGGATTGAGTGTGGTTCACTGTGGTTGATTGTGATCTCGTAACGTCTGAAATTACCCAGTGTTTCATTGGCAGTGGTAGTGGAACAGTGTTTTCCAGCAACGAGGTTAGGAATGAAACGGGTATGGTGGGTAATACTGTGGAGCAGACAAACTGCTATAATATAAATATTTCTATGCTAAACAAAATATGCGAACACATGCACTGGGGTATTCAAATACTTGGAAGTTTGTATACCAATGCCAGAAGCCTCAAAAGTAAAATGGGGGAATTGGAATACTTGGCTTCAGGTGAGGACATTGGTATCACAGGCATCTCAAAATATGGCAGAATGAGGGCTCTTCCCCTGGAGTCACTATGGATTGAAATTCTATACTGCCAACCCCCTCAGCAGGATGCAGATAGTGACTGATATAATAAGGGAGATTAGGGAGAGTGCAATAATGGTGATTTTAACTACCAAAACACCCACCGAGTGACTTAAAACAAAACAGTACTCCTGGATAATATAATTGAATATGAATGTGCTTTATGAATAATCAAATGATAAAACTCAATAGAATGGCAAAAACTCCAAACAATGCCAGGGTAAAGGTAAATATAATACAATACAAATTGATCAACCCAACGTGATTTGGGATGAAATCCCTTCAAGGGTAAACTTTAAAATTTTAGGGAAAAATCAAGAAAACATAGGTATCTAACATGTACATAGTTCACAGAGCGTTTGTATTTGTGCAAGAATCAAGAGAAATAAAAAATACAAAATAAAGTATATTCACCCATCTTCCAGACATGGTACACTACACCATTGTCATAAATAATTATATTATTATTATTATTTATTATAAAATTTGTATGCTGCCCCCTCCTGCTAAAAGCATCTCGCGGCGGCTAACAACATATTCAAACAAATTTGAAAGCAATACAATTAAAAACCCCACAATAAAACAAATTACCCTCTAACCCACCCAGCCCATCTCCCTCGGGAAAGGCACAGCAGAACAGCCAGGTCTTACATTGTCTACGGAAAGTCTACAGTAAAACAGAAAAAATGGAATGGGGAGAGAGGGAAAACAAATGAGGAGCGTTTTCTAAATAAATGTCTAGATTTTCTAAAAAAAATATCTACTGTGAAGATTCCTCAAAAATCTACTCAAAATGCACTTGTAGCATCTAAAAAAAAAACCACCAAGGAGGGTGGGGGGGGGTTCAAAATGCTAAGGCTGCAAAAACTATTATGAAAAAAATTGTTATGTAAAAATGTCACCTTATGAATTTTTTTCTCTCTCTAAATATTATACAACACATATAACTAATCGTAAGGGGGGAGAGAGAAGAGGGGACGCTTCAGCTGAAACTGAAACAGCTCCAGTTCAATTGAAACAAACCATAGAGGCAAACCAGGAAGTGGCTTAAGGAATCAACATGGTAAATCAGTTCCATTAAAGGAAACAGCTGAGATCCATGCTCTCATTTAGGCCTGAAGGTTCAACAGTTTCACCCTGAAAATCCATTGTGCTCCTTAAGAAAAGGGAATCTGTCTCGCACCTTGTTGTCCACATATTCTACTGCCCCAAAAGTAACATCTGTAGCATTATTATTATTATTATTTTTAATTTATTTATTATAAGCTTTTATATAGCGCCAGCGATGTACCTGGCGCTTTACAGAGAATAAAATAGACATGTTCCCTGTCCGAGAGCTTACAATCTAAAGACGGGGAAGGGGAGACAGGGAAGGGGGAACAGAGGGAGAGACAAGGGATGCAACATTCATGAGGATGCGAGAACTCAGGTACATGTTCTTGGCTTGGTTACAGTAAATTAATCCTGGGTGGGGATAATCCTGGGTGGGGATGATTAGCAGGAGTTAGGAAGGGCAGAGCGGAAGAGGTGGGTTTTGAGGAGGGACTTGAAGGTGTGGAGGGTGGGGGCAAGGCGGACGAGGGCAGGGCGGGAGTTCCAGGCATGCGGGGCAGCGAGGGAGAAGGGACGAAGGCAGTTGGGGGAGCAGGGGGGGCGTGGGAGAGTGAGGGAGGGGATGGAAGATGAGCAGAGTGCTCAAACGGGTTCGGATGTAGATCATGGCAGAGAGATAGGGAGGAGCGAGGTTATATGACCTACTGATATAAAATGGTTCACTAATGGTTCAGTATTTTTTCTTTTCCTTGTTACTCCTATGTTCCCGAATTGTCAGTGTTAATTTCCTCATTGTTTTTCCTACATATAGTTTCTTGCAAGGATACTGAATAACATGTGCCTCTTGTGCTATGTTGTAAAATCATTGAGGTAAAACCTCTTGGCCATCTCCAGGGTTCACAAAAAACTGCATTTTGCTAGTTTGTTTGCAGCATACACGTGATCCCCAAAGGAAGTGTCCCTTAATCCTAGTGGACATAACATTACTGCTAGGGTTTTGTGGTTTATCACAATTCTGATATTTAGATGAACTAAATAGCCCTTAAGGTTTTTAGTTCTTTTATGCAAATAATGGCCTAGCCTGAAATGTAGGCATAACATCAAGTATGCTCCAATGTTTTGAAATGCTGTTTCTAAAATAGGAACTGTCAACACTGAATGTCAAGCTGCAAACCAAACTTTCTGTTTTATTCTTTGGATTATGAACCAACAAATCAGATCTAAATTTTTTACATGCTTTATGGTACCCCGATTCAGTAACATTCTGTGTCTAACCCTTACTCTGAAAATGTCTTTTCAAAATATCAGTCTTCTCCTCACTCATAGGAATTGTCTATATGGTAAGTTTCTCCTGGTGTGTATAGATTGAGTTATCATATCTAAGATACTTATTTCTATCTGTTAATTTTCTGTACAGAGTTGTATAAATACAGACACTACTTTCTTTAATCTTTACGTCTAGGAAGCTGATCTCATTCATATCAATTGCAAAATGAAATTAACGTCTTCGTTCCTTGAATTAATCCAATTAAGAGAATTATTAAGAGACTCCATGTCTCCTCACCATAGACAAAAAATGTAATTTATGAATCGCCAGCATTTCATAATACAATTCAAAAAAGGATTACAACTATCAAAAACAAAAGACTCCTCAGAATCGCCCATGTATAAATTAGCCACTTCTGGGGCCGTAGCTGACCTCCATCCCCTCTGATTTGCCAGAAATTGTTTTGATCAAATTCAAAATAATTCTTGAACATAACAAGTTCCGCTAATTTCATAATAAAAAGTGTGTGGGTGTACAAGAGTTACCGGATCGTCCATCTAAAACTGCTTTAATAACTTCCAAGGCATTGTGTTACAGTATACTCGTATACAGTGATGTAACATCTAAAGTGACCAATATGAAATCGGTATTCTAACTTCTACAGAACCTTTTTGTAATAAATCTGTTGTATCCTTAATTATAGGAGCACAATTGAGAAATATGAGGTTTGAGAAAATGTTGACGGGTTTCAAAATAGTAATTGCCAAAGACTGTGGGCTTGCCTGGGGATGGAAATATTCCCTTGTACATTTTGGGCAGTACATAAAATACAGGTATTCTTGGCTTATCATTATATTAAAAACTCATTCTCCGAATCAGATATATAGCCCACGCTTAATCCTTTATACAGTCTTTATCATTTAAAAAGCTTATTAGTTGGATCATTTAAGCATAGCTGATAAAAATTACGGTCACCTAATTGTCTCAATATTTGTTGCACATAATCTGTTTTATTAATGACTATGGCTGCCCCCCTCCACCCCTCCATCAGCAGATTTTATAATCAGGTCTTTGGCTCTTGACAGATTCATTAAAGCTCTATAATCTTCCCCTGAAAAACTTACATATTTTATAAATTTATATCTTGCCCCTCCTGCCTCCGGCAGCTTGGGGCAGCTAACAATAATAGCATGAAACTACAATAAACATAAATAACAAAAGTATAAATCCATAAATAAGCAATAATCTCTATAAAACATTAAAATAAAAAACGAGTGGTGTGGCAAGCATCAAACAACCCCTCCCCCCTGAACCCACCCTTTAACGCTCCCCTCCAGAAATGCCTGACGGAAGAGCCAAGTCTTACACTGACGGCGGAATATCAAGAGGCTTTGGCTGAGGTGGACCTCATTCAGGAGAGAGTTCCACAGCATCGGAGTGGCCGCCAAGAATGCCTGACTGTCGGTCCCCATCCGTCTATAGTGGGGGACCTCTGGTAGGGCAGCCCCTGATGACCGCAGAAGCTGCCCAGGGGCCCAGGAAGTGAGGCAGTCCCTCAGATAAGCAGGGCCCAGGCCATTTATTATTTTATTTATTTTTACAATTTTATATGCTGCCCCCTCCTGCCTCAGGCATCTCGGGGTGGCTCACAATATATTAAAACATTTCAAAACATTAAAATAAACCATAATAATTTCAATTAAAACAATGTAAAACCCCATCCTCCACCCACCCCGTCTCCCTTGGGAAAGACCTGGCGGAACAGCCAGATCTTACATTGTCTGCGGAAAGAGGGGAGGTCGGCAGCCAAGCAGATCTCCAACGGGAGGAAGTTCCACAGCTGCGGTGCAGCCACAGAGAACGCCTTCCTGTAGACACCCGGGGAACCCCAAGGAGGGCACCCTCAGCTGACGGCAGGGGCCGCTCCAGGACTCAGAGGGTGAGGCGGTCCTGCATATAGGCGGGGCCCAAGCCGTTTAAGGCTTTAAAGGTCAGTACCAACAGCTTCCGAACCAATACTAAGGGTAGCCCCATGTAGAGCGTGTTGCAGTAATCCAGTCTAGAGGTAATAAAAGCATGGATGACTGGCCAGATCCAAGTCTGAGACATACGGCCTAAGCCGACGCACCAGATGTAACTGGCGAAATGTTCCTTTCACCACAGCCGTCACCTGAGCATCCAGGTGGAGCTGTGGGTCCAGGAGCACCTGAGAATCCAGGGGGGGTGGAGGGGTGGACCCCATCAATGACAAGGGCCACCACCACCCCGGCCTTCCCCACATCCATCACCTCCATCTTGTCAGGATTTAGTCTCAGGCAGCTTGCCCTCATCCGCAGCGAACAAACACTGGGTAAGCACCGAGATTGCAGGGCCTGAGTCGGAGGAAAATGAAAGATATAGCTGGGTGTCGTCAGCATATTGATGACAACTCACTCCATACTTCCTAACAACTTCTCCTAAAGGCTGCATGTACACGTTGAACAGGAGAGGGGATAGGATGGAACCCTGTGGTATGCCACACGTGAGGCGTGTACCGCAGGGGGAAGATGAAAACTCCCCCAGCACCACACGCTGGGTTCTCCCGGACAGGAATGAGCGGAACCATTCAAGAACAGTCCTGCCAATCCCTGCCCAGTCCCGCAGCCAAGTCACCAACAACTCATGATCAACGGTATCAAATGCAGCCGAGAGATCTAACAAGATCAACAGGGTCAAACGAACCCGGTCTAACTCACGGGTGAGGTCGTCTGCCAAGGCCACAAGCACAGTCTCCGTGCCATAACCCGGACGAAAGCCCGACTGCGAGGGGTCGAGAATAAAAAGGGACGGTTAGAGACTGGCTGATAACCGGCAAGGACATCAACGTCTGAAGATGGTTTCTTGAGCAGGGGCAGCACCACTGCCTCCTTGAGACAGCAACAGCCCCAATGTCTCCCAGCTAGCCTTAACCAGCCTGGACGGGCATGGATCTAATTCAGAATTGGTTGCTCAAACATTCCCAAGAGCATCCCCTGTATTTGAGGGCGACACCCTCTGAAACTCATCCCACAAAACAGTACCAGACGGGGCTTCCACTGCTTCAGACCCGTTCTCTGCTAAAAAGAAGTCACATTAAAACCGTGGTGAATTTGAGCGATTTTATCCAGAAAAAAGTTCACAAACAAACCACAGTGAGCATTTGATGGTTCCACGTCGAGGCAGAGGGAGGCCGGACTGACCAGCCCCCTCACCACCCGGAACAGCTCAGCCGGGCAGGACTTAGCGGACACAGTGAGGGCAGTAAAGAAAACCTTCTTTGCTGTCCACACCGCTATGGCATAGGTACGTAACCAGACTCTTTGCCGCAACCGGTCCACTTCAGTATGCAAGTGACGCCACCGCTGCTCTAACTGCCACCCTTCCTGCTTCATCTGCCCCTGCTTCATCTGCCGCAGCGTACCCATATACCGTGGGGAGCTGCGTTGTCGGCATTTCAGGAGCGGACGCCTGGGAGCTACAGTCATTGGCCTTTGTCAGCCTGATATTCCACCTAGACATGAGGTCATCGAGTGAGCGGCCATCAAGGTCAGAGGAAACATCTCCTAGAGCTATCTGGAACCTTTCAGGTTCAATAAGCCTTCGGGGATGAACCAACCTAACTAGTTCCACACCCTCCCGAGGGCCGACATGCACCAGGATATCCGCCCAGAGGAGATAATGAAATAGAGCTTTATAGGTTAACACCAGCACCTCGAATCAGGCCCAGAAGACTATAGGCAGCCAGTGCAGCGCCCGGAGCACCAGCATAATGTGCTCTCCATGCCTGGTCCAGTGAGCAGACAGGCCACCGCATTCTGCACTAACCGTAGCTTCCAAAGTCACCATGGGCAGTCCCACGTAGAGCGCATTACAATAGTCTAGTCTCCGATATAAAAGCATGCATGACAGTGGCCAGATCAGAGTCCGAGATGTGGGGAGAGCGCCGCCTCACCAGATGTAACTGGCAGAATGCACTCCTGGCCTCAGTTGACACCTGGAAATCCAGACGCAGCTGTGGATCCAGGAACACTGACAAATTAGGGATGGGATCCCCAATGCAATAAAATACTATAAACAGGAGACATTTAAAATTAAAATATTGAGTATATATTTTACAAACCCAGACAGTCTCAAGAATACCATGAAACAGCCATACAAAATGCACAGATGCCAAATATTTTAGTTAACAATCACCATAAATTGGTCCTGAAAACGTTAGTGCTGGACATAGCCATGTTTCTGACCAATATATTTGGTTATATATGAGCAATCCTGCAGAGGGCAAGTCTGTAAAAATAAATAAATAAAATAATAAAAATAGTTAACAGAAAACATAAGCTATACAAGCCCAATTGATCTGTTTGTGATATAGAGCTTACCTGCATCTATTCCAGTGCATCAAACCAGATGTGAATTACTTTAAACATCAAAAACTTAGACACATAAAAAAACGATTAATATAAATCTTTAATAAACTCAAGTTAATAAACAAAAACCCAAATGACAAACTCTCCCTCAGCGAGAAGCTCCAGCAGTACATAGGTAGTAACACCAGCACCAGAAACAAGTTTTTTGATCCAAGAGCACTCCCAGGCTCCTAACCTGAGATGCTAACACAAGGCGAACCGTGTCGATAAAAGGTAATGACCCCTCATCCAGGACCTCAGACCTGCCAATGAGCATCATCTCCATCTTGTCAGGATTCAACTTCAGTTGGCTTGACCTCATCCAGTCTACCACAGCTGTTGAGCACCGAGACTGCAAGACCTGTCAGATGAAAAGGACAGGTATAGTTGTGTGTTATCAGCATACTGATGACCACGAACTCCCCATCTACGTACAACCTCTTCCAGTAGCTGAATATAGACCTTGAACAAGAGGGGAGACAGAATGGAACCCTGTGGGACCCCATACGGGAGATCCATGGCAGGAGATATACAATCTCCCAGTACCCCCCACTGAGCTCTGCCCGCTAGGAAGTACTGGAACCATTATATAACTGTTCCATCCAACCCAGCCAGGTCCCACAGGTGAGTCACCAGCACCTGTCAAATGCAGCTGAGAGATCGAACAGAACCAGAAGGGTAGAATGGTCCTTATCCATCTCTGCTCAAAGGTCGTCAACCAAGGCCACAAGTGCAGTCTCTGTGCCATAACCTAGGTGAAAACAGGACTGCAAAGGATCTAGAGAACTGATACGGTCCAGATGTTCCTGCAACTGACGAGCCACCACCCGCTCAATAACCTTCCCTTTTAGGGAAGGTTGGAGACAGCCTGATAGCTCGCTGGGGAATCAATGTCCAAAGATGGTTTCTTGCGGAGGGGGTCAGAGCACAGCCCCCTTAAGGGACTCCGGTAACCTTCCCTCCCCCCAAGGAATCATTGATCACCCCAGCCAGTGACGGCCCTACCATCTCTCCACTGGCCTTGACCAGCTGGGATGGGCAAGGGTCCAGTTCACAAGCCGTGGCTCGCACAGAACGAAGCACATCCACCACCTTTGCAGGTGTCACTAATTGAAACTGATCCCGTAAACACTGACTAGATGGGGCGTTTCTTACCTCTGGCTCTGTCACTGTTTCCGAAAGGGCAGTGTTGAAGTCATGCCACTTAATCTGGAGCTTCTTATGATTATTCAAATCTCTCAATAATTGTTTCTCAAAAACATAAATCTCAGGACAATCAACATTACTTGCTGTATAACGGCTTGTGGGTTGAAAAGGTGAATAACTGACACTATTAGAGGGATTATTACGATATAAAAAACGTAATTTTAGTTTATGAATGAAATGTATCTAATTGTGTTCTTAAAGGGGTCATATCTCAGTGTGAGAATGTAAGACAACTCTTTTATTTAATACCTTAACTTCATTTGCATTCAGTTGTCTCTCATAATTCACTATTATATCTTCTCCCTCTCTCATGTCCTGGTTCTTTAATGGCTGTAAGGATGTGTTCTCCTTTGGTGTCTCAAAATCCCTGGAATTTTCTTTGTAGATAGACCAAAAAAATCCTTCTTATAACTCTTACTTCACTATCAGAATTTTGCTCTGAACTGTTTTCTATATTTGAGTCATCAAATGTAGAGTCTCTGGATGCAAAAGAAACTTTCCTGTAGTTGCAGTGCTTAATATTGGCATTTTTATTCAACCAAAATACACCCTTTTTGACTCTGTCTTTACTGTCTCTGTGGAATTTCTCCAATTTGAAATCTTTCAGTTTATGACATTTTTGCAGATCCTTATTTAATGTTTCAAGTCTATTCTCCACTTCTCTACCTGTATATTTATCTCTTCATAAACTCATCTTTTCTAGAATTCTTTTTTCCAAGAGTGACACTTCATTATTAGTGGTTTCAATTAAAATAATTAAATCAAGAAAACATTCATTCAAAATGGTGCACAAGTCCTGGTTCCTTATTGATCCATAGACCCCTAGGAATCTGTTTCACACAACAGTTTTTCAAAGTATCCGCATGCAATGCTAGTCTAAAGAATTTTTTTTTTAGTCATACAATCTCATACCAACAAGGTGAATTGGCTTCTTGCCCCCTACCAGTTGGTTGATGTACTCTGAAGAAAACTCAAAATAAAACTCCAGTCCATGATAAGTAGCCCACAAAGAATAATCCAAACAAAAAACAAGGAAAAAGAAAACCGCACAAATGCAATGACTAACACACCCACCGAGTGACTGCTAAACCAAACAGTACTCCTGGATAATATAAATGACTGCTTCCTGGAGCAGCTTGTCTTGGAACCCACAAGAGGAGAAGCTATTTTAGATCTTGTCCTAATTGGAGCAGAGGGTTTAGTGGAAGGGATAATGGTGGCAATGCCACTTGCTAATAGTGTTCACAGTTTAATTAAATTCAACGTGCTAATAGGTGAGAAATTACCAAATCTGCCACAAGAGTGTGTTAACATCAGGAAGGAACTATGCGAAGATGAGGAAGTTAGTTAAGGGGAAACTAAAAGGGAAAGTAATTGGGGTCAAAGGCCTGCAAGAGGCATGGAGACTATTGAAAACTACTATCTTAGACACCCAGGTTAAATGTATACCACAAGAAAACACCCAAACAAATGCCTGCATGACTAAATGGTAAAATTAAGGAGGCTTTTGGATTTATTAATTTTTTTAAATTGTCCTTCAAAAAAGTATTCGAAATGAGCACAAACATTGGCAGGGAAAGGTAAAACTATGGTAAGACGGTCTAAGAGGGAATTTGAGGAATAACTTGTGAAAGATACCAAATACAATAGCAACATCCCCCCCCTCCCCCCCCCCAGTACAGCAGAGGCAAGAAACCTGCTAGAGAGGCAGTTGGTTCACTAGATGATCACGGAACAAAGGGGTCACTGAAAAGATTGACAAAACAATTGCTGAGAAACGAAATCAGTTACTTGCATCAGTCTTTACTGCAGAAGATGTTCGGGTGATACCCACATCCAAACTAATTTTTGTTGGTGAGGAATCTGAGGAATTATCCTGAACTTAGCATCACATCAGGAGAGGTTTTATTGCATATTGATAATCTAAACAGAAGCAAGTCACCCAGGCCTGATGGTATTAATCCAAAAATACTGAAAGAACTCAAATTTGAAATTGCTGAACTACTATCAGTAATATGTAAATTATTGCTAAAATCTTCCTCTGTCCTAGAGAATTGGAGGTTAGCAAGTGTAACCCCAATTTTTAAGAAGGACTCCAGAGGTTACCCTGGAAACTACAGACTGGTAAGCCTGACATCAATACTGGACAAATTGGTGGAGACCATTGTTAAAAACAGAATTACTAGGCATATTCACTATCCTGATATGATGGGTAAAAACCAGCATGGCTTTAGCAAAGGAAAATTATGTCTCACTAGCCTATTGGATTATTTTGTGATTGTTAATAGGCACATGGATAGGGGTGATCCAGTTGATCTAGTTTGTTTGGGTTTTCAAAAAGCTTTTGACAGAGTCCTTCACCAGAGACTCCTGAGCAAAAAGATAAGAAATGAAGAGAAGGAATAAATTGTCAAATTTCAAGTTGAAGAGTGGTAGATAGCGGGGTGTCTCGGGTCAGTACTGGGTCCAGTATATAACATATTCAATAATCTGGAAAAAGGAGTAAAGAGTGGGGTGGCTAAATTTGAAGAGGACACCAGATTATTCAAGATAATTAAGACCCAGACAGACTGTGAGGAACTAGAGAGGGATCTTTCACAACTAGAGAGGGATCTTTCACAACTAGGTGAATGGGCAATAAAATGGCAATTGAAATTCAGTGGTGAGAAGTGCAAGGTGATGCACAGGAAACATAATCCTCACTTTATGTACACTTTATGTTCTGATCTGGGTGTAACCAACCACTCAGGAGAAGGATCTTGTAGACCAGTCCAATTACTATCCAGTCATTGTGGATAGTTCCTTGAAGACATCGGTTCAGTGTGCAGCAGTAGTCAAAAAGACAAACCACATGCTAGGCATTATTGCGACAGGAATAGAAAATAAAAAGGAAAATAAAATGCTGCTGTATAAACCTTTGGTACGACCCCCACCTTGAATATTTTGTGCAGCCCTAGTTGCCCCATCTCGGGGAAAGATAAAATGGAACTGGAAAAAGTTCATAGAAGGGCAGCAAGGATGACAGAAAGGATGGCTCAACTTTCATGAGGAGAGGCTCAACAGCTTATGGCTGTTTAGCTTGGAGAAGGGAGGGGTATGATAGAAGTTTATGAAATTATGAGTGGTGTGGAAAAAGTAAATAGGGAACTGTTGTTTGTCACTCCTCACAATAAGAGAACAAGGGGACACACTCTGAAGTTAAATGGTGGTGGATTTATTTTATTTATTTATTTATTTTACTATTTTTCTACACCGCCCCCTTCTGCTCACAGAGCAGCCCAGGGCAGCTTACAAAATATATCAACAGTAAAAAACACATAAAATATCATTAAAAAAGATAAAAAATGTATTTATTTATTTATTTATTTTTTAATTACATTTATACCCCGCCCTCCTGAAACAGCTTGGGGCGGCTTACAATCTCTCTCTCTCTCTCTAATATAAAAATACAACCGTAAAATATTTAAAACACTTGTAAAATACAACAATTAAAACAGGACCAGGGAACATGATAAATAATACAATAAATAAGGGTGAAGGGGGATAAAAAACCCTCCTAACCCACCCTCCCCAAAGGCCTGTGCGAACAGCCAGGTTTTACAAATTTGCCGGAATGTTAAAAGGCTTGGGGCCAGGTGAGCTTCCTCCGGGAGGGAGTTCCAAAGGCGTGGCCCGGCCACCGAGAATGCCCTCTCCATTGTGACCTCCCGCTTAACACGGGGGACCTCCAAGAAGGCACCCCCAGCAGACCGAAGGAGCCGCTCTGGGACGCGGATGGCGAGGCGGTGCCTGAGGTACGAGGGGCCCAGACCATGAAGGGCCTTATAGATCAATACTTGAACCTGGCTCAGCTCACTGTTGGCAACCAGTGCAGAGTCCGGAGCACAGGTGTTATGTGTTCCCGACGACCCGTCCCCGAAAGGAGCTGGGCCGCCGCATTCTGCACTAGCTGCAGCCTCCGAACCAGGAACAAGGGCAGCCCCACGTAGAGCGCATTGCAGTAGTCCATCCTCGAGGTGACGAAGGAATGGATGAGGGAGGCCAGGTCCGGGCTGGAGACGTACGGACGCAGCCTCTGCGCTAGATACAACTGGTGGAAAGCGGCCTTCGCCACTACCTCCACCTGTTGCTCCAGGTGGAGACCTACGTCCAATACCACCCCCAGACTCCGAACCTACTGAGCTATAGGAGGGCGAACCCCCCTCTCCCCAATCAGGGGGCTGACACCTCCCTCGCTCTCCCCACCACCATCACCTTCGTCTTATCGGGGTTGAGCTTCAGTCTGCTCTGCCACATCCATTCTGCCACGGCCTCTAGACACTGGGATAGCACCAAGACCACAGGGTCTGGGTCAGTTGAAAAAGAGAGGTACAGCTGAGTCTCATCAGCATATTGGTGACATCGCACCACGAACCCTCTCACGACCTTCCCCATGCATATATACATTGAATAACAATGGGAACAGAATGGAACCCTACGGAATGCCGCAGGATAAAGTGCGGGGGCAAGATGTCTCAGCCCCCAGCACCACCCGCTGGCTTCTCCCCAAGAGGAATGAGCGGAACCATTCAAGAACAGTCCCGTCCAGATCCCCCAGGTCACACAGCCGTCTCAACCGCAGCCTATGGTCCACGGTGTCAAAAGCCGCTGAGAGATCTAGCAGGATGAGAAATGTCGAATATCCTGCATCCATCTCCCGGCGGAGGTCGTCAACCAAGGCCATCAACGCCATCTCGGTGCCATAGCTGGGGCGGAATCCAGATTGAAAAGGGTCCAGGAAACCAATGCCATCTAGATACGCCTGGAGCTGGATTGCTACCGCCCACTCAATAACCTTCCCTAAAATGGGGAGGTTAGAGACAGGTCGGTAGCTGGCGAGAGCGTCCATGTCCAGAAATGGTTTCTTCTGTGGGCGCACCACAGCTTCCTTGAGGCTGGGTGACAACCTCCCCTGCTGCAGGGACACGTTAACCACCCTCGCCAGCACAGTCCCCAATGTCTCCCTAGAGGCTTTCACCAATCAGAATGGGCACGGATCAAGTTCACAACAGGTGACTCTCACAGACCCCAAGACATCCACCACATCGGCTGGCGTCACTTCCTGAAACTCCCCTCACAAAGATGGACCAGACAGGGCCTCCATCACCTCACACTCTCCATCAACTGCCCCTAATCCAGCGTCAAAGTCGCTCTGAATCCGAGTGATCTTGTCTGCGAAGTAGGTGACAAACTCCTCACAGCAGGCCTGGGACAAGTCCCCATCGAGTTCTTTAGTTAAAAAGAACTAAAAGGGCAGAATTCCTCCTCCTCCCCACCCCACCCTACCCATCTCCCTCTCCAAAGGTCTGGAGGAACAGCCAGGTCTTACACTGCCTACGAAAAGAGGGGAGGTCCTCGGCCAGGCGGACCCTCCATCGAGAGGGAGTTCTACAACCTGAGAGCAGCCACCGAGAACGCCCTCCCCATCATCACCACCCGGGCAACCCGGGGGACTTCGAGTCGGGCGTCCCCGGCCGATCACAGGGGCTGCAATGCCATCTGAGACGGCCGACCGCAGGGGCTGCCTGAGACGGTCCTGCAGGTAATCCGGGCCCAGGCCGTTTAAAGCTTTATAGGTCATTACAAGCAACTTGAATTGGGCCCAGACGGTAATAGGCAGCCAGTGCAAAGAGCGGAGCACTGGTGTAATGTGCTCGTGGCGTCCCATCCCCGTTAAGAGACGGGTCGCTGCATTCTGCACCTGCTGCAACCTCCGGACCATCCCCAAGGGCAGCCGCACGTAGAGTGCGTTACAGTAGTCTAGTCTAGAGGTGATAAATGCATGGATGATGGTGGCCAGATCCGAGTCTGAAACATACGGCTGCAGATGTCGTACCAGATGTAATTGGCAAAATGCTCCCCTCGCCACAGCCTCCACCTGGCGATCCAGGCGGACCTGTGAGTTGAGGCGCATCCCCAGACAACGGACTTGTGTGGCCAGCCGGGGACAGACCCCCATCTTCCTCTGCAGGCTGGGGGCAACACCGAAACTGGGGACAGGAGGCCGTGAACTGGCTGCTTACCCCCTCCTTCCTTCTATCCTTTCATTTTGGCTGGAGAGAATGGGACAGCTGACTAGTGGCTCACAACCATCCCTCTTACCCACTAGTCCCTACTGCACTCCCAGACCACAGTGAGGCTGGAAACAGTCGTATACAAATGTTTAATTTAAACTTTAAATTGGATATGCATTGTAATTAATAAAATGGAATGGACATTGGTAGACGTGGAGGCAACAGCAATGGCAATTTCTAAATAAATCTATTTTTATTCCAACATCTAATTGAGAGACTGTGAAATAATACAACACAGCTGCTTTTCTGGGAGTACATGCAAAAGGCAAGAGGGTGTGAAATGATGAGGAAGGCACTAGATGTAGTAAGTGGAATGGTTGGAATGACAGGGAAAAATACAAAGAGTGAAGGATCAAGTAAGTGGGTGGAATTACTGGAGGAATTAGAAATACTTACAATAAGGTTCAGTGTGAAATAATGGGTTCGGAAGACTGATGGAATATCAGGGGGACAGTCCTATAATTTTACTCACTCACCATAGCCAATACCCTATCCTTTGACTCCCAATAGCCTCCGTCCCTGGTATTCCACTTCCTCTTCTGTTTTGTTTTTTTTTGTCATTCCACATACACCCTTTCTTCAGTTCCATATGACACATGCCTTTTTTGTTTTCTCCCCCAAATTTGTCAGTTTTAAAGTTATAAGTTCTGGAATTTCCCATATTATTTATTTATAATTTATTTTATTTTAATTTTTACCCCGCCCTTCCCACCAACGACAGCTCAGAGCGGCTTACAATAGATAAAATATAAGTAATAAATAACCAAAACATAAAATACCCTACGCTATCTCCCCCAACTCCTCACTCACTCCGTCACTGCGTAACCCCCCCTTCCGTAACCCCCACCTTCACCCAAAACTCCGAACAAACCTAACCTACCACTGCCTGCCAAATGCTTTCCCGAATAAACAAGTTTTGCACTGCCCTGGAAGATAGCCAGTTCTGGACTCAAGTGAACCTCCTGGGGAAGGGAGTTCCACAGCATAGGGGCAGCAACCGAGAATGCAGCCAATGCACGCTTGCAGCCTTTGCTCAGCCACCAATCAGTGAGGTGTTTGTGCTGGGTCTTGTGCAGTGATTAATCCCATTACCATGTTTGCAGAGGAGGTTTCAGGGGTAGAATTAGCCAAGTGTGGTGCCAATCTCATAGTTCCGTTTGAAACTTTGGGTTGTAAATTTTTAATGCTCAGGAAAACAAGGTTCTCCTAGTCCTGGCTAGAAAAAGTTGGGCAGCTTCCAGTCAGGAATGATCTGCTCGCCCATCCTCCCATGTACACAAACGCATCCTCCAAGTCCTAACCAGCACTGGCTGCTGTTACCTAACTTAATCATGCTTTGGGCTTCCCGAGCACAGATTACAGCAGCAGTATTTTATATCTGGAGACAGCAATCTCTAAGGACAAAGATGAGATAAAATACTCCTAAAGTATGGTTCAGGAAAGAGCAGGTCTTGTTGGGTGAATTTCTTTCTAATGCTAGCTAGCTGCTGACTGGTTCGCTACATCCGCTGAACTGCAAGTGACAGTTTTTCAGCCTTGGAATCTGTTCCAGCCATTTTTTGCTTAACAGGTGATTTCAGAAAGCAACCCAGAATACAAAATTAGCAAACTATAAATCCAGCCTGCTGCACCAAATATTGTCTGTGACTGATTTTTATTTGGTCCCTCTCAATTTCCTGCATCTGCACCCCACCCTCTCAGTCCAGCCCTTATCATCAAACAAAGGAAGTGTGTGCTGGGAGGTGGGGTGAGATGGAAGGCAGCACATATGAAACCTTGTGCTCAAGCGTAGACGCTAGATCTGTGAGCTGGATCAGTGATTCAGTTATATACTCAAAACTTTTGGTTTATGAGAGAAATTAAGGCCGTTACAATTTCCATGCTCTTGGAGGATGATTGAATCTCTAAGTTAAGTCTCCTGTCTTAGGTTCTATGCCATGTAACCAGTAAAGACATTGTACAGTCTCTCATATTGTGCTCGCTTACAGCTGAGGGCATTTTTGCACAGGAGAGCTTTCCCCCGTTTTTTAAAGTCCAGGTTGGAGAAACCCCCGGGGTGGGAATTTAGACACTCCTCTCTGGACTAAATCACTCGGACGCCATTGGAAACAGCAGTGTCAGGTGACTCGATGTTCTGCGCTGTGGACCTGGTAAGACCCTGATAGCCGAGATCTTACAAGTCCGTGTCTCAGAACATCTGGGAGTTGTCCGGTGCCACTGTTTCCAGTGGCGTCTGGGCAACTTCTGGTCTGGGGAGGAGCATCTAAATCCTCCTGTCAGGGTTTAACCAACCTGAATTTTTAAAATATGGGGAAAAGCTCTCCTATGTAAAAGCATCCTTAGGCTCCTTGGTCTTTCATCCCCAATCCTCTTCCTCTGCAGGTTGAACGCAACACAAGCTTGGGGACAGGAGGGGTTGAGGGGGCAGATTGCTGCCCCCTTACCACCTTCTTCCCCTGTATCCTTTAATTTGGGTTGGGGAGAATGGGACAGCTGAGTACTGGGAAGGGTGTATATGGAGAAAACAAGATTGATGGATGTGGGATGTTGTACATGCTGACAAGGGGGTAGTTGAGCAGTGGAAGTCTTTTTTTAAAAAAAAAAAATTATTGGGAGGGGGAAGCCAGTTGTTTTTTTTTGTTCTTATTTAAATAATTTAATATCCTGCCCCTTCTGCTCCAAGCAGCTTGGGGTGGCTTACAATATTAAAACACATAAAAACAGTAATCATAAGTACAATAAAAAGGAAGGCACCAAACCGCCCCATCCCATCTCTCCATTGCCAAAAGCTAGGCGGAACAGCTAGGTCTTACAGATACGATGGAAGGAGAGGAGATCCGTGGCCACCCGGGCCTCTACTGGGAGGAAGTTCCACAGCCTAGGTGTGGCCACTGTATGCCCTCTCCATAGTGGCCCCCTGAGCCACACAGGGGACCTCAAGAAGGGTGACCACAGTGGCCGCTCCAGAGCGCGGAGAGCATTGGGAGTGTTTATGGAAGACAATGCAGAAAAATGGGTGATGTGTATGAATAGATGAGGCTGCATGGAACAGGCAAGGGTAGGGGGGAAGTGTATGCATTGGCAAAGGGCAGAGAAGTGTTGGAAGGGGGTGTATGGAGAAGCCTAGCCCACACCTCAACGTACTAGCCCACACTCCCCTCACAGAGACTCCCAGAGTCTTGGGAAATATAATGAGCATTATCTCCGGTAGGGAACAGTAGTGAGTGAGTGTACAATGACAAAAAAATAAACAGGGAGGGAGGCTATAGGGAGTGGAACGACAGGGAGGCAGCTATGGGAACTGGGTGAAATGATAGTATCATATCACTCTTCTGAATCGGTTATTTTACTCAAAACCTTGTCATTCTACACGATTGTCATGACATTCCTTCTATCATTCCACTCAGGTCCTTGCTGGTGCACCCTGTCCCTGTTCTGTCATTCCATCCATTCCACTCTCCCTGGTGCTTTCATCGTTATTCCATGCCCTCTTGCCCCCTGCGCAAAAGATGCAGCTCTGTTTTTCTTTCACAGCCACTTAAATGGAATCTGAGAATAGCAGGACATGAAATTTCAGATCTAACTCCAGGAACAACAACAAAAAAATTGTCGCCAGACTTTATCCTGATATTAAACCGTTCTTGCCCCACTACACCCTTGAACCAGTTGCCAGCCTTAGTTTTCTGGGTGCCAATGGCTCCCAGGCACCTGCAAATCACATGCCCTAATAGGATTTATTTTCAAATTGGCATTCCTTCAAATGGGCATTCCATTTTATTAATTTCAATATATATTGAACTTTAAATTCTTAAACATTTATATAGCACTGTTCCTACCTTCAGTGTTTCCCTGAATCTGCAGAGGAAGAGGACTGGCTGAAAGACCAAGGCAAAGTGTGGGTGCATGGAGCCGAAGCTGTAAGTGAGCACAATATGTGAGACTATACAATGTCTTTACTGCTTGCATGGCACGGAACCTAAGGCAGGAGCCTTAACTTATAATTTCCATTCTTTTTGCAGCATGATTGACTTTCTAGGGGCCTTAATTTCTCTCTCAGACTAGGTTTTTTTAGACTAGAACAGGAGTAGAACTAGGGGATACTCCATGAAACTAACTTGCAGCAGATTTAAAACAAAAGAGAGCATTTTTTCACGTTTTCTGCTTGTGGAATTTGTTACCGGAGGATGTGTTGAGGGCCAGTAGCATAGCTGGGTTTTTAAAAGTATTGGATAAGTTCTTGGAGAATAGGTCCGTTAATAGGTTGGCGGGGGGTGGGGAGGAGGAATGCAACCTCTGACTGTCGGAAGCTCAAGCTGGGAGCGAATAGTAAGGAATGGACGTGTCTGTTATTACTGGTTAGGTACTACTTTGAAGCAACTGAGAATGACTGCTGTCAGAGACAGGATGCTGGGCTTGATGAACCATTGGTCTGACCCAGTATGGCAATTCTTATGTTCTTGGATCAGTTTCTGCTGGGGCAGGGGAAGGGAGAGACCCAAAGCTTCTTGTAAGGAATGTGGCTCTCTGGCAATCTCTTCGTTCCATCAGTAGACATTACATGTGGATGTGGCTTCTTCAACAGATGCTGATTTGGATTCCAGTTGCCTCAGACTTCTGGTTTCCTGTAATTCTTTTCTGCTTCTTTCCCTTTCACATTTTACCTGGGTGGACTGCTTTCTGTCTGAACAACAGTTCCAACACAACAGGGCAGTCTCTCCCAAATATGTAAGGAAAGAAATTGTTTATTCTGGGTAAATATAAGATCGAAATGGCCTGTGGCCTGTTTATCTGGAAGTCTGCCTGTTACCCCTTGATTCATTGTCTCACAGCTGTGGTCAACATAGCAGGGAGCAAGAATTATGGGATAATCCCTGTATAAAATAAGGGTATTAATGGCTCCAAGAGGTTGAATAAGTTGTCCAAGACCTCACACATGTGACTGCTGGGAAATGAATGACTAATATTAGCTTTACACTTGAGATCCACTGGAAAGTTATGGCTTCTGAGGCCACACAGGCATGCTTCATTCTATACCAAATGTTTAGGGCGTTGCAGTTCTGACTAGCAGACAGTGAAATAAGAATTTCCTGTTTCCTATGATCCAATTGACCCATGTTAGTTTTTATTGTATATTTCCAATTTGTAATTAGGTTTACAATTTAATCTCTATTGTGACTCCTTCAGTTGGTTCATTAGATTCTGGTTGCTGGTTTGTGATAGCCCTGAAGTAGTGGTTGAAAATGAAATGCCTTATTCAAGTCATGTCCATCATTATGAAGGCAAGAAGTGGTTCAGCAGACATCATCCCTGAAGTTCAGATCTGGTTCTAATGTCTACCTTTTCTTGTTGCTAGAGAATCACAATAACAGCAGAAGTCAATTGTGTCTCCATATTTCATGTCCTAGGGAGGTTTCTGCATTAAAGATTAACCAGGAGTTGGATTGGGGGTGGGGGGAAACTAGTTGTGGCTCTTTTGGGAGCAGCGCCACTTTTAATGCTAGAAGGATGGAACTACTTCATGTAGTTGCTCTGTTCTTTCTGTGTTCAGCAGTAAAACAAATATTAACTTCCTCTCATTCCTAGTCATTGGGATGAGTAAAATAGTTCAAATCTTTAGACTCAAGAAACTTGTTTGACTTGAACCTGCAGTGTTTATTTTCCAAACTACACAGCTGAACACTATCTTTTTGAAAGAAAAAAATCAGTACTGAATATATCCTTTAAATTACTACCGCACTGGGCACTTGCGTATAAGGATGTTTCACTTGACCGGATGCTCCTGTTAAACTTGCTAAAGGGAACTTGCTTGTTCTTTTGTTGTTTGCCTTTTTAGTGTCTGATAATTTTTTTAAATCCCTGTAACTGTATCAAATGCTGTCTTAGCTAGCAAAAGTCTAGGGTGTTTTGTTTTTTATGGGGTCAAATATGTATAAAGCCAGTTGGCCTGTTGCCTCATAAAATCAAAATGATACAGTTGTCATGTTTATAATGCTCAAAATAATTAAGCATGAATTAATTACAGTGGAATATACTCACAACTTGTCTTGCACTTGACTAAAAATAGCTTAAATATAGTAATGTATCAGTTGTCAGTTTTGCAAACTTTGCTTGAAAGAAAATAGACTTCTGAGTCTGGTCTACATACCGTTGTTACACCAAAGCCAAAAGAGTTTTGAATTTAGTTATGCGTATTGGTAAATACAGTTCCATGGGTTCAGGCCCTACTGTAGATGCAGTTCTACCAACTAAAATGCCTATCTACTATGTTGTATAAATTTGCACGAATAATCTGTTCTGGAATAAAATAATTTATACTGGCAAATGCTGTGTTCACTTTATGGGATTGCACTGTTAGAACTACATGTCTGTTTCTAAACAGATTACTTTTATTAATGCAAAAACTGTAAAAATGCTCAGAGAACTTTGATTTTATTTTTAGACATATATTTTCAAATGCTTAGCATAGGCATGGTACTTGGACAGGCTATTTGGGAAGAACTTTATTTACATGATTTAATGTCTTGAGTTTTTAATGTAATGAAATATAGTACCTATTTCACTTGGTTGAACAGACTTTTCCATAATTCATTAAGATTTCATACTTCTGGAACATAGCTTAAGTGTATAAGTTTAAACAATTACTGGCCATACTTTGGAGGATACAAAGGTAGTCTCAAAAATACTGTTGCCTTTCTATAAATGCCTTGATGACACTTGGTGGATGGATAAAATTGGAGTCCTAATGGCTATGTACAATGTAATTTAGGCTTATATCCCGCTGTAACCCTAAGGTTCAGGGTGGGTTACAGCATAAAAACTACATAAAATAAGAGTACGTAAAAGAAACCCCAACCCCTATCTTAGCCTGGCAAATGCATATCCCAAAAAAATATTTGTGTGTGTATTAAACCCACCCTGCAGCAGATTTAGAGCTTTAGTAATCTTGTTGTGTTTGGGGGAGGGCCCAAACAGAGAAACTGTAATACAAAAGTCTGTCTTGGTGTGTATATATAACACTGCCACAAGTGTGCAAATGCTCCCTTTGGAAAAGTGAAAGATGAGTATGAATGCATGGGGTTGATTCTCTCGGGTGTGTATATATGCAAGATAGTCTTCAAAAATGGAGGTTAATGCGCACTGTAGTTAAAGGCCTGATTCCTATTGACTGTCCTTTTGTATCTTTTAAAATCTCCCTCCTTCTCTCTCTTCCCCCCCCCCATTGATTGCATGCCCTTGATGGATACTATGAGTATGTATGGTTGTAGGAAAAAACATACATAACTAATTTTGCTCTCATCTTGTGGAAGTGCTAGGCAGTTATGAAATAGTTAACACTTATATGTTACTGTGTTTTATAATGAAGAGCATTATGTACTGGTACATAAAATGGCTTGCAATTAAGTTGAAATTCTATTACTGCTCTCTTACTAATGCTGTACTGATGTCTGCTATTTTTAAAATATAAGTTGCAACACTTGTCAGTTTATGGCAGAATCAGCTGGCTATTGTTTTGTGTGTACAGCTTAGTAATTAGGGCTGATGTGGCAGCAGCTGTTACCGCACCGCAATTCCATTCTTAAACCTCGGCATCCCATGTTGCGCCTCGCAGAATTCCTCCCGGTACTCCGCGATTCTGCAATTCTTCCGCTACAAGAATCTGCAGATGCGGCATGTATGTGTTTCACCGATTTACTGATCGTTACCATTGTCACATAAAATCAGCGGTCTTTTCCCGCGTTCTGCCAATTTAATATATGACAGTCATGAGCGTTTATCGCAGTTCCGCAAAGGGAGTATGACTATGCAGCCACTGCTTCGCTGTGCTGTCATGCTGACTGCTGGTGCTGTGTGTCTCTCTGTGCCGCAATAACTGCCCATTCTTCTCAATACATACATGCATGGACAACATGTTCTGGTTAGGAGTTCAAGGAACGGTGTTTTTATTTTATGGCAAATTGATCTTTTATGTAAATGTAAATTGATCTCCAAACTAAAGTTTGTTGACCAAAACTTCTGGTGGGAGTTTAAAGTGACCTGTGTATTGGCTGACCGAGTCATTTTTTACATCTTAGGGCCGGCTCAGAAAGTTGAAGGAATGAAGTGGGAAGTCCATGCAGAAGAGTTTCTTACAATCCTCATTCTGCACTTCCTCAGTCTAGAAGAAGTGAGCTGAGCAACAGAACTCTGTTGGCATAGTTGTTAAGGTCCCTGCTTGCTATACAATTTGTAGCTGTCATTCAGCTGGTTCAAATCCCCACTGTTAAATGTAACTTTATTTTTTTTTTTTTTACTTTTACATTAGTGTTATTGTTTGTTTTGTTAATCATAAAATTATTGCTGTGTTTGGCATACTTTGTAATATAAATAATTTAAAAATGCTTATTTATTACATTAACCCAAGACTAACTGATTAGCGCAGCCGAGCCAGGCGGCGTGATGAGTGCTATTATGCCCCGCCCCCTAGCGCCACCGGCGTTACGCTCACTTGCAGTCGCCGACCGCCATCGCCGATGCCGTCACTGACTGCCCTGCCCCCAGTCACCTTCCCTCCCCCGGACACCAGAGTTCTGTAGAGTCTAGATGCGCTGGTGGGCGGCAACCAGCAACAGACAGGGAGAGGGGTGTGTGTGTGGTGCTGGCCGTGCCCGGCTGGTCGGTCTTGCTGGCAGTGACTGGCTGTCTGCTGCTCCTGATCCCGATTCCCGAGTCCTGGCTGGGGGTCGGGGGACACTTTCTTTTTTCACTCACTGACTGACCCATCCACACAACCCACCTGTTAATTGTTTTAATAAATTAACATGAATACATGACATTCATCCGCATCACACGCCCGCCAGCCGCCACGCCTGCCTCTTTGTCATGTTAACAGTTAATACTAAACAGCTAACTGCAGTAAGTAAAGTTGGGACGGGAGGGAGGGAGTGACAGGGGTGAACGTTACATGACCTCCCCCACCCTCTAAGCATTACGAAACTAGAAGTCCCGAGTGACCCCCCCAGTCCCATGCCCTCCCCCGCCCGAGAGTGCTGTTTAAGTTCCAAGTTCCAACTTGCCATGTGTACCTGGGCTGGTAGCTGCTAGCTGGCATAGTTTGACTTTGAAATGTTTGATTGCGGTTAAACTGTGGTTATTGTCATGTCAGAAAACACCCTGTCCCTTAGTGCACTAACTGCATCTCTGCTGCATCTTTCTCGATTGCAGAAACAGTAGAGATATACAGGCAGTGAGGGACTGAGAGGAAATAGCATTTTAATCTTATACTTTATCAGAGCCTTTGTATTGTGTAGTTAACAAAGGACAGTGAAATAATGCCCTAAGAGAGAGTGATTTGATTTAGACAGGTCCCACTCCCTGCCCAGTGTACTTACAAATCAAAGATGCACAAGGATGAGGGGAATGCACAGGGAAAGACCGATACACATGTATTCCCATTTTACATATGGGGAGCTGAGACTGAGAGGTTTTTACTTCTCCAAGGCCACTCAGTGATTTCCTATTTCAATTAGCCCTGGTCTCCTAGGTCCAAGTCCATCAGCCCCTTACGCAGTAGAGCTTTAAAACAGTCCTCATGTGGCTCAGCGTCTCAGCTTTGGGTTGGATGTACAGAAGATTCCACCCTTTTTCTGCTCAAGTCCCTTCTAATCATCTGGCTTATAAAGTAAGTAAGCAAGCGCATGCACGCGCACACACACACCAATTGAAAAGACAAAATGGGTATTCCTCAGGGATACTGCAGTGCACAGCACACACTGGCTAATCCACAAATGGTAGGTTGAGCATATTTGATGGGTATCCCCATTTATTTATTCAAATGCATAGTTCCCATCCCAACTATGGATGCACTGCACCCCTCCACCAGGCCACACATCCACCCTGATCCCTTTGCAACCATCCAGGCCTACACCCAGGCCATGCGTTTGCCGACCGCCATGAGTGTTGGTCGGATAAATTGTGTGTGTGTGGCCCGGGTGTGTGTGTGTGTGTGTGTGTATATGTGTATGCCTATGCATATGTGTATTCAGAGGCATACACATACATATCTTTACTCCTCTGCATATATATATGATGTATGTGCATGTTTATATATGTGCATGTATAGATGTGTGTATATATACAAAATGTGTACATATATGCATGTATAGATGTGTATGTACACAAATATACGTATATTTACAAATATATACATATATATTTCTTTAGACACACATACACACATATATATGCATGCATACACAAATTTGCATTGTTGAATGTATTGGAAAAAGAAAAGTGGAAAATATTTTTATTCATTAACAAGTAATTTTTATTTTTATTAAAGATTCACAACCAGGTATAAAACTAAACACAAGTTGGATACTAATACAAAATTGACTAAAAATAAATATTACTCTATAAAGAAATAATTTTTTTAAATAACTGTTTAAAACCAGTATAAAAATATAACATTGTAATAAAATAAATATAATAAACTCAAATTTTTCAATTTTTTTTCAATTTTACATTTTTTCAATGTTACATTTCTCTCCCACTTCCCTATTTAATCCGGGATCAAAACCAGAACTCTGTTGGCATAGTTGTTAAGGTCCCCGCTTGCTATACAATTTGTAGCTGTTATTCCACAGGTTCAAATCCCTGTTCTGTTTAACTTTAAAAAATATATATATATATATATTTTTTTACATTAATTTACATTTTTACATTAGTGTTATTGTTTTGTAATAATACAATTATTGCTGAGTTGTGTTGCTCACGGCATACTTTTTGTCCCCCAAAATATACTTTATTATTACATTAACCAATAGCCAAGATTCACATAGCCGGGGTCGGGACAAAGCATGCAGCGTCGCTGCTAGGCAACAAGCAACAACGCCAGCCGGGGAGGGAAATTTAAACTGTGCGGGCACACAGCACAGCACTGGGACGTGGCGTGATAGAGCCAGGTGGGACGGAGAGGCGAGCGGATGCCGAGAGAGGAATGGAGGAGGAGGCGGCGGGCTCAGCACTGTCAGCTGCTCTGACTCGTACCTAGCCAGGGCAGCGCGGATGCGCTTAGCGGCACCGGTCGCACAGTGTTCACATAGAATGGCACCGTGTCTGACTCCAAGTTTGGCCTGCGCTCGGGCCTGTGCGGGCAACCTCTGTGGTGGCTGCCGGTTGGGTTGGGTCATGTGTCCTCATCGCCTCGTGTCCCTGGTCTGTGGGGTCCCTGCTCCCCACCAACCACCCGTGGGTAACTCTGTGACCGTGGTCCCTTATCATGATTCCCCCCCGGATGCAACTCGGAGATTTATTTGATTTCAAACTTGTGCTCCAGTGCACTGTGCAGTGGTGCACTGTGTGCAGTAGGTTGGCTGAATTTGGGAGGGACCTAAAGCCTGACTGTTGTGCAGGGTGAACTTTAGAAGCAGAGAATTTGCCCTGAAATTAGAAGCACAAAATCTGCCCACCTTAAGAATAATAATGTATGCTGTAACTGTCTGTATCCCAGTTTAACCACACAGATCCAGCTTCTTCTTCTTATCTAAGCCATGCAGCCAGTCCTCCTCATTCAAGAACCATAGCATCCAATAAATAATGAATAGTATACATTATTTTCAGAGTGTTTTCCAACTTGCCATGCCATTCCAGTGCATTAACTAGGGTTGGGTGAATGTGAAGATTTTCCCCGCCCCCACCTCATTGGGACTTGGGTGGGAAGGACTAGTACTTCTTAATATGCACCAGGTCCTGATTACATTACACATGAAATCCCCCTCCCCCACCTCAAAGAGTTAGGATGGATTGGAAAGAAACTACAATTTACTCAACGTCCCCTCCCCCCACCCCACCCCTGCCGAGAGAGTGACTTGATTTAAAACTCGCGCTCCAGTGCAGCAGAGTGAAGTCAGTGCAGTCGGTTGGGTTGAACTTGGGAGGGAGTCAGGACTCAGTCAGGAGGACTCGGGAGGGAAGGGAAGTGCATGGAGGGAGATCAATGTAACACAATGAAAGGGCGATTATATTATTCCCCCCCCCAGGACTGTTTTACAAATAACGTGAAGTTGAACTTGCCAAGACATCCAGTGCTGCAGTACCATCCCTGATCCCTGCACAAAGTTAGAAACAACAATTGACTCCCCGCCCCCTCCCCTCAGCCCCGTCCACTCCCCTGACTTGAGTGAATGACTCACAGTCACAGACACATAAGCCAGCCTAAAAAGGCCGGCCCAGGGGAGTAGCCCAGCTGCATTGTATGTTCCCTTAACAACACATCTCTGACTTTGAGTGTGTGGGGGAAGGTATGTTTCAGAATGAGGAGTGACCCTCAGTCATTCCTGTGAGCGGAATGGGCCTTCATAAGTGTGGCCGTGTGGAGGAATTCAAAGTCCTCCACACTCACCTACCTAAGGTGGGCACTGGCAGTCCTCCAGAGAGACCACTTCCAAAATCCATCTCAAAGCTCAACATATCCTTTTTTTTTACTTTTAGCTTGCTGTAGTGGAATGTCAGTGTTAAACTCATTGCTTAGTTTTTTGTTTTACTTTTGCAGTAGTGTACTTGTTTGTTAATCATAACATTCTTGCCATGTTGTGTTGCTCATGGCATACTTTCGTTGCAAAAAAATAATGCTTCATTATTACATTAACCAATAGCCAAGATTCACATAGCCGGGGTCGGGACAAAGCACACAGTGTTGCTGCTAGGTAACAAGCAACAACGCCAGCCGGGGAGGGAGATTTAAACTGTGTGGGCACTGGGCACACAGCACAGCACCGGGATGTGGCGTGATAGAGCCAGGCGGGATGGAGAGGCGAGCGGATGCCGAGATGAGGAGAAGGAGACGGTGGCGGCGGGCTCAGCACTGTCAGCTGCTCCGACTCCTACCTAGGCAGGACAGCGCGGATGCACTTAGCGGCACCGGTCCCACAGCATTCACATAGAGTGGCACCGAGTCTGACTCCTGCCTGTGCCCTGGCGTGTGATGGCACAGCACTCAAGCAGCTGCATTCCTGCTGTCTGTCATCATCTCTCCCATTCCTCTGTGTTGGCTGCCGGTTGGGTTGGGTGTACTCCCTCGCCTCGCGTGTTGCGTCCCTGGTCTGTGTGTTGAATGCCCTCCTGTATGTGTGCTCTGCTCGGTTCCAGCAGGTGTGCTTTCCGCATCCCACGCCTCGCTTGTTCTAATTTACAATGTTGCGGCTGCCGGGCGGTGGCCTTATCGCCTGTCCTTGGAGCTACACCATCCCCTCCCGTCCCTCCAGAGCTTGCGGAGCAGAGCCCCGCTTCCCTTGCAGGTAGTATCAGGCGTGTGCTGCTGCTGGACCGTCCATGGCTGAATGCTGCTCTTCCCCAGGGCTAGCAGGCATAGCAACCCATAGCTGGAGCTTCCGCGAGACACTGGCCCTGTGTGAGACCTCTGGCATTCCCCAGCTGTGCAATTGCTCGCCAACTGCCCTGACAGCCGCACAGGTGCAGCCTATGCGAGTCTGAGTTCTGGGCTCCGCTACTTTGGGTATGAGTTGAGCGCCCGCGATTGCCGGCTGCATGCGGAGACGCTGGGCCTCCATCCCTTTCCCGATGCTTGCATCCTGGAGATCAGGTGCTCTCGTGGTGTGGTCTGCGGCGGAGACCGTGTCCGCTCTGTATGTGTGCAGCCTGTCCGCCTTCACTGCTTGTCTGGCGGAGGGGGGCCCTGCCCTGGCCGTGTCCTTCTTTGGATCTGTCCACAGGGCTCGTGGGTTCCAGCGTTCGCGTGGTGCGGCATATCACCGCCTATTGGAGCTGGGTCACCTTCCGTGGCCCCCAGCTGCCGACTATGGCTTGCCGGAACCCACCGTGGCGGAGCTGATGGCGCTGGCTGGTGTGTGGTCCCGATCCCATGTGCAGTTGGGGATGGGCGTGCCGGATCCCTTTGAGGCGTATTACTTGGTTGCACACCACATGTCTGCGCTGGGATACCGTTGGGGCATGCTGCAGTGACCCCACTACGTGCACCTGGCGGGCCACCCGGCTCCTGGATCCTTCTTGGACCCCTGTAGCTGGCTGTGCCTGTGAGTCCCCCTGTGCCTTCTGTGCCCTGGATGCAGCTGTCCCCGCTGTGAGCTCCCGCCTCCGCCCTGGCCGTGGGTCGCTGCCCGGCGCCCGCCTGCTCCATGATCTCCTTAATCTCCACTTCATGGCTTCCTCTAGTGCTGCCTGGTCACTGGAGTTCTTCTGCTGCCCCGCCCCTGACCACAGGTGCTGCTGTGCTGATGCTGAGCTCCTACTACAGCTGTCTGAGATTCCTCCTGTGCCTGTGCCACCCCCCACCAACCACCCGTGGGTGACTCTGTGACCGTGGAGTAACACTGTGAATGTTAGTGAGAGAGATCAATGTAACACAATGTACGGCAGCTTATATTATTATTTTTGTTTTTCATAATGTGTGTTGTTGTAACTGTCTGTATCCCAGTTTAACCACACAGATCTAGCTTCTTCTTATCTAAGCCATGCAGCCAGTCCGACTCCTCATTCAAGAACCATGGCATCCAATAAATAATGATTCATTATTTTAAGAGTGTTTTCAAACTTGCTGCCATGCCGTCCCCTCCCCCCCGCCGAGAAACTGATTTGATTTCAATGTTGCTCTCCTCCAGTGCAGTAGGTTGGTGGGAGGAGGGACGGAGTGAACACATGAACTCCCCCGCCCCCACCTCAAAGAGTTAGGAAACTACAATTGACTCCCCGTCCCATTCCATCCCTCCCCCCGCCGAGAGACTGATTTGATTTCAAAGTTGCTCTCCTCCAGTGCAGTTGGTTCGTTGGGAGGAGGGACTCGGAGGAGGGACGGAGTGAACAAATGAACTATGAGTTCATGTTTGGGTCTCCCAGCCCCAAACTTGTGCTCCGTCCAGTGCAGTTTGTTGAACTTGGGAGGGAGGGTAGGGACTCGGGAGGGAAGTGCATGGAGGGAGATCAATGTTACACAATGAAAGGGCGATTATATTATAATTTTTGTTTTTCATAATGTATGTTACTGTCTGTATCCCTTTTTAACCACACAAATCCAGCTTATTCTTTCTAAACCATGGTGCCATTCAAGAACCATCCAATAAATGACAATTTGCAGCTGTCAATATCATTTGGCCTGAGTTTGGACTCAGGGGACTGTGGGAGGGACGGAGTGTAGCACATGAAGCCCAGTAGGTTGGTTTGGATTGGACTCAGGGGACTGCTGTGACTCCAAACGTCAGATGAGCTAACTGCATTAACTCGGTTTGGGTTGGGAGTGATTGTGATTTATTTGAACGTGAACTACCCGGCCCGCACCGCATTCTGTAGCAAGCCTTCTGTAGCATAGCGGTTTACGTTCCCCGCTGCAATCCTGAATTTTTCGTTCTGGCGGTTCTAATCTGCAGTGGCCCGTTTTACTTTTATAAACAAATGTTTTATGTTGCACGGTAAGCTAAAATGATGTAACTGCGTCCTATTCTCCCTCTGATCCTAGTTCAATTTATAGTTTACTTTATCAGACCTCTGTGCAGCAGCCTCTGTTGGATTGCTAGCAAATGTGCTGGTGGCAACCGGAAACAGACAGGGAGAGGAGTGTGTGTTGAGAGGGGTGGTGCCCCCCCCCGCAGCTTTAAGTTGTTAGCTTTGGAACTTAAACTGAGGTTGTAAAACTTAGAACTTTAAATTCCCCTTCCCCTCCCCCTTTCCACACACAACTCCAAAGTTGTTAAGTTAACTTTAAACAAGAATGAAAACTCTTCGTGTGTAATGATTGTATTACTAGTGACTGAGGCGTCCGGACCGGCGCTGCCCGAGAGAGACCGTGCTCCGCCTCCCACCTTTATTGAAGCTCTCTATAGTCTCTACCTGGATGGACCCACCCCACCTCGCCCGCACGGGTCATTTACTTAGCAACTGACGCACACCAATAAGAACAGTCCTTCCCTGTGACTGACAGCTGACAGCCACAGGCATTTAACACAGGGAGGCGGGCTTTATTTCACATTGGCCATGTGCTGCGTGTTTTCATGTCAAATCGATCTCAATTCAAAACTGGCAAAAATGGCTTTCCAGGGGTTTGCTGCACTTCTGGATGGACTGATCAGAATTGGTAAGTAAAATTTTATTGTTTTTTAATGGGAACACTCACTCTATTCCATGCTTGACATTAGTGGGGCTACTGTCATTAATAGTGCATTGATATGTTTTATTTTACAATCACATTACAGGGGAAATTGTGGTAGATATTGCCTCAGCCATATGGGCCACCATATGGGATACCGCTGATGCGGTCCAGAACCTGTTAACCCGACAGGAGAAAATTGGTAAGTATTTCTCAAAGCTCCATTGTTAGTTACTATTACCCAGGGAGTAGTGATCACATAAAATAAATACCTTTGCTGCTGTTCAAGAATGCATACACTAACTGAATTCCATTTTTACAGAACAACAGCTGGTTACATTGAGGGAGGACACCGCAGCGCTCAGAATGATGCTTGCGGAAGTTTTAGAAGAGGTGCGCATCCAGCGTTGAGCAAAGAAATGTAAATTGTTATGTAAATAATGTAAATATTCTTAAAGATTATGTTTTTAAAAATTGTTATATTAAATTTTGTTTGTTACGTATGTTCCTTTGCGCTCATTATTTTTGCGCCTGTCCTGTTGCTGAAAGCACACACCAGTGAAGTGACCCAAGCTCACAAGTGATACAACCACATAATTGTGCTATTGCACTACCCTTGTGAAAAATAAAAAAAGGTAGTTGCCCATGAAAATTAGTTGAGTTTAGTGTCACCTCCCATACATGACAGTTACTCTCAAGAGACCTTTTTGGGAGAGTGAATACATGTTCCCTTATTTTTTTGTTTCAACAACACTCATGATTTTATAAACTTCTATCATATATTCTATCATTTTATAAACTTCCCTCCCCTCTCAGATGTGTGCCTCAATCTCTTCCCAAATGCAATGAGTCCAAACCAAATGAGTTTCTCTTGCAAACTATATGCATGCCTACTTTTTTAAGTGTAGCAGTACAAGCTACAGAATGCACTGTTATCACAGCTGCATTATGATTGTATTACCTTTGCCATGGGCCTTTGCCAGTCCACCCTACCCACCCACCACAACCACACCTACCACCCACATCTGTGTTCAGATTTATTTTATTAATATATACCATGTGTCCAGTGTATGTTCAATGATTAAAAGATGATAAAGCAAATTTAGGAATGAAGATCAAATTATTTTTATTCAATGTAGGAATGAATGTAATACAGGTTGGTAGCTGTGGCACTGGCAATCAATTTGTTTGGAAAGCCAACGTGTTTTATTCTCCAGATGAAGGCGAAACCTGGAATGCACATCTTATAAAAAAACCCACTACTGGTTTGTGGGGAAAAAATTTGATTGTGCTGGGAAAATTCCTTCATGACTTCATATGAAAATGGCAATCGAATCAGTACTCGATCCCAGAAGAATACTGGCAGTGGCTACAAATCGACCGTCTAGCTGTTCCGTGTTTATGTCATTAATTTATCCATGTTCCTGAAAAACAGCCTTTAAAAAAACACAATTCTTAGTCACATATTGTATAAATGTATGCTAGTTGTATGTGTACAATTATGCGTACACAGCATCCATGAAAAAAAACATGTTGCATACTCCAAAAGACTTCACAAATCACTAAGACAATGCATTCCTATGCTATGTATGCACATCCTCCACCCCCCCCCCATGCAGTTCCATCCCAACTGAGTCCAAGTCCAGTTTGCCTATGTGTCATTCTGTTGAGGCCATGACGGCACAGCATACAAACTTTTGGCATCATTGCTGGGTGTACTGCTATCACGAGAAATAGATCCATGTAATGTTGCACATTCCTGCGATCCGTTCACGCGCCTCTTGCAAAGTGTGTGAGAGAAACTCCAAAAGACTGCACAAATCACTAAGACAATGCATTCCTATGCTATGTATGCAGATGCCCCCCTCCCCATGCAGTTCCATCCCAACTGAGTCCAAGTCCAGTTTGCCTATGTGTCATTCCGTTGAGGCCATGACCGCACAGCATACAAACTTTTGGAATCATTGCTGGGTGTGTGAGAAACAGAAAAAGACAGAGAGCACACATTAATCACTGTCTGCTCCTAAGCAGACGGACACTGCCCAAACTTACCTCCTCACTCAGTGCTCTTGTATACCTTCCGAGAATTCATCTGGGTGGTCATAGCCCTTTTTCTGGTAATCCATCGCCTCTGTGGTGCACCTCATTATTTCTTCATTTGTGGCTTGCAGGAAATCCTTAGAAATTTTTGGTAGGAATGACCTGTTCATTTTAATTAATACTAGGCGCTCGAGATTCAAACTGGAAAGACTAGTTATTTTATTACCTAAAATTGCGCCCGCAAGCTGAATAAATGTTCTGATGGGACACTGCTGGCAGGACAACCAAGGAGTGTGATTGCCAAACTATAGAGTGCTGGCCAAGTCTCTCTTTTTTCAGCCCAGTAAATGAGTGGATCGTTATTCATGCCAACCACACCATCTGACGAAAGATACTGATCGTACATGTCTTTGACTGCAGCAAGTGTTGTTGTACAGTGACGATGGTTAAGCGGATCTATTCTTCTTGGTCCAGAGCTGTTGCCATCCGGTACAACGAATCTTCACCAATCTTCTCAAACTGGGTGCTACAATCAATAATTTGACCCAAGATAATGGCAAGACGCTTACCATCCACCTGATGACAATCAAAGGAGGCAGCGATGTCTTCGGCTTGGCTTCTTAATAATACCAGCGAGGCCAAGCTCTGGCTGAGTGTTGCATCGGACTCGCTCACAAACTCAGTCATGACCAGAAAGGGCTCCAGCAGAATAATGAGATTTTCTATGACATTCCACTGTCTGAGATTTATCTGCATATCTGAGGCTTCCTTTACAGATCTTTCGTCCACAGCAAAGAAAGTCTCGATTGCAAGTCTTTGCGAATGGAGTCTCTTCAGCATATAATATGTGGAGTTTCACCACGTGCAGACATCGATGGGGAAGAAATGAAGTGGAAGGTTTGTCTTCTGCTGTATCCTCCGTAGCTCGCGGCGCGATGTGGCAGATCTTCGAAAGTGCGCCACCAATTTCTTTGCACGCTCTACTGAGTCCCTAATCAATGGATCCGCTTCCAGAAATTTCTTTGCCATGAGATGCAGCGAATGGGCCATGCATGATGCATTTTGGAAACCGGCCTCTGAAATGCCTTTCACTACATTTGCCCC
>QEPC01005825.1:1208625-1250063 GCA_003113815.1 Sphenodon punctatus
CCATCCATCCAACCAACAGGCATTATCATGAACAAAATAAACAATAAAACAATATCAAGCACAAACAATATCAACCCAAACCGAGCGATAAACATAAAAGGCTCACAGCAATAAAGAACATGTGTACATTTATTTTAAAAAAAGATGATGGAAAATGTAAAGTGCAGCTGTAGCAGGATTACTTTAGCTGCTTTAGCACTAAATTAGCAGTTAAATAAAGCACAGTTTAGAAGAATTAGCAGAAATGTTCAAGCACTTACACAAAAACCTTCTTATGTTATCCAAAAGTGATGGTATTCTATGAATTAGGAGGAAGGGATAGGACTCTCTCTCCTCCAGTCGTGATGCAGTGCTTTGTCGCGGAGCGCGGAAGATCAGAGTGTGTTAACAAACAGACACTGGCGGCGCGGCTCCAACAGTCACTCACTCATTGCGATTGGCGATCAAGAGGGAGAAACAAGCTACAAACACACTTATTTATACTTAATGGTGAAGGCGGGACATGTCTCTGGGAAAGCACTAGCCAATGAAATTGGGCATGTGGGTGTCGTCAACAGGGTCTGAGGTTTGATCATGCCGCTGGGTCTCACAATACCTTGTGTTCCGAGTGACGGAAACATGATACAATGATCAGATAACCACAAAGATTCCGCGATCGACGGAAAGGGGAGTTGGTGCCGCTTATTGGAATCCGCAAAAGTTCCGCTTCTGTTCACCAGTTCAAATGCCGCGGCACCATTAGCGGCAAACTGCAGCCGTCGGAGAGCTGTCTCTGCCGAACCGTGCCGCGATGTGTGGAATAGGGGTTTCCGTCGGTAACAGCTGCCGCAGCGGCATACCACTACAGCCCTATTAGTAATATGTTGCTAACTTCCAAATTAGTAATGCTCAGATACAAAATCTATAGACAGCATAAAGCTTATCTATGTAATCAGTTATGGAATGTTTTAAAGAACAGACCCACAATTAAGTCACTCAAACAACCTTCAACTTTTACTATGTTTTGTTCAGCATACATTTTCATATCTCCTTTTAAGAAGTGGTCTTAAAATGACTCCCCAATAACTTGTATCCTAATTTAGCAGTAAACTGTGGAAAATATATATTTTCAGTTTGCATGTTTGCATGTTTTCATTGTCTAACGGCATGTTACTTTGGCATCTAACTGCCATGAACTTGCCAGAGACTAGTACTACTGTCTGTTCCTTTCTCCCCTCCCCCAGGTCTGCATGTGGTTTGTTGCCTGCTGTTCTATTTTAGTAATCTGTGGGTTGTAGCTGTGTGAATTTCATAAGGCTTTAAAACAGCCATATGCATTTGCACCTATTCACCTGCCATAGGCAGATATGATTTTTAACATGGGTGTATAAGTTTGATACCCATCTCTTACATTCCCCGCATGCTTGGCCTAGATGGACAGGTAGTGCATTTCCTGGGCAGAGTGTCTTGTTTAGTTTTGTCTACTGATTTATAAAAGATTGTTTTTAAAGGTATCATGACATCAATCTCTGGCATTGGTACAATACAGGGCTTTAAGTCTTTCACTCGTGTAATGATACATGTATACTTCAAATGCATGAAAGGAAACATAACCCAATGAATTCATCATGGCCTAAGATTCCTCAGGCTTTGATGCTGGCTGTGACCTTCTGCAGCCTGTGTATTCCCTACCCTTCTTAAAAAAAAATTAAATTAAATTAAATTAAAAAATCGGATTGTTTGCTAACCTCATGAGTGTGAGAATTCATTAATATTATAGTAAAATACTTATTAATATAGATATTTATTCAACTGTTCAGTGTTGCACATGCTTCTGGGGCTGACTTGATTTGTTTTTCAGGTGTTTCCCTAGGCTGTATTATATCTAGTGATATTGCATCATTGCTAGGACTCCTTCCAACAAGAAATGTGGAAAAAAAGTTTTAGCAAACAATATGGTAGTATAGAAACTTTGAAAAATGCTGCTGCCTGATGTATAGTTTTATTGGACAGCATACACATCCCAACAAACCAAAGTAACTATTTTGGTTTAATAAATCAATCATCAATTAATGAGTTTGGTTTAATCAAATAAATAATTGCTCGACTTTGGTAGTGTTCAAACAGTTTGTGTAAACCACAGTAGTACTGCAGCAATCTCCCCTCCCACTTTCCCAGCGCAACCATGGTTCAGCAATCATTACATCTCAGCTGGCGGGGGGAGCTGAGATGTAATGATTGTTGAATCACGCTTGTAACCCTCGCGCTGCTGTGCATGTTCACACAAATTGTTAGTTTGAAACCCAAACCAAAGGGGAGTATATACTCCTGACTTTTCGGGAGTACATACTTTTCTTCCTACTCCTGAATGATGTCAGTTGAATGCGCTGCTCGTGTGAACACTTCATACGTAAAACTGAAGGAAGTTTCCACTACTTTGAATGAACTGTTGGAACATGGCCTTTGTGTGAAGTAGTGATACTTAATGACTAATGTAATTATACGAAAATGCATGTTAAATGTAAGGAGTAAACATCTTTTTATTTACAAAGGTCCTTAAAATACGATGTCAAACATCCATAAGTAAATCACAGTAGAAATTAAACCAATGATAGTGAGTTATGATAAAGGGTGGAAGAGGGGCTAAAACAATGTTTAATTTGGCATACTGATCATGTCTGTTTCAAATTTAATAAAAATTGTGGATGGTATGCCATATTCACTGAGATGGGAAGTTTTAGGCTTGTTCCTTGTGTCTCTAGAGCAGAGATTCCCAAACTGTTGGTTGTGGGGTTGTGAACTTAATTGGTATTGGATATACTTTCTGTGTCTTCGTTTGGTGGTTGTGTGATTATTCCCAAAATCACACAGGCTAAAAGTTTGGGAACCAAAGCTTGAGTGTTCACATCTAGGGAGAGGTGGGGCAACACAGTGCTTGGGCTGTGATAGCCCCCGATTGCCACTTACCCCAGTGGAGGGAAAGTAACCACCACATCGCTCTGCCAACACTGGCAGCATATCCTGCTTGTTGTCTTACAACAAGAGATGATAGTGTAACCCAGTGCTGAATTTGATGTAATACATGAAATATTAGGATGGAAGACATCAATATTCTTTATATGCTTGGTTTTTAATTGCTTTCCAGAACATAATACTTACAAAATCAAACTTTGAATTTTACCAAAAAAGCTTTCTGCGTACACTAACCCTGCTATTTGGAGATTCAGATAGGAGCTAAAGAAAGCTCATCAGAACTGAACCTCATTTAATCAGTGTCCTAATTGAATTTATCCATGTAAAATGCAGTGCATTGTAGCGGTTTGTGATTTTAAACTATTTGGTTGTGCAAAAACAAGAGGTGTGATATATATTAAACTTACATCCTGACTTACTGCCAGAGTAGCACAATAGACACATGGTCCAGTGTATCAAACTTCCTTTTGTTGCTTTTGTCCTTGATAGTAGGCAAGTGTTAAGATTTTTACCACTCACCACATTTGTTTCTGGGAGGGAGAAAATGGTCCATTGTAGTACTTTGTCTGCCATGGCTAAGATCAGTTGCTTCCTTGTTCATTTGCTTGATATAAGTTTGCTTGACATGAGTAAGTTATGCTAAGAGAAAAGAGGAACCAGTAAGAATCCTAGGCCTTAAACTCTCACTCACTTGGAAGTATGCCAATAAGGGGAGATGTGAAGAAGAGAGGTCAGATTGACAGGAGAAGAAAAAGGGAAGAAAGAAAGTGGATTTTGATTGGATGGCATAAATATCCAATATTTAGCTGGGATTCATAACTATTGCCTAGGGTTTAATGCATAATCATAAGGATTGCCCTATTTGCTATTCCAGTAATGGAACAGTCTATAAAAGTTAACCCAACTTGCTAGTTAGGTAGTTGTGCAGCTCACAACTACCTCTGATCCTGAAACTAACTGTGGGTCACCTGAACTTCCAATAGAGGGTATTTTCAGACGTGACGAGATCACAGTGAACCACAGTGAATACCCACCTGTGGTCACTGTGCCCTGCACGTCTGTTCCGCGGCCGCCAGGTGTTCGCCACACTGAATACCCACATGGGGTCAATTTCAACCACGCTTCCCGGGCTCCCGGTGGGAAAATCCACAGAAGTGTGGTGAAAGTGATTCCAGGCGGGCATCAATAAAAAGTAACGTCTGGTCTGCTATCGCGGCCCGAAATCCCCGGCAAGATTCCGGGCTGTGGTGAACTCGGCCAGACGCTGCGGCGGCATTAGCCTCGCCGCCCGCCCGTCTCCCCAGAGGGCGGATGGCGAGGTAGCGTGGAGGGGGTGGGGCCGTGTGGCCGCATGTTGCGCCGTGCGGCCCCGCCCCCTCCCTGATTCCCCGCCGGGATCCCCGGCACGTCTTTTTGCCGTGCCTGTGTGATCCCGGCAGGGAATCTCTGGATTGTTTTCGGGACGGGGCGAAGCCGCCCCGTCACGTCTGAAAACACCCAGAGTCCACCATTTCAGCTTACCTCACCTTGTATTTCTTCTTGTCTTCTCATGGGTAAGATTCACCAGTTCAAGAGACTGACCATCTCTTGGAGAGGGGCTTTCCAATGTAGGACTCTTCTAGGATTTTTAGAGAATATTTGCTTATCTCTTTGATCTTTTGCAGTTATTGTATACGTTTGGAATGTATTTTGGGCTCTGGATCTTGATCCAGTTCTAGGAATAAATTGTTCTTATTATTAATCAAATCATATTCATTTTACTTGATTACCCTTTTTCTTTTTATAAACATCCTTGTCTGAGTGATTAATTCCTGAGAAGTGGTGTATATCCAGAAGGACCTAGTTTATTTTGCCCAAACCTAAAATTGACTACACCCATGTAGTTCCAGTAATGCGGAAAAGCAGTCATCTCTGGCTTTGTGATGGGAGTTAAATGGAATGGAAGTTTGTAATTGATTCGCTTTGTTCTTAAAATCAAAGACTATGATAGTTTTGAAGGGAGTACTGTGGTGATCTTTGGGTGTTAACAAATGAGACATTAGCTCACATTAGCCCACACCATGTGTGTGTTCACTTGCCCATTCATTAGGTGTTCATCCCTACCAGATATGCAACCCCCACCCACTGGACCCTCAGCCCCCATTCATGGTGGGGTCTCTGAGAATGTGGAATGTGGGCTAATGGCCGCCCACATGTCCAGGTTCCATCAATTAGGTTGTGTGCAGCGCCTCTATGTGTTCAGGTCTGCCAGCACCATAGAGTCGCGAGTGGAAATCCTAGAGTCCCTAGGAGTGACTTCTTCCTGTTCCTCTCTCCACTCACTCTCATTGGCACTGCTAGTGGAGGTTGTCTGCAAGCGCTTGAAATACATGCAGGGGCTGCCCATTTATTAGGTAGGACACACTAAACTTGTGAGAAGGAACTGCATGGACCGAGCCTGAACTGCAGTGGGCTAACGTCTTGTTTGAAAACACCTTTAGTGACCTTGGCAAGTAGCACATAAAGTAATTGCCCATCTTTCTTTGTCTACTGTACCTTACAGTAAGCTTGAGGATTATAGCGGAACCACTTACTTTGGAGTAGTCCCATTAAAATCAGTGGGGCAGCTCAGCATTAAATGGTTTGAGAATGGCAGCCTTTGATGTTGATCTGACTTGTCAAAATGCTACATGAAACAACATGTTTGGTGGTTCTGGATCCCAATAGCTATGAAAACTGTTTGCCTTCACCTAGTTCAGAAATCTAAATTCTCTTAGCTCCTTTCCTATAGTGAGTAAATTGGATAAAACCATGCAGATACATCATGCTGTCAAAAACAGCAGAATCCTCCTGGATCAGTATAAGACTGTAGAGTTTCTGTTCTAGCTAGCAGGCGAAAATTTTATAATCTCTTATTTTAAACTGAGATTGGTCAGTATTAGGATTAAAGTTAAGGGAGGGAAATCTTTGTCAAAGATTCTAGGTGTCACCCAGCTTCTCTTCCCCACACAGGAAATCAACACAGAGACAAGATAATTTGAACAGCTTTACTTAAAAAATAGATTAGCAATACAGAGAATCAGTTGCTTAAATATTGTCCGAGGTAGCAAGCAGATTACACATATAGAAAAAATAAATGGGATATACATTCCAGTAATGCATGAGGTGGTTAATTTTGGTTGCTATTAGTTTAAAAGAAGAAATAAGGTGTATCTAAAAGTCCTTAAATATTGCATAGGGAGGTTCTATACTAAAACCATACCAAAAAAATGGCCGGTTCGTTCAAAACTGCCAACTCACCTTCCTGAGAAGATGGGGATGGAAGTGGGAGACGCTCCTATTTGTCATTAAGGGCGCTGTCCGAATGCAGAGTTGGCACTCGGAACAGGGACCTGGGGTCTTGGCTTGCACAAGCAAAGCACTTCAGTTCAAGGACCTATTTTACAGACCGCTCCTACCACAGAAACCCAAATATAGCATGTCACTATGATTATTCATGAAGCTAAATATCCATATTCCAACTTCACCTAAATAAGGCAGAATCTGCCTCTAGATTAGCTAATGCCTGTCCATGTTTTTGAGCACTTCCTTCGCCTCATGACATGTTTTTACTAATAAATGTCAAGTTAGCAAACCAAACTTGCCAACCCAAGAAATTCCTATTAATAAGCAAATGATCATTAAACTTAACCCTGTAACTAAAGGTAGCGTACACAGTTACAGTAGTCATATCCTAATGCCTTCAACTCCATGTTAATCTCTTTCCAGCAGGAGATATGGTATCACGTCTGAATCCTACATCATCCATATGAGATTTTTTTTCATATATTTTAAACTACATACCTGCTTGCTCAAGTCCGTCATGGATTGTTTGACTGAAAGCTAACTGATCAGGGAGTTAGGTCTTTGATTTTTGAGGGTTGATATCAGGAGTCTCCTTTCCGCATTAGCAGGCCTACCACATACCATGAATAAGGGCTACAAGAATATGAGTGCTAGTCAATCTTGCCAATATTTTTGGTGAACATACCTGAAAGCTTTTGCCTATCCTGAGAGAGAATCTAACCCACTGTCTGTGACAGGGTAGCTGATAGTCCCAAACAGCGGTGGGTCTGTTTTTAAAAGAGAGTACTATGGCCTTCTGTCCATGCCCTTTCTCCAGTATCTATAGCAGATAAGTATTGGGGTGCAGTAAATACTATAACCAACAACAACAATACACTGCACCCAATGTAACAAGAAGTTCCAAACGTTTACTAATACAAATACAGGACTTAAATATCACAAAACACAGAGGTAAAGTGGAGACAGAAGGCTCCTATTAACAGTAGCATACAGAACAATAGAGCATATGTAGCGAAATACAAATGAGTCTAATAGGGATTATACAGGAAAAACTCCTTAAACCCTGATGTATTAAAGAAAACACACACAAAAATGAGTTAGTAGAGAGTAAACCTCCCAAAGTTCCTATAACCAAACCCAACGTTTCGCTATATATACATAGCTTCCTCAGGGGTATTGGTTTCAGTTTACAGGGGTGTGTGTCCACCTCACGATCATAGGGTGTTCCTTTCCATACAGTTACATCAGATAGTCAATCCACTGTTCATTCTACAACAGAAAATACCATATTCAAAAGAAGAACATTAAGTTACATAATAGTGTCAGTTAATGAAACGGGATACAGGGGCAAGATACATTTTCTCAGTAGCAAAGTAATTATCTAAGGTGATACTATGGTGTGTGTCCCTGATTTAAATCACTTGGAGCCTCATGTTGAAACATCAAGAGGACACTCCAGTGTCAGGGTAAAAACCACACTCACCTTATTATAAGGTGCCCAATGGGGTAAATCCAAACCACTTTTCTATACCATGAAGGATTTCAAATCTTAGGACAAAGCTGAGGAATTGTAAATTGTAGACAAACATTGCCAGTCAGCGATCTATATAGATAACCAAAGAATTTTTTTCTAATTCTATAATTCATATTGAAATATATAAACCAATCTAATAATAATGTAAGGGGTGCCAGGTAAAAATATTGGCTTGATTCATGCTCAGTCAGGGCCTCCTCTGTTTCAGTTCTAAACCAGTGAAAAATCTATTAAGGTTTTTCTATGCCCTCTCGTCTGGTAATTCGGACATAGGGAGTGATCTCCTGGACGACCACTAGGAGGCAGCACAACTTTTGCTGGGAGCACGTAGGGAGAACGCTCCCCCGCCATCCCAGTTCGTAGTCTGCCTCAGACCTGATAGGACGTGCAGCCGGGTGCTCTGCACCCACAGCACCAAATCTTCAACTTTGAAGGTGCATCCGCACCACATCTTGGGCGCAGCCTCCCTGCACTGCCGTAGGAAGCTTTTTTCTTCTGAGCCGGCCCGAGGGTTCAGGCCAGAGAGAGACTCGGTGAGGGGACTCCGCGGAGATACCCCCCCGGACACCTCGACGACGACGCAGTAGCGGAAACCGCCAAAACCAGCTGCGCAGCAGCGGACGGGCACCTCAACCTCAGGCCGAAACCGCCTTAGCAGTAGCTAAAAAGTGCAAGGCCACCAGACACAGGCTGGAGAACGCAGCCGCGGCGGCGCCAGCTATTAACAGGGCCAGAGCCGAAATGGCGGCGGAGGCGAGGGAAACCAAAAGTGAGGCCTCCCTCCCCGCGCGGCAGCCCCAAGACACCCGCAGCTCCCAGGAATCCCCCGTGGAGGACAATGATGGGGAGGTAGCTTCAGCTGCCTCCTCCCAAGTAAGGGGGGACCTGGGGTTAACCGAGCCCAACGCTTTCCAGCAGGCCCAACTGGAAGCCCTCAGGGCTATGATGGGGGCTCTCTCTCGAATAGAGCGTAATCAAAGGGCTCACAGGAAGAGACCTGCTCCCCTTGGACAAACCCCCAAGGACAAATTTAAGGGAGTCTCCCGCTCAGCGGGAAAAGGCAAGAGTAAGCGCCCCTCAACCCCCAGTGCTAATACATCCCTTTCAGATCTTCTGGGCTCCTCCTCGGCTGAGGAGGAGGATCACGATTCGCCCTCAGGGGACTCTTCTGAGGCTGAATCCCCGCCCCCTGCTAAGCGGCCACGAGCCCACCACAAAAGGCCTCCCTACCACCTCGTACCCTCCTCAGAGGAGGAGTCAGAGGCTGGTTCCTCTCATGCTTCCCACTCTTTGCAAGAGGACAAATCCCAGGATTGGGAAAGGATCCTTTCTAAAGGGCATAAGGACCTAGGCAGGGAGCTGCCCCTTGACCAAGGCCTTAAACTGATAAAAAGAGCAGAAAGGGTGTTAAGAGTTACCCCCAGAACCCACAAGAAAAGGGAATCGGACTCCTCCTCAGACGGTGAGGAGGAATCAGACAGAGATTATATTCCCAGATTGGAGCAAGACACTACGGATGCATCCCTAGACAAGGCCTTTGAAAAAGTTATCAGGGCACAGTGGAAGTACCCCACTAGGTCCTTCAAACTAACAAGGCCTCAGCAGCCTCTGTATGCCTTTGCAAAACGGAGCAAGCCAATTTTCGCCCTGCCCCAGGTTGATGCTGCCGCTGCATCCCTTGCCCGACAGTCTGTCTTCCCCACAGAGGGTGACTTTTTACCAAAAGACCTGACAGACAAAGGCCTTGAGACCGGCCTTTAAAAGAGTTACGAGGCCATGGCCAACGTGCTACGTACTACGTATGGCTACCACCTCTTCATAAGTCTCGAGGGCAGTGATGAAGTGGTTCAAGATGGGGAAGGACCCTAACATATCTAAGGCACAGTCCAGAAAGATAGCCACTAACGTGACTCTAGCTCAGGCTTTCCTGATGGATTCATCTATGGACATGTTGACATGGGTGGCTAAAGGGATGGCAGCCAATGTGGCAGCCAGGCGGAGACTATGGCTCCGGTCATGGCGAGCCGACGCCCACGCTAAAAACATATTGGTCAACAGCACGTTTAAAGGCGGCAAGCTGTTTGGCACGGCACTGGACAAGGCACTAAAGGAGGCTTCTAATAAAGACAAGAAGCACTCACTAAACCAGATCCAAACCAGCAAGAATCCCTTTCGCCCCTTTTTTTGCTTCCAACAAGGTCAGAAGCGCTATCAGTATTCCACGCAACCCTCCTGGAACACTGCTAACTGCAATCGATTCCAGAGAGGCAGGGGAGCCAAGTTTACCAGGCCATCAACTCAGCACCAGCAAAACCGTCGATCAGGATCACCGCCACGCAGGCAGGAGTCCTGACTATACTGCTTTTTCTTACCCCGTCTCTCTAAAGATAGGCGCTCATCTACTAGACTTCGTGCCAAGATGGGCCCGAGATACAACAGATGCATGGGTCATTCAGACAGTCTCGAGAGGGTACTCGATCGAAACCAGATACTATCCTCGGGATATTTTCAGAATGTCTCCTCGCTCCCACAATCCAATGAAACACAAACATATGCTGGCGGAAATCACCAGGCTCCAACAACTGGGGGCAATAGAGAGAGTGCCGTGGCACGAGCGCAGACTAGGGGTCTACTCGATTTTCTTTCTGGTGCAGAAGAAATCCGGGTCATGGAGGGGGGTGCTCCATCTCAAGCGTCTCAACAGAGCACTACGCAGGCAACGCTTCAAGATGGAAACCCTACACTCCATATCCCTAGCCCTTACCCAGGGGGACTGGATGGCATCTCTGGACCTGCAAGACGCGTACCTCCATGTACCCATCCTCCCTGCACACAAGAGATGGCTCAGATTTTGCTACGAAGGCCAACACTGGCAGTATCGGGCTCTCCCCTTCGGTCTGGGGTCAGCACCTTGTACCTTCATGAAGGTTCTCGCCCCACTCATAGCGTCGCTACGACTAGAGGGAATAGCAGTATATCCATACTTAGACGATCTGCTAGTTTCAGCACCATCTCTACAGCTGGCCCAGGCGCATCTCACTTGAACCAGAGAGTACCTCGAGATCCATGGCTTTATTATCAATGTTCCCAAAAGCCATCTTACACCAGCTCAACGTCTCTAGCATCTGGGGGTAGTGTTCGACACCTGCCTAAACAGAGTGTTCATCCCTCCCCAACGACAATCCAAGCTATTAGCTCTCATCAGTGCAATTCGAGACTGCCCGCACGTGTCAATTCTCACCCTGGCATCCCTCCTGGGCTTGATGATATCGCTTATACACCATCTTCATTGGGCGCGTTTCCACTCTCGCCCACTTCAGGCTCTGCTGCGGCCCTGGCAAGCAGCAATCATCAACAACAGGCCGGTGTCCATACCCCTCAACCGAGCCGCTCGCCAATCTCTAGCGTGGTGGGAACAAACACACAGGTTTGTCAACGGAGTTCCCCTCTCGGAACCAGAGAGACTCATACTAACCACAGATGCCAGCCTGCTCGGGTGGGGAGCCCACCTCGATTCCCACACGGCTCAGGGATCGTGGTCACACCACGAACTAGAGCACAGCATAAATTGGCTGGAGCTCAGAGCTATCCGTCTAGCTCTCCTTCACTTCTCCACACAGCTGCGGAATCAACATGTACTTGTCTTCACAGACAATACCACCGCGCAGGCTTATGTGAACAATCAAGGAGGATCCCGATCCTCGTCTCTCCACAAGGAAGCCTCCCTTCTTCTCAGCTGGGCGGAGGACAATCTGCTCTCTCTGTCAGCCAGACACATCAGGGGCCAGGACAATGTACAAGCGGACTGGCTCAGCAGACGAGAATTGGACCCGGGGGAATGGACTCTCTCCCCGCAAGCCTTCAATCTTGTAGTAACCTCCTTCGGAACCCCAGTAGTGGACCTCTTTGCGTCAGTCTCCAATCACAAGACGCAGAGATTCTTCGCCAGAAGCCCACACCCACAGGCGGAGGCTCACGACGCTCTCAGTCACCCTTGGCCCCACGGCCTGCTATACGCCTTTCCCCCCTTTCCTCTCTTAGCGAGAACAATCAGCAGAGCCAAGAGGCGGCAGGCCACAGTCATAATAATAGCCCCGTTCTGGCCACGCAGATCGTGGTTTCCAGACCTGCTCAGCCTATCCAGAGGAAATTATCTCCCTCTACCAGTAACACCAGACCTTCTCACCCAGGGGCCTCTTCGCTACAAACAGCCAGAGTTCCTGAGGCTGACAGCCTGGCTATTGAGACCGCCGCTCTCCGAGCCCAGGGGTACTCAGCTCCAGTAATCCAGACGCTCTTGGCCTCCCGGCGCCAATCAACGAGAAGGATTTACCAGTCTACATGGACTATTTTTGTTCGCTGGTGCCAGTCACATCAGATTCCACCTCGTCAGCCTTCCGTACCTCAAGTCCTCCAATTCCTGCAGGAAGGGCTCGATAAAGGGCTTCGCCCCAGCACGCTGGCGAGACAGTTATCGGCCATTGACAGTACCATAGCCTCCTCTTCTGGTCATAGATTCTCCGCGCATCTACACGTCAAACAATTCTTGAGGGCGGCCAAACGTTTAGCCCCTCCAGTAGTACACCGTTTTCCTACATGGAACCTCAATGTGGTCCTTAAGGCACTAATGGGGCCTCCATTCGAGCCTCTACACCAAGTATCGCTTTACTTTCTGTCAATTAAAATGGCCTTCCTTATTGCCATAACATCAGCAAGAAGGGTGTCAGAAATCGGGGCTCTGTCTATCGACCCAGCATTCTGCATATTTAGGAAGGAATCAGTGCTGCTCAGGCTGGATCCAACCTTCCTTCCTAAGGTCCCCTCCTTTTTCCACCTAGCCCAGGAGGTGGTCCTACCTTCTTTCTGCCCTAAGCCTCGCCACACCTTAGAGAAGCTATGGCACACTCTGGACGTTAGAAGGGCACTCAAAATTTATCTAGAGCGTACTCAGGCCTTTAGAAAATCTTCTTCCCTACTAGTGAGCTACCACCCTCACTCTAAGGGTAAAAAAGTCTCAAAAGCAGTCATTTCCAAGTGGATTTCTGCTTGTGTAGCAGACGCTTATAGAGCCTTAGACTTAGTACCTCCAGCTAGAGTTCTAGCTCATTCGACCCGTTCAGCTTCCACTAACTGGGCTTTCCGGGCCAGGGCTCCCACATTAGAAATTTGCAGAGCGGCAACGTGGAGGAGTCTCCACACATTCACGAAGCATTATAAAATAGATCGCTTCGAGTCCGCAGAGGCCGCCTTTGGGAGGCGGGTGCTTCAGGGGGTTCTAGATCCTCAATAAGCGCCCAATCCCTCCCATCTGTTCTACATACTGCTTTGGTACCTCCCTATGTCCGAATTACCGGACGAGAGGGCATAGAAAGAGGAATTGGGTCCCTTACCTTGGGAATTCCTTTTCTATGTCCCTCGAGGGAGGTCATTCGGCCCACTCGGGTTTTCCTGGGCGCTGAAATGAGTTCTTTGTTGTGTCTAGTTCTATGTTGCCCCTTCGGGGGTCCGTGTTACTAATATATGCTAAGTTTTTCAGATAAACTTGGTCCTCGGCTTATTACTACTGGGATGGCGGGGGAGCATTCTCCCTACATGCTCCCAGCAAAAGTTGTGCTGCCTCCTAGTGGTCGTCCAGGAGATCGCTCCCTATGTCCGAATGACCTCCCTCGAGGGACAGAGAAAAGGAACTCCCAAGGCAAGGGACCCAATTCCTCTTTTCAAGCACTAGTGGGGAATGCTGCAATATATTGAAAGAGAACTGGATCATGCTCAGCCAACCGACACTAACTCATTTGATACGTCAGGTGCTGTTCTTTACCAATCAGTTAGGATATCTATCAAATGAGCTACTGATGTACCAATCAAATTCGCATGGGCAGGGCTTGTGATCCCACTGTTTATATTGCGCCAAAAGTGCGAGGGTAAAGGATCATATATACCATGGGGATTAATAAAGATACCCATGTGGAGTAATATCTGTAGGTAACCCAAGCTAATTCTTCTCAAAAATATCCACAAAAAAACATGTGACAGTATGTTAAACATACTCTAAATGACAGAATCCAGTAAATCATTGAGACCACGTGGTTGAATTGTGTCCATAGTCAAAATCCAAAAACTTTCTCTTTCAGTAAGAATTTTGGGGTTAACGGGGAATTAATTTATACCCCAAAATGTGAAAGTATTCAAGTCCTTATGAAAATGATTATAATGGTCTACTAGCGGTGCAGATGGAGTGTGTGCTTTTAACTTCCTTCTATGTTCAGTGATTCTTATTTTGAACTGTCTGCTGGTCTTTCCAATGTAAAGTTTTTTACAGGGGCATTGGATCGCGTAGACGACCCCTGTAGTGCTACAGTTTATGAAATCCCTTATATAGAAACTTTTCCCCTTGTGGTTCAAAAATGTTTTGATTTTACAACTATAAAGACAGTTTACACATTGGCCACAGGGGAAGTTTCCTATTACTGCTTTGCTATCCAATGTCCTCTGTCTCAACATAGGCAACCTGGCTCTGACAATAAAGTCCCTCAAGTTTCTACCCCTTCTATATGCAAAGAGCGGGGGATCCCGGCAACCCTCTGTGATCAATGGTACTCCAATATTTTAAAATTATCCTTCTTAGTTGACTCGTGTGACTATTAAATGTGGTAACACAAAGTTGGTTTGGATCTTTCTGTCTCCTTTTGATTAGATGATTGAAGAATACTATTCCTGGTTAATAACACCACATTGCGTAAGCTGCTTTCAATAACCGGTTTGGGGTAACCTCTTGCTGAAAAGTCATCGTTCATTATTCCCGCTTCTTTAATAAAATCTGATTTTAATGTGCAGTTTCTTTTAATCCTGCGGAACTGGCCATGAGTAATATTAAGGAGTAAGTGCCGTGGTTGATGACTATCATACTGGAGGAAGGTATTCTGATTGGTAGATGTTATAAAGGTGGAAGTTCTAAATACTTACTCCCTCCAGATGGATCCATAGATCCAGGAAATTTATCCTACAGTCATTATACTGTATGGTAAATTTTATAGTATCATGTTGATCATTTACCCACTGTTAAAAGTCTAAAAGTGACTTTACACTCCCAGTCCAAATCATAAAAATATGGTCAATGTACCGACGCCACAAAAAAATAAATTCTCAAAATGGGTTATATTCTGCATCGTAAATAAACTTACTTTCCCAGTCATGCATGTAAGTATGGCCAATTCTGCTGACAAATGGCTACCCATGCTTACCCCCGTTATATGCCAAAAATATTCATTATTGCATTCAAAAAAGTTTTCTGTAAGCACAGCCTTGCTTAAGGTCAGCAAGATGCTCGTTGAATGTTCTTCTTTTGAATATGGTATTTTCTGTTGTAGAATGAACAGTGAATTGAATATCTGATGTAACTGTATGGAAAGTACCACCCTCTGATCGTGAGGGACACACACACTCCTGTAAACTGAAACTAATACCCCTGAGGAAGCTATGTATATAGCGAACCGTTGGGTTTGGTTATAGGAACTTTGGGAGGTTTACTCTCTAATAACACGTTTTTGTGTGTGTTTTCTTTAATACATCAGGGTTTAAGGAGTTTTTCCTGTATATTCTCTATTAGACTCATTTGTATTTCGCTACATATGCTCTATTGTTCTGTATACTATTGTTAATAGGAGCCTTCTGTCTCCACTTTACCTCTGTGTTTTGTGATATTTAAGTCCTTTATTTGTATTAGTAAACGTTTGGAACTTCTTGTTACATTGGGTGCAGTGTATTGTTGTTGATTTCTCCAATATCAGCATATTAACAAGAGGTGCCTTGCAGGGAAAGGAAGGGTAGTGTCCTTATACCATGTAATTTTTCATCACCAGAACCAAGGTGTCGTCTTCCTTCTACTATGCTCCTCAGCAGCTTCTCAGCCAAGGTCTCACTATATTAGCACTGGGGTTCCTCCTCTCCAGCACCACAGAGTTCCCAGAAGAGTCAGCATAGACCTGCTCCCTTCAGATTGTCTTTTTCCTGAGGTGCAGTCCTTTATACCCCTCAGGTGGGTGTGGCTATGCCAGAACAGCTTGTTTTTAAAGGGCCATATCTGATATAGTGCATTTTTAAAATTTTATTTATACATACATTTGTATGAGTATAACATTTACCGTAGCGCCACCACTGCACTATACTTCAGTAAGACATACATTCTTAAAGCAGCAACTCTACAAAGCGTGCAGGGAATGCACTCATCTGATCCTCGTAGCCCCAGATTGGCCCAGGCAGGTATGGTTCTCAATGCTCCCGTCCATGGCTTCACACAAATAACCCCTGCCTCTCCACGGCGATGTCATCATGCAACATGATGGCACCCTGCTCCACCCAGATCTACACTCCTCACATCTCACAGTGTGGTATATACCATGAGGCATCCAACTGGCCAACTGCCAGAATACCTGAGGGAGGTTATAACAAATTCCAGAAAGCTGTCAACTAGAAAGACTTACGAGGCCAAATTGAAAGGTTTCTTGACCTGCTGCAATTCAGACAGTTTTGACATCAACAATCTGCCCTTACCCACTGTCCCCTCTATTGTCTCCTCCATCTCAAAACAGCTTGGTCTCAATCTCTATAGTTAGAGTGTACCTAGCTGCCCTCTCTGGTCACCTACAGGGACCCCGGGGATCAACCCGTTATTCTGAGCCACTTGCATGCACTTTCCTTCAGGTTCTCACTAGCATATATCCCCTGTTAAAATCCAAATACTACAGTGGGATCTTATGCTGGTGGCTCTCCAAATTAACTAAGGGATCTTTTGAGCCATTATCCACTATACCATTTAGCAACTTAATGTACAAGATAGTTTTCTTCGTATATCCTGAGTGAGACACTGGAGACCCCATGGATTACAATTGATGAGCTGTGTATAGAGCAAGAAGATCTTACTGTTGTTACCCTAATCTTAGACAATAGCAGTAAGGGGGATGCATTAGCTAGAACTTTAAAGAATCCACTGGAAGGTAAAACCAGCAGTAATGGTAATGAACTAGGGGAGCACCTTATGGAAAAACTGTCTGTGGACCTAGAAGACTTCATAACATCACCTGGAGTATGGCCTTCTAACAGGCACAGGTGGGCTCAGGCCCTAACATTCCACTTACCAGGTAAAAGGAGTTAACTACTTAACCCAATAATGAAACCTGATCTGATGGATTTTGTGTTAGGTTGGAAGAGAATTTTATTGTGTCTATATAAAATCTTCTGCCCCGTCAGTTATGAGAGGGCAGAAGTGATATTTAAGGACTAGAATACAACCCAACAGATATGGAGAAATAGACCTAATTTGAAAGCTAAGGGGTTATTTATTACTAGAGAACATGTTCGCACAATCTGTCTTATGAGTTCTGGCCTGTGGAATGTTTGCGTAAGGAGGCTTTGAAAATAGATCCCAAGGGGGAGGGATAGGTAATATTAATTTGGGGGAGGGGGGTCCATGATATCATACAATTGGATTTTGTCCAGCTTGATGTCCAGACGAATGTGGTATGACGAGAGACTTAGCATTTTGAGATTTGCAAAGATGCAGTCTGATGGGAAGAACATACTTCTGGTTTTCAGTGAGGGAATGCAGCAACTTTTGAAGTAAGCCATGGAATCACATGACTTTGTGCAAGAAGCTCTCTCCATGGCCCGTGTTTCGAAAGTTGTGATGCATCTTGTCAACTGGAAGTAACAGTCGAAGCTGGTATAACTTGTCTTTTGCCTCTTTTCGAGGAGAAGGCTGCAACTGTTGCCATGGTCAAACATGGAATGGCCAATATAAGAGGCATAACTGAAAAGTGCAATCCCAGCCCAATACCAATGATAGTGGTCGATCAGCCATTCTTCGCCTTTGTGAAATATGTCCAGTGTGCTGGCCAGATACGTTTGGTGAGGATTCCTATGTTATGCTCGGCGGCCTCCATATTGAAATAGCTCTGTGGAGGATGGTTGGTGACCTGCTACAGGGTTCTGGATGAATGACAGCCCTGACGGAGGCCAGTGTTGCATCATAGGGAACTGCTGACTCCCATCACGGCATCAGATGTAACAAACAAGGCGTACCCCCCAAGTGACCGCTTTGACACTCACCAAGATGCAGCAAGATGCGTGCCATGCATTATATGGCCCACACGATGAAGAAACCTTCAAGAAGTGGAAGAAAGAGATGGTCGAAAAGAGCGTCATGTTCGAGTACTGGAACCTTATCCTTCACTTAGAACTCCTGGTTCTGATTTTCGTTCATTCGCCATAAACATAACTTCTCCCTGTACATTCAAGTAATGGAGACGCTAGCCCCCAGTTTTTTCATCCTAGACCACAACAGTTATGCCCGTTGGCTTCCCGTGCATATCCGGGATATGAAGGCTATTCCTGAAAGTATGAAGGAGGAGTTCCAGAAATCTTGGGCCTTCTCCAAGACCAAAAAAAATTTCTCTGCTATGCCTTTGGATCAGGCACAGGAACAAAACATCAAGATTGTAAAGGACTCGGGTAGTGCAGTGGACCTAACAGAGAACCCTGCAACATTGAAAAGGTGGATGGTGTCTGGTCATGAACTAGCACGGCTTCTGCAAGAGTTAAAGAATCGCTCAGAACTTGACAACAGTGATTCCAATAGTCATGAACAAGGCTTAGCAACCCAAGAGACTTTCAAGATGTAAGTCAACAATTTTTTTGACTTGCTATCTGGCAGAGGTATTTCAAATGTTCGGACCTTGTAGGACTAAAGACGATGATATCTATGTACGCAGCTGCATAGGCCCCATGTTTGGCAAGTACTTTATCCATTAAGCGTTGGAACCTACGCCACAGATCAATGTGGCCTAATACGTCTATTGGACCACATTGGTCTGTGGTGTAGGTTGCTCCTCTCACTCTTGCCTAACTAAATTTAACAAGCCCCTGGGGCACCGGCCATATAGGAGTTCAAATGGCAAGAACCCCCAGGGAGGCCTGGGGTACCTCTTGGTAGGCAAATAATGAGGGAAGGAGGGAGGGTCAGGCTTGGGGTTCTTCCTGGACAAATTTGTGTAGCATGGCCTTGAGGGTTTGATTGAACCTCTCCACCAAACCATCAGTTTGGGTGTTTGTAAACAGAGGTTTTTATCTGTTGAATTTTTAGTAACTGACATAATTGTCTCATGAACGTCCCCATAAAATTAGGCCCCGCTCCATCAATATAATATGGGGAAACTCCGTATGTGCAAATATCTTTAATAGTTCCCTGGCCGCCACAGGGGCCTTAATGGATAATAGGGCCACGGCTTCGGGGTACCGGGTGGCATAGTCAGCTGCCACGAGACTATATCTATGACTTTCCGCTGATTTCTCTGGGTTCCACAATATCTACTCCCAAGTCTTTCAAAGGGAACTCCCACCAATGGTAAAGGGACTAGTGGGGTGGGGGCCACCTTCCTTTTGGTGGTCAGTTGGCACTCGGGGCACAACGCAGAGTTGTGTCGAACTGCTTCCTGGACTCCGGGCCAATAAAAGCGACCAGTCAGTTGCTCATAGGTTTTCTTCGTGCCCAAGTGGCCTGTGCAAGGGATCACGTGCACTAATCGCAGGAGGTCCCTATGTACGCAGTCCGGAGCGAAGAGCTGATATAAGTCTCCCCCGATAATGGGGTCTTTGTCAACCCTGTACAGTTGTTCTTCTACTAATCCAAAGTGAGGGTAGGTCAGGGTTTTCTCTGGGTCTCTAACTACCCCATTGACCACTTCCACTTGATCATAGGCATTATGTAACAAGGGATCATTACATTGGGACTGAATAAAATCAAAAGGACTTGCCATCCATGGCTTATCCCAAGATGGTACCCCGCGTCCTTTGTCCAGCCTGTCCAGTTTGGGCTTGGGCCTGGGGTCATCTTCCTCTCCTAAATATCCTTCCAGTGTCTATAATAAAGCAGACAGGGCCCCCCAATCCTGTCCCAATATCACGGGGTTGGGCGAGGTCTGGTACTACCCCCTCTCATTTGCGCATAGTGTGCCCTGCCACTGTCAAAGGCACTGAGCAGGTAGGATATGACAGCACCTCTCCATGAATTCATCGCAAATTCATAGTAGGAAGGGTCAGCCTAGGCACTCCTTGGATTCCTGCGCGAACCAAGGTTTGGGTACACCCGATGTCTATAAGGGCTGTATACTCCTGGCCCCCTAGCCATACTGGGGCCAGGGGTTTCTGACCTGCATTACCTTCCAGGATCTCTTCCCCTGGCCAACCTTCAGCAAAGGTGCAATCCATTAAAGGGCACTCCCGCTTAAAATGACCTGGCTTTCCACATTGGTAGCATACCCTGGTCCCTGGACCCCCTATCACATCTTTCTCCATACTAGTCTTTTGGGATGGCAGTGGGTTGAGAGTTAACCCTACCAGTTTTCACGGAATGGGACCTTTCCCTCCCCCATCTTCTCCTTTACTCAAGATTCCATGAGGTTCTTCCCAACACCTTTCCTCCTGTCCTCCTCATCCCTGGGTTCCAAACAGTCCCTCCCGAGCATTACCCCCAGGTTTGTGACTCCTTTCTTCTCTATGAGGTCCTCCAGAGCCCTCCTTTCTTCCATATCTCAAGGCTCCGTCAAAGGTCTTATAATTTTCCATTAACCCCCTGGCCTCTTCCAAGGAGGTGGGCCTATGTCGGGCTAACCAGGCTCGACTACCCAAGGGTAATATCTGAATAAACTGCTCCACGATCCAGAGTTCGACTATCTCATGGACTGACAGTTTGTGCAGTTTCAGCCACCGGAGACAATTAGTATGTAGTTGTTGGGCCACGACCTGTGGGGAAGATCCCATGGGGTACTTCTCCCCCCTGAAGTGCTTTCTGTAGGCCTCCTCCGAAATATCAAGACCCTTCAAAATTGCTTCCTTCACTTTACAAAAATCAGCGGCGTCACTGGCCTCCAATCTGTCATATACTGCCTGGGCCGGTCCTGACAAACAAGGAGCCAAGAATAGGGCCCACTGTGTATTGGGCCAGCTGTGGTCACTCTCAAATATAGTCAGAAAAGCCTCGGGATCATCCATAGGAGCCATCTTTGTGAGACGCACCTGAGGTTCTCTAGCACCTTCCGAGCGCTTTGCACACTTGGTTAAGGCAGCTATGGCCGGGGTCGTTAAAGCCGTAACCTGTTCCTCCAGGTGGGCCTGAGTGTGAACCTGTGTGCTGGCCAAATCACTTGTTGTTTGCTGCAAAAAGCCCTGCTGGCTCTCCATTTGGGCCTGAGCCATTTGAGGAAAGCCTCTGTATCCATGGTGCTATCATGCATAGGACCCCCTGGGTCCAAGTCTTGGGTTAGGTGCCCCTTAAGACCAAACCTGCCAACTACGCCAGTTGTAATCGTCCCCCTATACTTGTACCCCGCTGTCTTCCACACCCGGAGCTGCTGGGGCAGGTGAACCCCCTTTTTCTCTGGCGGGGCCTGGTGAGGGCAAGGAAGTAGACCCTGCCCTCCTGTCAGGCCACCCGCCACAGGCAATAGCCCGAATCTACCCTCTCCCACACCCACCAGGTTCTCCAGTCTTGGACCCCCTCTGGCAAGGAAAGCCTCGTGCCTTCACGTACTCCCCTCGTTCCCTCACGGCTTGCTGCCCTAATCTGGCAAGGGTACTTTACTGTCTTGAGCCTTTCTTCAGGGAGTCCTGTCTTCCTGCTGCAGCTGTCCCGCCTGTCCCTTTTCCCGGTGTCTCGGTCCTCCCGGTCTACGACCCCGGCTGCGACAAGCCCGGCCAGGTAGGGCCGGGGCGCCCTCTGATGATGTTGGTGCTACAGCCTGCGTCGGATCTACTCTTCTCCGCTCTGCGTTATCGTTTACGCCCCTCCCATACTAGGTATCAACCGGGCTCCCTGGGATAGGCCCCCGTCGTCTCACGCTCAAGTAAGGACCAAGATCCTCCTCGTTTTGATGCAAAAGTATTTGGTGGAGCAGCCGTTGTACATGGGCTGCTGAAAGGCAAAGCATCTACTTTTGGAGACTCTAGTGCTTTGGTCTTCTTGCCATGGATCAAGAGGCAACTTCAGAACTTCACAAGACTCGATGTGGTTTGGGATATATACAAGAACAGTGTAAAGGAAGCCACTCGAGAGAAAAGAAGGAAGGGAGCAAGGAGGAAGGTGTCATGCCAGACAAAGCTCACCATAAACATGGCTGTCTTCCTATGGGATTCCAAGAATAAGGAAGAACTCTTCGCTCTTCTAACTGAGGATGTGGCTGCCTGTGACTACCAAGCTGACAAAGAAGTATATATCACCTGTGGCTAATCTGTTGTGTTGAAAGGCAGCAGTGACTTGATGCCAGCCACTGATGATGAGGAAGCTGACGCGAGAGATTTTTTTCATGTCTTGAATGCTGCACAAAAGGGTACAACTATTATTATGGTCAGCATGGTGGACACGGATGCCTTGGTGATCCTGGTGGGCATTTTCTTCGAGCTGATAACTCACCATCCTCCTATCCAGCTGTGGGTGGCATTTGGTAAAGGGAAACACTTTAGGCATTATCATATCAACTCCATCTGCCAAGAGATCAGCAAAGATAAGTCATGAGCACTTCACTTTTTCCATGCCTTCACAGGGTCTGACACTACACCGCAGTTTGCTGGGAAGGGGAAGAAATCTGTGGAAAGCGCATCCTCCAGTGACCAAAGGTTTCCCCTTCCCATGCAACATCCATGCAAGCCACGGGAAGCCAAAGCAGAGGCATTTGCTTTGATAGAACAATTCACATGCATTGACTCTGTGGCCAAATCCTGCCAATTCGCTCTCCACAACATTGCTCGCATCCGCCCCTTTCTCTCTATCTCCTCGGCCAAAACCCTTGTTCATGCCATGGTTATCTCTCGCCTCGATTACTGCAACCTCCTCCTTGCTGGCCTCCCTCGCTCTCACCTGTCCCCCCTTATCGCAATCCAAAACTCCGCTGCAAAGTCATTCACTCTGCCCGTTGCTTCGACCATGTGCAGCCTCTCCTCTTCTCTCTCCACTGGCTCCCCCTTCCTGAACGTATCCTCTTTAAACTCCTGGTTTTCACGTTCAAATCGCTCCACAACCAAGCTCCCCCTTACCTCTCGGACCTAATCTCCCTACGCACTCCTGCACGCACTCTCCGCTCTTCTATTGTCCCCTCCCTCACTCTCCGTCGTTTCTCCTGCTCACCTAACCGCCTTTGACCCTTCTCCCTCGCTGCTGCCCATGCCTGGAACTCCCTCCCTGCCCACATCCGCCTTGCCTCCTCCCTCCGCTCCTTCAAATCCCTCCTCAAGACCCACCTTTTCCTTGCTGCCTTTCCCAATGCCTGCTAGTCTTTCCCCGTACACTTACTGTCTGCCCTCCTCTGCAGACTGCTGCCACCAACCTCTTTGTAACCAAGCCAAGCATACGCACCTGAGACTTCGCATCCGCTTGAATGTTTGTTTGTCTTCTCCCCTGTCTCTCCCACTGTCCCCTCTCCCTGTCTCCCCCCCTTTGTCGTTTAGATTGTAAGCCACAGGCAGGGACCGCGTCTAGTTCTATGTTCTGTACAGCACCAGGTCACACGACTGGCGCTATATAAATGGTTATAATAATAATAATAATAATGCATCCTGTATCACAGCGTGAATTACTTTAGACAGGAGCTCTTCTGCCAAGGTAAATGAGTGAGGATGATGCAAAACCTACCACCAATGCAGGATGCCCTTATCCAGCACCCCAATCAAAGCATCTATCAAGAAAGCATATGATTAGCGAACTTGATATCAAAGCAGAATGTCCCCAATCCAGGAACCTTCGGCTGGACAAAAATCAAGGACATTTGGCAGCCACAGTGATGACGCTACCAGAAGCAATAAAAACTTGCAGGGAACTAATCAAGTGTGGCTGTAAAGCTGAGTCCTTGTGCTCAAGGAAGTGCTTCTGTAAAAATGCTCAACTTGAGTGCACAGCTCTTTGTCATTGCAGTGGAAACTGTGAATGTTGAATATGATGGGCATCTGACTTGTATTTTGAAAAAAACCTAAATTAAAATTAAACGGAAACTAAAAAAACGATGCCCTGATATGTAAATTCACACATCTCTGCACTTATTGTCACCAGTGCATTGGTCATCTCGAATTGTGATGGAATCTATTATTCTAACTTTTTTTGAAGTGATTATTTTTAGATTGTCTCCCCCCAAACGTATATACTGCCACTATTTCAGTCCATATACTTAGCAAAGATACAGGCATTTGCATATTTGGCGGCCATTGTGGACCCCATCTTGGATTTTATGGGAAGGAGGTCACCCAGGTTGGGCACCACCCCAGAATATGTTTATATATAACATGCACAGTAACTGTGCAAAGTTTCACGCTGTAATCCAATGTGTCATGATTATTCACCTAAGCCACTACACTATAAGTATGTCTCTAACAAGAGGTAATCTTGACATTTGAACTCAAGTAGATCTATACCAACCTTGACCAATGATATTCAGGAATCTCCTGAAGTCTTTGATTCTGATGCATTTTTCATTTGTCACCTATTATGTGTACTTGATTGTCAGTAGCAACATTTATGTCTGTCCAAACAATAGGATATATTGAACTCTGTTCTTACACTCTCATTAACCAGATAGGCACTGTGACTTGTCCAGCATCGGGATACTCATTACATGAGGAAAATTTAGAGTTAGGTCATCTCCTTATTATGCAGACTCCCTCAGACTGCATTCCTATCTGCAGCAGCGGTGGCGGCAGAGGGAGGGGTGAAGGAAGACACGGCAGTGCGGAGGAGCTGGCTGACAGGAAAAGAACCGGTGCGAACGGGGATCTCGCGCATGTCAAGGCAGGATTTTGCATCCTGACATGCGCGTGAGAAGCTGCGGCAGATCCCTGTTCACACCGGCTCTTTTCCTGTCAGGCGGCTCCTCTGCGCTGCCGTGTCTTCCTTCGCCCCTCCCTCTGCCACCACAGACAGGAATGCAGCCATAGATTCTTTACACAGTCTGATGATCTCTGGGTTGATGTAACTTCTATGCTGAGGAGCCAGAGGAAGGTGTCATGCTAAAGTAGCTAGTCACCCTACTTTAACCTTAAGAATGCCTTTACTTTGAGAATCTGAGGAATTTTGAAGTGTTTAGCAAAGTACTGTGTTAACACCTTGGTTCAGACTTTTGAGTAGTTAAATGGATTTGTAAAACGTCCAGTGTACACTGCATTTTGGAATACTTAACTTTCTGATAAGGCTTGCAATGATTAAGTTAAACCTAGTTTTATACATCCTCTTTCCGAGACAGAGGGGTTCCTTACTCTATTTTTCTTTAAACACAAGGTGTCAGGTTGTCTACATAAATCTGCAGAAAGTAAGTAGTGGCTCTGTTGCTGGAAAGAAACAATTGCATAATAATCGGCCTCAGATACCTCTTCTATTTTGAGTTTTCAGGAGCTGGGTTAACAGATAGCTAAATTTGTAAGGAAAAGTACTTTCCCTTCATACTGATCCACCTTTTTCTTTTTCTTTTTTTTTTGGTGGTCATGTCCTGTAACCCTCCCAACTGTCTCCTTACTGTGAATTTTAAAAAAATAAGTCTGCCAATCAGAAGTAGAGATCAATTTATTACTTTTGATGACTTCCCTGGAATTTCTGTATCTTGAAATGTGTTGGAGTAGCTGGAGTAAAATCCACATTTAATTATTTATTTATTTTTATTCCATTTATATGCTGCCCCCTATGCCTACGGCATTTCGGGGCGGCTTCCAACATAAAATAAACAATTTATCACAATATAAAAATGTAGTTGGTATTCATATTTGGATAAAACCAAAAAACAAAGAACTCAAGTACCAACATTAGGGATGGGAACCCAGGGGGAATTTTGGTTCATTCCCCCCTCCCTCCCCCAGTTGGGTTCTTTTGAAAATCTGGATCTTTTTATGGGTTTGGATTTTCAGTTACATCTTTTTCCCATTGATGTCAATGGGAAAGGATACTGAATCATAAAAAAAATAACATGCCACCTCTCCCACCCCACCCCACCCCACCCCCACCGTGTACAGTGGGTCTGATCTCCCCCAGCACCCTGGCATGTCTCCATCAGCCCACTGCTGCTGTGGAGGACCTCACAAGCTCCCTGCTCCTCAGGTTGCATGTGCAAAATGGCTGCTGCTTTTAACTAAATCTAGGTGATAAATCTAGCTAGTCAAGTCTCCTGGTGTTAAAATAGACCCATTAAAGCAGCCTTAAAACTTCAAGCAATTCTGTTACTTACAAAGTATGTCTTTAATCAGCATATAAAGTCTTATAGGACTGTTGCATTGTTGAGAGAGAAATGGCTACAGAGAAATGGTTAGTAAATGGGCCACTCAAGGCAAGTGAACTCAATTCTCAGCAAAACCTCAGGCTTTTGCTTGTAGTGTACCAGATTCTTCATCAAATAGTTAACATTCCTAACTGTTGTATTATGCTTTTATTCTTTTCTGTAGGGGGATCCCCGAACTCTCCTAGTCTCTGAGAATGCAAGCATTAGCCAAAAATTGGACTATTCAGACACTGTGGTACAACAGAAGTTGGATGAAATAAAGGACCAAATCAAACGGGAAATAAGGAAGGAACTTAAAATCAAGGAGGGAGCAGAGAACCTCAGGAAAGTCACAACAGATAAAAAAAACTTGGCGTATGTGGACAACATATTGAAAAAGTCAAACAAGAAATTAGAAGAATTGCATCATAAATTACAGGAATTAAATGCACATATTGTTGTAACAGATCCCGAGGATGTTCCAGGTATAGTACGTTTTGTCTTGTCTCCTTGTTTTTACCAGTTTTATTCTAAATGACTGTTTTAAAATAATTATTTGGATCAAGAGTATAAATTCTGAAAGCATTATCCACGTACCGTTAGCTATTTTTAGTATTGTGAAGTGGTTGTGAAGTATTGCTAGCCTGGTGATTTCAGTTAAATTGTTGCTAAGAAGAGTTTGTTTATAAGCGTATGCGTGCCATTGGGGGTGTCAACTGAGAGTAGAAGGAACCCTGTTTGAAAGTAAGAGGTGCAGTGGGTGTCTTGAGACATGCTATAGAGACAAAATAGTAAAGTGATATCTTTTATTGGACCAACTACGGTTGGTGGAGGTATGAAAGCTTTTGGACCACACAGGGTCCTTCATTGGGCAAGTCTGGGGTTACAAAATGAAGAAGCAAAGGAAAGAGGTACAATGCTGACAGATGATTTCAGTAATTTGTAGTACCTTGGATGGTGACATGCAGCCAGAATACTGAGTTATAGTTGTTAGGCTTGCTGATTAATCTAGTGTGTTTTTATTTTTGCCTTCCTTTAAGATACAGCTTAACCAAAGAAGCCTGGATGAGTAGTCTTGAAGTGAAATGCTTTTCCTTCTGGTGACTCCTGGGAAGACCAGAGTCACTTGAAACACTTCCCATTCCTCTTGATAATAGCCTGCAGCTCCAAAACTCTTGTGTGACTCCTCTTTTCCTGACCTCCTTAATGTAAAAGCTTAGTGAAATATAACCTTCCTTTTTTACCATGGGGGGAAAACGTGAAACTAAGGCTGCTTTTAGATGAGTGGTGTGCGCTCATGGGACGTCCTCACGTGACTTTTCAAATTACTGCAGGCGGCTTTTAGACGAGACTTCTCACGCATCATTGCCGCTCACGCATTATTTTAATACTGCAGATTTATTTTATTTTATTTTATTTTAACAATTTGTATCCTGCTCCCTCCAGCCTTACAGCAGCCCGGAGCAGCTCACAAAATATTTAAAATAAGTTTAAAAAGCACAATACACAAAAGGGGTTTATTAAAACATTATAAAACAACAATAAAAGAGGTAAAAAAACCACTCGCAAACAAACCCATCCCATCTGCCCTCCCTCCCCCAAAGGCCTGGGCAAACAGCCAGGTCTTACAGGCCCAACGAAAGGCCAGCAGACTGGGAGCTAGGTGGGCTTCCTCTAGGAGGGAGTTCCACAGCCGTGGTGTGACCACCGAGAACGCCCTCTCCATTGTGGCCCCCCAGTTCACCCGGGAGATCACCAAGAAGGCGCCCTCAGCAGATCACAGAGGTCGCTCCCTGGCCCGGGGAGTGAGGCACTCTCTCGGATAGGAGGGGCCCAGGCCATGTAGGGCTTTAAAGGTCAAAACCAGCACCTTGAATTATTATTATTATTATTTATTTTTATTATTTATTATTATAAGCACTTGTATAGTGCCAGCTGTGTACCTGGCACTTTACAAAACAATGAGATGGACACCGCCTGCCTACGGCTTACAATCTAAAAGACTCGGAGGGGAGAGACAAGGGACAAAACATTCAAGCAGATGCGAAGTCTCAGGTGCATGTTATAGGCAGCCAGGGCAAAGCCCAGAGCACTGGTGTAATGTGCTCCCTGCAGCCCATCCCCGTGATGAGACGGGCCGCCACATTCTGCACCGGCTGCAGGCCTCAGAATCATCACCAAGGGCAGCCCCACATAGTGCATGTTGCAGTAATCCAGCCTTGAGGTGATGAATGCATGGATTTGAGGTATTTAATATGCGGTATTAAAAGTATGCGCAAGCGGCAATGACAGGAATTTGAAAAGTCATGTGATTACATCCTGTGAGCATGTGCTACTCGTTTGAAAGCAACTAAAATTCAAGGGTGCTAATACGATCTTATTTTAATTTTTGCCACAGATGTCAATCTCAAGATGAATAGCTCTTTTTACTTGTGTGTTTTGCTTTGTGCTAGATTTCTTGCACAATGCTATATTCATGAACTCTTCTCTCCCTTCTAAAGTAGTATTCTAAATGCTGTGGCAGGTTCAGTCATGGATTTGCAATCTTGTTCTTAATTATTTTATCATAAAATGTTTTGATATTCTAAGTACATACAATAAATCTGTTTAACTCTCTTCTGACTATGGGAATTGCAGGTACCCTGGAAGTTATACAAAAAAATTCATAAAACCTTTTTAGCAAACCTGTAATATTCCATGTATTTCTCAAGGACAATGGGATCAGTTGTGCCCCACTGGTTCATGCCTTCTCCCTGTTTGTTTGTTTGTTTGTTTATTTTTATTATATCTATATATATTAAATTGAAGATGAATACTAGAACACTAATGGGGTATAATTGACCCCCCCTCCCCCCAATTGGAATGAATGGAAAAATGAAAGTGCCATACACCCAGGCTTATGAGGTCATATTTACCCCAACCACAGTATAGAATTTTGTCTGTTTTCATAATATGCCATTTTATGTATGTACAGAAGAATTTCATTACAAGGGCATTGGGGGTGGGATGTGTGAACTATACCCCAAGTGGAAAACTCCAGTTACCAATTTAAAGCAAACTTGTATGTTTAGATTGTTTATACAGCAGTTAACCCTTTCATAGTGTGAAGCTTCAATTATTTTATTTTTTTACTTGTAAGGGTGTGTTGAAAAAAATTAACCTATTAGGCTTAAGGGGTCATTTCAACTCCACCATTAGTTACTATGGCAGCCAGCTCTTGAAATGCAGACAAACTCCTGATGGCTCTGAATAGCTCTGGCTCTTGAAATGCAGACAAACTTGACTGCCTGTGAGTTATCACCCACTTCTATCTTTGTTTGCTAATGAATGGAGGTATGAATAACGTGTTAACCGTTAGATATTATGGGGTGTTAACGTGTGTTAACAGTTAGATGTTACCTCATTTGCATATGAATGTGCTGTCTCTGACCCTGGGGGGTGAGGTCATAATAACCCCATAAACGTTTGTGTCAAACATGCATTTCTGTACCGTACACAATAAACTTATTTTTTTTGTTAGTCCTATTATTATTATTATTATTTATTATTATTTTATTAACATTTTTATAGCACCAGACGTGTACCCGGTGCTTTACAGAACAAAGATAAAGACGTGGTCCCTGCCAACGGCTTACAGTCAATCATATTTATATTTTTCAACTGTGATTTAATCGGGGGATATCATACCCCAATCGCTTATTAATACAATAGGTTTTTAGAGGTGGAAGAGGGGTTAATCCAATACTGTCCGCAGTCTCCCATATCCTATTGCATATATCGTATCATATCAACTGTTTGTGTGGGGAGTTGCTTTTTCTGAGCTTACTGAGGACTATGGGTGCCCTGCGGGTGCCATCTATTTGTCTTGCTCATATGGTGAGGACTAGCAAGGAGCTGTTCTTGGTTGCTGCCCCAATGCGTATGGAACTCCCTTCCTCCCAAGGTTCATTTGAGCTGGAGCTTCAGTGTCTTCTGGAGGCGGTGCAAGACCTTTTTGTTTGTTAGGGTGTCTGGCAGGCAGGGATAGGGAATGGGGGGTTTGGGGTAGGGGTGTGATGGGGTGGTGGGAGGGGAAAGGCTTGGGGTTTTTACACTGTTTTTATGTATTTTTATTTGCTTTGTAAGCAGCCCAGAGCCATTTGGGAAGGGTGTGGTAAAAATTGGACTAAATACATAAATTAATTAAATAGAAACCCTAGGAATCTTTTTGTGCTGTTTACTGAGGAAAGAAAACTGGTACATTAATTTCACTTTTATAAATTAGTCATGTTATAGAGATTGATGGCATTCTAGCCACTACATAGTTGATGGGAATCTCGTATTGGTTCTCTAGTTAATGTTGATAAGACTTGCTGCATTTCCCAGCCTTGTGTAAAACATATTTGTGGTAGGAGCTGAAACCTTTCACCTTGTCTGTTGTTCTATTAGTGTTAGTTTCTTTATAGTGACGTACGTATTTGAGGGAGAATGGTTTTTACCTTTCAGACTGTGGGGAGCAGATGTCTGTCTCCATGAGAGAACAGGAAACATGAATCTGACACCAAACCATTAAAATTGGAGTTGGGGTGAAAAGAAAGAGAGGCTGAAACAGAGCCATTGTGTACAGGGTAGGTGGATGGATGGTGGGTCTGGTCAGAAGCATAGTGGGACTGGCATGGACTAAGTATAAGTTGGGTAAAGCTAGATGCTGTGAAATTGGCATCAACCCAGGTTTCTGAGCTCTTTGTGGCCGACGCTGACATTTATGGGATGCAGAAAAGCCCAACTCTCCTTAATTTTAAGGGGTTGGTCAGAGTTCTAGAAGAACATGGATCACAAAACCCTACTGAAGACATGAGCCTCGCCCACATTACTCTCATGGCTCCCAATTTTTTTGTATGCTTGGCCCCATTTTGAAACTTTATCTCATAATTCCAGACAGCAGTAAACACATGCAAATTATATCTGATGCCAACTGGGATCCTAACCCATAGTTAGGGAGCTTCTGTAGAACACACACCTTGCTGCCATTTGCACAATACTTATGTACAAGTAGCAAGTGGCAATTATCCATGCAGATTGTTTTAGTTTAAACTGGCATAGCAAGCTTGCACTACAAGGGAAGCAACACAACACTGTGGACAAGGTCTAGAAGATCAATTTTTGTTACAGTTTAGAGCTGAGAGCATGTAAAGCCACACACTGTTAACCACAGACATCAACGCCATAATATAGCAGTGTTATCCTGTGGTGCAGCAGCATGAACAAACATTCATGCTATTCTGTGTTTTATACCGCCAGCCTACAGACTCGGACCCAATAGCGTGAAGAGAGGGGAAGCTGGTAAGAATGACCAGGCAAAACTCCTGCTGGTGAAACTGACCAGCCCAGTGGACAGAGATTGATTCCGTAGAGTGTTGCTCTACACGTCTGCTTAGAGGTTCCACAGATATACTCCAAGGAACAAACTGTAAATCCGGGTTTCCTCTGTGGCTAGCTCCTGGGTTTGTATGATGAAACATGATGAATTTCCTTGTGTTGGGCTGCTGGAGTGGTGTCAAGCATTGCATGTAGAAGACACCATTGATATAGGGAAGGTTATCATGCCTGGAAAAAGTATGACCTGTAAGATAAGGAACTAGGAGTCTGAAGACCTTGAATTTTCCCCCTGACTCATTAACTGTGATGATTTGGGGACATCATGGTTTCGTTGTTTATACAATAATTAGAAAGAGGGCCTCCTTTGTAAAGGCTTTAAGGATGTAAAAATGAGGTGAATAGTTGTAAGTGCTGTTACTATACTACTAATGTCTAGCTGTAGCTAGTCCTAGCAGTAATTTTACTTTTCATGAATAGATGATCTGTTATGCACCAAGAGATGGTAACACTGTTTACATCATTAAAAGATCTAATTTACAGAAGTCCATATGCATTTATTCTTTTCCAGAAAGATTGTGTGGTTGCCATGTTGGTCAAGTGACAGAGCGAAGCAAAGTTGTTTGAATGGACCAACTGTTGTTTTATTGGACCAACTGCTGTTGGTGGAAACAAGCAAGCTTTGGGACCACACAGGGCCCTTCCGCAAGCAGGATCCTATGTGGCCCGAAAGCTTGCTTATTTTCGCCAACGACAGTTGGTTCAATAAAAGATACCATTTGAACCACTTTGCTTCCCACTTGACGCTTTTCAGAACATGCAATAGTCTTGGTGTGTTTTGCCTTAGCTACAGCTACAGTTCTGTCTTAATACCATAGGAGATTATTTTCAGCAGCCAATTCAAGAGGATTAGATGAAGAATTGGCATTAAGCTTCAGTCATGACTTGAGGCACATTTTTCTCAAAAGCTGCAGTTCCGAATCTTTCATTGGGTTAGACACCTTTTCCTTGATGATGCAAAGGCAACTGCTTTTGCCATGACAATAAGTAGGCTTATTTTTCTTATAAAGTTGTCTGTATCTGCATTTGTTTTTAGAAGTAAGACTTTGTGCCTAGATACCCATCATTATGTAGGATATTAGACTATTCAAAAGAAGAGAGAGTTTTAGGAAAAGGTAAGTGAACATCTTAACAAAAAAAATAAAATTAGGGCGCTTTCTGATGTACATTAAAGTGTACTTACAAGTTTGGGTGGCGGGATACACATGCAAATTAAGCATGGCTTTGATAACATCAGAAAGATGCACCATGCCCAATTGAAGCTTTTCAGCGCACTGACAAATGCGCTGTACTGAGCTGCAAAATCCAGCTCAGTTCAGTGCACATGCACAGCACGCCTTCCCAAGGTTATCAAAGCCATCCCTAATTTGCATGCACATCCCACTGCCCGAACTTGTAAGTACACTTTAATGCACGTCGGAAAGCGCCCTTAGATCGCAACAAATTACATTAGTGGGTTTCAACAGATTGCTAAATAAGATCGTATGATGCCCAGTTATCATTACTACAATAACCCTCAGATTTTAATTCTAATCTAAGATTTGGATGTTCACATTTTAATCTGTTAGTGCTTTGTACACGTTTAGAAGTGTTTGTCAGTGCTTTTCCATGTGTCTGAGAAACTGGAATTGATCAGTGAAGCACTTAAATGTAACGCTTTGGATACAGTCATAACATGCAGCTAGCGTTTTACTGGACTACCTGGTTTTGAAGATGTAAGGAATTCATCATTTATATTTATGGGTTAAATTTCTTATTGGCAAGATGTTTCAAAGAAGCTATGTACTTGTATATCTAATGCACATATTACACAAACGCAGAATAGAACTAAGAGGTGTGAAGGGGACACTTTTCCAAAAAGAGGGAAGGGTTGAAAAGTATAATAGGGACAAATGAGGAAGGGGGGAGACAGTATAGGGGGCAAACAATTAGATGGGCTCTTATTTCCTAAAAAAGAATTTCATTTGGTAATGGAGAGAGATTGAGGGAAAGGGGCAGGGGATGAAATTACAAAAGTTAAGGAAGGAAAAGTAAATATCTGAATATTTGTGTGTTCCAGTTTCCACACTTTAGTATTTTGGAAGTGGCAATCAAAAAGAATGAAAAGCAGAATAATATTGGCTAAATTGTGAGGTGAAGTAGGCTATTGGAGATTAAAAGGCATCCTTTAAAAAAATAGAAAAACAGTTCTAATAGGGAAAAGAGGAAAGAGCATAAGCACTGGCAAATTAGATGTAAAACAGTAATAAGGCAGGCCAAAAGAGAATTTGAGGAGAGACTTGCTAAAGAGGCAAAAATTAATAATAAAACAACTTTTTAAAGTACATTAGAACCAAGACGCCTGCTAGAGAGTCAGTTAGGCCTTTAGATGACCATGGGGTAAAAGGGGCACTCAGGGAGGATACGGACATTACAGAGAAGCTGAATGAATTCTTTGCTTCAGTCTTCACTGCAGAGAATGTTGGGGAGATACCCACACCAGAACTGTTGTTTGTAGATGATGAATCGAAAGAGCTGTCACAAATCAACGTGACTTTGGAAGAGGTTCTAGAGCAAATTGACAAACTAAATAGTAATATCACTGGGACCCAGATGACATACACCCCAGAGTTTTGAAAGAATTCAAATATGAAATTGTAGACTTACTACTGGTTATTTGTAACCTATCATTACAATCTACCACTATATTTGAGGACTAGAAGGTAGTGAATGCAACGCCGATATTTTAAAAGGGCTCCAGAGGCAATCCAGGAAACTACAGACCAGTGAGCCTGATGTCTGTTGGGAAAATGGTAGAGATGATTATTAAGAACAGAATTATGAGGCACATTGATAAACATGGCTTAATGGGGAAGATACAGTATGGATTTAGCAAAGGAAAGGCATGCCTCACTAATCTATTGGAATTTTTTGAGGGTGAGAATAAACATGTGGAGAAGGGGAAGCCCATCAATATAGTGTATTTGGATTTTCAAAAAGTGTTTGAGAAGGTCCCTCATGAGAGAGATTCTTGAGGGAATTAAAGTCATGGGGGGGCCACTCACCTGTCCATTGGGAATGCATTGTGCCACACTGAATCCACGCAGGACCTTTGCGAATTCCTCGCGGAGAGGTTTGGGATTGTAGCCATGGGACAGAAGGCAGTGTCCTGTTGTGGACTGGTAACTGGTTAAAGGATAGGAAACTAAGAGTAAATGGTTGTTTTTTTGCAATGGAGAGAATTAAATAGTGGAGTGCCCCCAGGGATCTGTACTGGGATCAGTGTTTAGTGTATTCATTAATAATCTGGAAAGGGGAGTAAGCTGATCAAATTTGCAGTTGACACAAAGTTATTCAAGGTCGTTAAAACATGAACAGACTGTGAAGAATTGCAGGAGGATCTTGCATGACTGGGAGACTGGGCATCTAAATAGCAGATGAAATTTCATGTGGACAAGTGTAGAGTGATACACATTGGGGAAAACAGTCCAAGGTTTATGTAAACAATGCTGGGTTCTAAATTAGGAGTTTCCACTCAGGAAATGGACCTTGGAATCATTGTGGATAATACATAGAAATCCTCAGCTCAGTGTGTGACAGCGGTCAAAAAAGCAAACGGAATGTTAGGAATTATGTGTAAGGGGACAGAGAATAAAACTGAAAATATCATACCACTATATATATCTATGGTGCGACCACACCTTGAGTATTGTGTGCAGTTCTGGTCGCCCCATCTCAAAAAAGATATTGTAGAAATAGAAAAGGTACAGAGAAGGGCAACAAATGATAAGGGGTATGGAACAGCTCCCCTATAAAGAGAGACTGGATAGGTTAGGGTTCTTCAGCCTGGAGAAGAGATGACTGAGAGCGGATCTGATAGAAGTTTATATACTCACGAGTGCTGTGGAACAAGTTAATAGGGAATGGTTATTTACTCTCTCAAATAGTACTAGAACTAGGGGACACCCCAAGAATCTAACAGGTAGCAGATTTAAAATAGTATATATTTTTTCACTCGGCACACAATTAAGTTGTGGAATTTGTTGCCAGAAGATACGGTCAAAGCAAGTAGAACAACTGGTTTTAAGAAAGGATTGGAGAAGGTTCTGGAGGGATAGGTCCATTAGCAGTGATTGGTCAGGTAAGTTTGGGGAATGGTAACCTCTTAATGTTGGGAGCTGGGAGTGAACAACAGGGAATGGATTTGCCTCATTACCAAGTGACTGAGTTTGGCCACTGTCGGAGGCAGGTGCTGGGCTCAATGGACCATTGGTCTCAGCCAGTATGGCACTTACGTTCTTATTGGTTGGAACTTGAGCGAGTTTAATTACTTGTTTGAGCTGGTGGTATCTACATTTCTTGGGTTATAGTGTATGTATATTGTATGTCTCCAGTAAAGGAGCGAGTTGAGTTTATAATTTTGCATGAATGTAGCATCTGTATCATATTCAGATTCCAGAAAACCAAGATTGTACTTTTCTTAAATTTATTTATTAAAAAAATAACACGTAGGCCTTTTGGGAGCCCTGTTACAATGTCTTGAGTGGTGGAGCATTTTCCCATATTCATTCTGTTGTCCTTGAGCTTATGCTTGCTTGAAAGAGTGTTGATATGACTACATGGTTCTATAATAAATGCCCTGATGAGCCGTTATGAGGAAATCATAGCAGTGTGTATCCCAGGCATGACACTGACACAGCTAAAGACAAATAATTTAAAATAAGATTAAAATTAACTAGCTAACAAAGGGTGCTAGCTGGTAATTGAATAGTTTAGCAACATGCTGCCATGCCATCTGGGAACATAAATTCTGATGGGTTTCCCAATCTCATGCTGAGCTTATTGGAAAGATAATCAAAGGAAATATCCCCACAGAAAATACATAGTAGTTTCAGGGGGAGCTAAGCAGAGTTACTGCACTACTGAAAACTGTTTGGGTGGCAATGTTAAAGATGAAGTGAGAATTTAAGTTTACTAATAGGTATTGTACAAAGATATGGCTTCATTGAAAAAGGGATTTTCAAAGAATTAAAAACAATAATCACTGTGAGCAAAACCATTTCAAACTGAAACTGCAGTCTAAGCTGCTGTTCTTTTAACACCATTTTCTTTAATCATTGAGGTTAAGGTATTTCTTTTATTTTGCTGAATTTTGAGAGTTTGGTGCTCATAAACGTAAAAATCTGAAGACACCATTTAAAAACCAGCTATAATTCTATGTAGGCAGATCTATGTATGAACACGTGTGAATGTTAGTCCTGAAAAACACTTCCGTGGTTTTTTTTCTACTCTTCAGACGAATATGCTATTTATAAAAAGGGAATAGAAAAGTTTGTACACAAATTAATTTCACTTGTAAGTGTAAAACTAGAATTTCACTTTAGCCATCAAGCTACAGTGGACCGTAGCTCAGGTAGTATTGCTAATGGTTTGCATGTATAAGGTCCCAAGTTCTATTCCTAGCATCTCCGATTTAGGATCTCTGGTAGCATGCCTGGGTGAGGCCTCTGCTATGGATCCAGGAGGGTCTTGGGTAGCACGCCTGGGTGAGGCCTCTGCTGGAGGCCTTGAGGAGCTGGATTTGAAACCCTGCTGCTGTGTCAGATTGTAACAATACTGGACTAAGATGGACCTTTAGTCTGACTTGAGCAACTCCTTATATCCTTATGTGAAAATCTAATACGTAGTTAATCCATATTATTATTATTATTATTATTATTATTATTATTATTAAACATTTATAAAGCGCCAGTAGCAGCCTGGCGCTGTACAGAACATACAATCAGATGCGGTCCCTGCCTGTGGCTTACAATCTAAAAGACAAGGAGGGGGAGACAAGGAGAGGGGACAGCGGGAGAGACATGGGAGAAGACAAACAAACATTCAGGCGGATGCGAAGTCTCAGGTGCGTGTACTTGGCTTGGTTACAAGGTGGTCGGTAGCAGCAGTCAGCAGAGGAGGGGTGACAGTAAGAGCAAGGGGAAAGACTAGAGGGCATTGGGAAAGGCAGCATGGAAAAGGTGGGTCTTGAGGAGGGATTTGAAGGAGCGGAGGGAGGAGGCAAGGCGGATGTCGGCAGGGAGGGAGTTCCAGGTATGGGGGGCAGCGAGGGAGAAGGGACGAAGGTGGTTGGGCGAGCAGGAGAAACGAGGGAGAGCGAGGGAGGGGACAGAGGAAGAGCGGAGAGCGCGCGCAGGAGTGCGTAGGGTTATTAGGTCTGAGAGTTAAGGGGGAGCTTGGTCATGGAGCGATTTGAACGTGAAAACCAGGAGTTTGAACAGGATACGTTCAGGAAGGGGGAGCCAGTGAAGGGAGTGGAGGAGAGGCGTTACATGGTCGAAGCGACGGGCAGAGTGAATCCATAGCATAGGAAAGCTGTCTGCAGTTGCAAAATTTTTGGATTCATTAATTTTTCAAAAGTGAATGATTTTATATCAGGGGTGGCCAAAGTTTCCAGCCACTAGAACCACATAGTAAAATAAAATCTTCATATGCCCAACAATCGTAAGAACGCATATTCGGGGAACAATAGTTTACCACTGTGCTGCCAATGGGAGTTGGGGGAGACTCGGTGAACATGAGTTCCTACTAGAGCTGAAACTCAGTCCTCAGAAAACTTCAGAATTCACTGGGGATTCCAGTCCGCCGTTCCAAAATTCCAAGTTCTGAAGTTCTCAGAGTGATCAATGGAAGAACAAAAGCCCACACTAGTTCAGTCATGTCCTGAGATTGACTTTCATGTGTTTAACTTTTGTATGTATTCGTTCGGATTTATATCCCAACATTTCCCATTCTTTCCTGAAAGGCTCAAGGGTGGCTCACATTAAAAAATAAATAAATACAAAAATAAATTACAAAAAACCAACCCCACGCCTGATCCCTAATAGCCTGGCCAAATAACTAGGTCTTGTATTGCCTTCTGAGGATATTCAGGCTTTGGTAAATCTCCAGGGGAAGGGAGTTCAAAAGATGTGGATCAGCCACCAGGAATGCCTGTTTGAATTCTCTTGTCATCTGGACCTGGTACAATGATGGAACTTGCAAGAGAATGTCCCTGGCTGATAGAAGAACACGATGGAACATAGGGGTAGAGGTGGTCTTTTAGATATGCAGGGCCTAAGCCATCGAGGGCTTTATAGGTCAACCAGCACCTTGAATTGTGCCCATAACACTATTAGCAGCCAGTGTGGACTTCCGAGCACTCGTGTAATGTGCTTTTGGAGACCCATCGCCATCAGAAGGCAGGCCACATGAGTTCTGCACCAGCTGCAGTCTCTAAACCATTTTCAAGGGCAGCCCACATAGGGCACATTGGGTAAAAACAGACATGACAGGTTGCAGTTTTGGCCTGCTCTGTCATGCTTAGGACTGGACCTGACCTCCACATGTACGCATATGGCTCAAAATGTCGGCCCGGGATTACCCTGGGCCATGTCAGCAGTTAGCCCAGGCTGTGGTCCTGGATACCTCCAGAGTCCCAGCCCAGGCTCAAGTCCACCCAGCTGGGACAAAGCAGGCCAGTGTGTGTTCACAGGTCTGCTCCCTAGATTGGGTCCACCATGGCCAGGTTGCCCTGGACCAAGTCTGTGGCTAGCATGGACTTTGATCCTGGAGATCTCTGGAGTCACAGCCCAGGCTAAGGTTTGCCCAATTGGGGCAAAGTGGGCCAGAGCATGTTTGCATATCTGTTCCCGCTAGCCTGGATTGGGTCCACTATGGCCGACTGCTATGGTAGCCATCATAGTGGGGGCCGGGGCCAGGCGGCCGCACTTTTCATGCCGCTCCACAGCGACCCAGCCACCGGCACGGTCGTTATGCTAAGAGATCTACCGGGATTGACAGGGTACACAGTTTCCCCTGTCAATCTCCAGGCAAAGATCATCGACCAGGGCCATGAGCACTGTCTCTGTATCATACCCAGGATGAAAGCTGGACTGACAGGGGGTCCAGGAAACCATGTGTCAGGATGCACCTGAAGCTGCTGAGCAACTACCCGTTCAGTAGCCTTCCCTAGAAAGGGGTGGTTAGAGATGGGAGATCCAGTATCAAGTGATGTAGATAGCATCAACTATATCTGCACCATCACTTTCTTGCCATGCTAAAAAGGATTCTCCTATCCTTAAACTTAATCCCCAAAGCCGTGACTGCTACCAGCATGGGAAAGAACTCCAGAAACCCAAGTCTTCAGGCATGCTTTCAGACTCCTTGCTCATCTCTACGCTATACAGTCTCAAACCAATACCTTCTGAGGCACCTGGCTACAGCACCAGGTCTGTTTCCAGCAACAGCATCTTATTTCAAAATGGCAGTCCATTAAACTGTGGACCCATGCTCTATTAAGGTATTTTAAAACAAAGGGCGGTAACCTTTGTAAAACTAGCTTTGAAGATATTTGAGAGCAGGGTGGTTTCCCAGATCTGTTATTGGACTCCGATATGGGGAAGTATTTCCATTACCTCCTTGGAGTCACTTCATAACAATTGGTTAAAAACCCTTATGGGAGTCCCTCCTGCAACTCCAGTTGCATTGTTAAGATTGGAAACTGGGCCCAGTCTGATAGCGTCTAAAATGACCCTATTCTTGATTAATTATTGGTTAAAATTGGCTCATTCAGCTACCATGTCTTTCTCAAAGCTTTCCTTTAATAAAAAAAATTGAAGCTTCACTTTACTTTAAAAACTCTTGACTGACATGAGTAACCACTAATAGCAGTTTGCTGGGTTTTTGTATGGAATTCTTGTTATCCCTTCTAATTAGAGAAGCTAAACATCAAATTAAGTTGAGAATAAAAAACGTTGAGCTGCAATCTCTTAGATCTTTAGCCTCCCAATCTGAAGTTGCTCCTTGGTATAAATATTGGATGCCAGGGACTGCGAGTACTATGGTCGCTAATTCATCCTGTTTGGGGAAGAGCGTTCACTGCTAAGGATGCAAACACTGGTATTGGTTCACAAACTGGTCTGTAACGCACCCCGAGGGGGTCCGCGGGCCTGCTCTTGCGTCCTGCTTGGGTTTTTTTGTTTTTCATTTGGTTTTTTTGCGTTGCAGAGCTAAGCCCACCGCCGGGCCGCCTGTCCTCTCTTCTTTTTTTTTTTCCCCCTCCCCCGACCCCTCCCCTCCGCCGCCGGTCCCATGCCATCGTAACCCAGGGGTGGGCATCACCCGACATCACCCGATACAGCCTAGAGCGGCAGATTGCGGGGGTTGGGGTGGAGCGGCAGGCGCCTCTGCCTGCCTGGTGATACATGGGCCTCCCCATGCCCGGTGGACTGAAATTCAAGTCCGTAGCAACTTCCACCACCGGCGGACGTCTTCGCGCACAAGACAGGCTCAGGCAGAAGTGTGGCGCTTGCAGATATTTGAAGAGTCAAGTGGGAGCGGAGCACTGCTGCCGCCACCACCACCACCACCGAACTACTGGGAGGCAGAGAGAAATCAACTGAGAGACCGGGTGAGGGGTGAGTCTGATATAGACTGTGTGCCCCCTCCTCCCAGCAGTTCTGCAGGCTCTCCGGCCAGGCACTGCAGCCAGCTTCTTCCTCCCTCCCTGACTCCCTTCCACCCCCACCCCGGATTCTCATCACTTTCCCTCCCTCTCCAGCTTCCCTTCACCCCACCCTGCCTCCCAGCACTTTCTCCCCCTCCCTGGCTCCCATGCACCCCCACCCCGCCTCCCAGCGCTTTCTCTCCCTCCCTGGCTCCCATGCACCCCCACCCCGGATCCCAGTGCTTTCTCTCCCTCCCTGGCTCCCCTTCACCCCCACCTTGGATCCAAGCGCTTTCTCTCCCTTGCTGACTCCCCTTCATCCCCACCCTGGATCCCAGCGCTTTCCCTCCCTCGCTGGCTCCCCTTCACCCCCACCCTGGATCCCAGCGCTTTCCCTCCCTCGCTGGCTCCCCTTCACCCCCACCCTGGATCCCAGTGCTTTTCCCTCCTTCCCTTGCTCCCCTGCACCCCC
>QEPC01005825.1:1250363-1263624 GCA_003113815.1 Sphenodon punctatus
CTCCCTCCCCGGCTCCCCTGCACCCCCACCTCGACTCCCAGCGCTTTCTCTCCCTCCCCGGCTCCCCTGCACCCCCACCTCGACTCCCAGCGCTTTCTCTCCCTCCCTGGCTCCCCTGCACCCCCACCTTGACTCCCAGCGCTTTCTCTCCCTCCCTGGCTCCCCTTCACCCCCACCTCGGATCTGAGCACTTTCTCTCCCTCGCTGGCTCCCCTTCACCCCACCCTGACTCCCAGCACTTTCCCTCCCTCCCCAGCTCCCTCACCCCCACCCCGGATCACAGTGCTTTCTCTCCCTCGCTGGCTCCCCTTCACCCGCACCCTGGACCCCAGCACGTTCCCTCCTTCTCTTGCTCCCCTGCACCTCACCCCACCCCACATCCCAGTGCTTTCTCTCCCTCCCTGGCTTCCATGAACCCCCACGCTGGATCCCAACACTTTCCCTTCCTCCCCAGCTCCTCTTCACCCCCACCCTGGATCCCAGCATTTTCCCTCCCTCCCCAGCTCCACTTATGATAAATGGTAATGAAATGAAATGCTAATGAAATCCTCCTTTAGTTTCTCTTGTAAGGTTGTCAGTCGTCTGATAACTGATTGTAGGTTGTTTTTTTTACTGGCAACCAGAATACTGAACACCCAGTTTGATGGTCCTAGTTTAGGCTCTGATGGGATTTGTGCTACTGGTACAGTGTTTTGAGGATAGGAACCTTTTATACTCAGCATTATTATGAAACCCTTGACTGCAACTTGGAATGTAGATGGATGAAAGAATAGCACCAAAGCTAGTTTGTAGCTTTACTTACGCAGTATTTGCAGATCTAATCTAAAAGCAGCTCCCTGATACAGTTGTCTCATGAATTTGTGGCTGAGTGAAGTATCTTGCCATCTCCCACCAAGAGTTTATGCAGGAGATTATTTTTCCATCCCTATGTTGAATGATCTCAGGGTGATTTGCCCAAGGCCACAAACTCTCAGCTTCAGGGTGCTGAGACTGTGAGGGTGAATTAGATAAGGATTGCAATGCACTTTGGTCACTGACATCACATTGTCTTGTTAGGGCGGCTGGTGAATTGATACCATGGACGGGTGGCTAAGTTAGTATGCAAATTTAGGGGTGTGTCTTATGCAAATTTGGGGGGTGTCATACGCAAATTTGGTGGAGGTCCGCGGCTCGTTGGGAAATTTGAAAAGGGGTACTTGGTCACAAAAAGTTTGGAAACCTTAGGGGCAATATACAGGTGTTAATTACTCTGAATGGGCATGTATATGTGGGGAGGGAATTACTGAAGATGTCAGTTATCTGCTGTTTTGCCCACTTTACCCCCAAGCTCGAGCAAAATTGAGGCATTGAATTTTTATTTATTTATTTAATAAATAATAATCCTTAATTATTTTAAGGATCATGTTACATGAGCTCTGACTTCCTTTGCAGTGTTGGCATCAAATCTCTGGGCTAAAACTATTGGGACCATTCCTCTCGGGTGGACAGCTTCTGTGTCTGAAAACTGTTGATTTTATATTAAACTCTGGGCCTCTATACCTACTATATGTAATCAAGGTTTATTCATTTTATATTTGGATCCTGTAAAATGTTACATTTAATAATATTTCATAGCAAGCATGGAGCTACACTCAGACTGACCTCATTGTGCTATAATCAAGCTGTCTCACCATAATGTGCTGCAGACTCTATGTTGAGCTTCTATTGAAGAGCCTAAACATTTGGTGGGCTCTGGCAGGATTAACCTCTGTTACCATGCCCATGTAATTTGTCATAAACCAGTTTATCCTAACACTTAAGTTCTCTAGATCTTGGTATCATCGTCCCATTTTTTGTTCTTTCCCGAGTTCTTACCTACTGGTTCAATAAGATGTCTACATGTTAAATTTTGGAAATCTTTTCCCTTGTAACAGTGGGCAGGTGGATCTCAAGAGGGGCAACTGTGTATGGAAGCTGTTGCTCCCCTTAAGGAAAGGCACTTACCTTGCCTAAGCCCCCGGGCAATATTACTGAGCCCAGATGTCCGGCTGCCCTTCCAAGCTCATATAGATAAATACCCAGCACACTAGCATAGTACTTCCATATCCAGCCATGTGGGCTTGACTATCATGTTCAGGAGGGCTATTGGTCTCCCTACCAAGCCATTTTACATTATGCCCCTCCTGTAGATCTTCCAAGGGGAACTTGTGGGACCACCTTTGATCTGGATAGGGAAGTGGTGATTGCATAGCCTGCTCTCCTCCCCCGTCCCCTACTTTTAACTTGTTGCATGGAGGCAGTGCCCAATCTGTCCACATCCAGGATGGCAGGGTATATATAGTCATGCACTGCCACACACGTCCCCTTTCATCTCTCCTTTCCCTAGGGTGGGGAAAATATTAATTATTTAGAAGAAAAAAATGACTTGAAAAAGCTACAGCCAGTTCCATTTAATTTTATCAATATTGGGAATTTAAAGACGATGAAATATTGCCCAATAAATGTGTGTTGTGTTTTCCCCTCTCCTCAGTCAACTTTTTTGTAGTGTGGGTATTTGTTAATTCAGAGGAGTGAACAGAATTGTAGAGTAAACAATAGCCCATCACTTAACACAATATAAACTTACTAAATAGGAAAAGAAAGCCTTCTGTTTCAGAGAGGAGTTAATTTATCTATTTTTATTTTTTGAAATTTATATACTGCACTTCCTACAAGGCTCAGGGTGCCTCACAATCCATGAAAAAACAATAAAAAACACACATCCCTCCCCTCAAACTCCTTCCCTCCCCCACAGCCCTACCCAGAAACCCACCCAAACCCTATTTATCCCTATCTGCCAAATGCTCTTTCAAATAAAAAAGTTTTGCACTGCCTCCAGAAGATGCCCAGGCTTGGACTCAAACGAACCTCCTAGGGAAGGGAGTTCCACAAAATGGGGGCAGCAACTGTGAATGCCCTCCTGTGCACCCCTGCCCCACATACAAGGGTAACAGACAGAACTCTCAGCAGGGCATCCCCGGCCAAGCGTAGGGGCCACAAAGGGACATGGTAGAATAGGTGAACTTTCAGATGATATTATTATTATTATTATTATTATTATTATTTTATTTATACCCCACCCCCATCCAGCCTCACGGCAGCTTGGAAAAACTTACAGAAGTTAAAACAAATAAAAATATATTAAAATATATAAAGATATATAAAAGGGGGGGTTACAAAAACATTAAATACAATAAAAAGAGGTAAGACCCACTGGCTAAAAAATCCCCCCCATCCCCCCCGCTCCCCCAAAGGCCTGGATGAATAGCCAGGTCTTACAGGCCCGGCGGAAGGCCAACAAGCTTGAGGCCTCCTCTGGGAGGGAGTTCCACAGCTGTGGTGCAACCACCGAGAACACCTGCTCCATTGTGGCCCCCTGGTTTACCCAGAGGACCTCCAAGAAAGCTCCCCCAGTGGATAGCAGAGATCGCTCCAGGATCCGGGGAGTGAGGCGGTTTCTCAGGTAGGAGGGGCCCAGGCCACGTAGGGCCTTAAAGGTAAACACCAGCACCTTGAATCGGGCCTGGAACACTATAGGCAGCCAGTGCAGATCCCAGAGCACTGGTGTAATGTGCTCTCTACGGCCTGTCCTCGTCAGGAGGCAGGCCACAGCATTCTACACCAGCTGCAGCTTCCAAACCGTCACCAAGGGCACCAAGGTGTATCGCGCCTTGCAATAATCCAACCTAGAGGTGATAAATGCATGGATGAGGGTGGCCAGGTCAGAGTTTGAGACTGGATCCTCCGCACAAGATGTAATTAGCAAAAGGCTCCCTTTGCCACTGTTTCTGCCTGAGAGGCGGAGGCCAGCAGGACCCCCAAACTCCACACCTGCGGGGCCAGTGGGAGGCAGATCCCCTCCACAAGTGGGGCCATTGCCTCAGCTGCCCTACCCACCAACATCACCTCCGTCTTATCAGGGTTCAGCCTCAGTCTGCTCAGCCTCATCCAGTTGCTCACTTCTGTCAGGCACTGGGAAAGCACCAAGACTGCAGGACCTGGGTCTGCTGAAAAAGAGAGGTATAACTGGGTGTCATCAGGATACTGGTGACAACCCACACCAAACCGTCTCACAACCTCACCCAGGGGTTGCATGTGAATATTAAACAACAATGGAGACAGAATGGAACCTTACTGTATGCCACAAGCAAGATCCCAGGGATTAGATGTTTCTTCCTCCAGCACCACCCACTGGCTTCTCTCAGAGAAGAATAAGCGGAACTATGCTAGGACAGTCCCGCCGACCTCTCCCCCCACCAAGGGCCTGCAGCCGCCTCAGGAGCAACCCATGGTCAACTGTATCAAATGCTGCCGAGAGATCCAACCGGACGAGTAATGTCGAACGTCCCAAATCCATCTTTCGGCGGAGGTCGTCCACCAAGGCCGCCAACATAGTCTCAGTGCCATATCCTGGTCGAAATCCTGATTGAAAAGGATCCAGGAAACCGATGCCATCCAGATGGCACTGGAGTTGCTGGGCTGCCACCCGTTCAGTAAACTTACGGGTGGGAATTTTGGTTCCCCTGGTATCCGAAACTGCCGGTATTTTGCTGTACCGGCAGTTTCGGATTAACCCGGTAATCTGGGGTACCAGCACTGGTTCCCTGTGCCGGATTTTTTTACATTGCGGCCATTGAAATAAATGGCCGCAATGTAAAAAAACAAAAACAAACCCCCCCACTCACTTTCCCTCCCCCATCTAGGCTGTGCGGGTGGAAGGGGGGACCACCACCCTGCCCAGCCTGGAGTTTTTGTTTTTTTTAATTTTAACCCGAAGTCTGGCTGCTAGTGCAGGCTCCGGGCTGCTGCCACGCTGGTGGCGGTGACCCAGAGCCTGCTCCAGCAGCAGCCAGAGTGATCCCTGGGGTGGGGGAGGTTTAACACCCACCACCACCCCAGGGATCGCCCTACCCCCCCCACCCAGATTGCCTTACTCGTCCTCCAGGTGGCGGCGGCGGCAGCAGCTGCACGGCACGGGTCCAGGCGACTTCAGCGCTAGTGGCGGCTGCAGATGGCTTCCCTTCAGCGCTTCGCTAGGCCTTCCGGGGAACTTCAGGGTTTCCCCGGAAGGCCTAGTGAAGTGCTGAAGGGAAGCCAGCCGCCACTAGTGCTGAAACCGCCCGGACCCACGCCATGCTGCTGCCGCTGCCGCCTGGAGGACAAATAAGGCAATCTGGGTGGGGGGTAGGACGATCCCTGGAGTGGGGGGGTGTTAAACCACCCCTCACCCCAGGGATCGCCTAATACCTGCTAGTACGGACTCTGGGTCGCTGCTGCTGGCCCACACTAGCAGCCGGACTTCGGGATAAAAAAGTTTTTTTTTTAAATCCAGGGTGGGTGGGGGGTGTCCCCCCCCCCCCTTCCACCTGCGCAGTCTGGGAGGGGGAGGGGGGAGGTATGGGTTTTTTTCCATTGATTTCAACGGGGACAGTTCCCCATTGAAATCAATGGAAAAAAATCGGTACCGGTATACCGGTTTTAATCTGGTAAACCAGTTTTTTGTAAACTGGTAACCGGTTTTTTGCCCCAAGTCCCACCCCTAGTAACCTTCCCTAAAAAGGGGAGGTTAGAGACGGGTCATTAACTAGCGAGTGCATCAACATCCAAAGATGGTTTCGTAAGCAGGGGCCACACCACCACCTCCTTGAGGCAGCCCGGAACCTGCCCTCCCAAAGGGAGGCATTGTTCACACCTGCCAGCACCTGGCTTAACTTCTCCCTGGCGGCTTTCACCAACCAGGATGGGCAAGGAACTAATTCACAAAAGGTGGCCCTAACAGACCCCGGCGCCCCCTCAGCATCGACCAGCGTCACTTCCTGAAACTGATCCCACAAAGATGAATCAGACAGGGCATCCATAACCCCCAGTTCTCCTTCTACTGCATCAATCCCAACCCCAAAATCGTGCTGGATCTGAGTGTAGTTCACAAATTCCTCACAGCAGGCTTCGGAAACCTCCCCCTCCAGACGGAGGGAGGCCGGACTGACCAGCCCCCTCACCACCCGGAAGTGCTTCGCTGGACACAACTTCGAAGCAGCTATGAGGGTGGCAAAGAATTCCTTCTTCGCCATCCTCATGGCCACAGCATAGGACCGCAAATGGGCCCGATGCTATAGCCGATCAGACTCGGCACGAGAGCGGCGCCAGCGGCGCTCTAGATGCCACCCCTCCCGCTTCATACATCTCAGCCCCTCAGTAAACCAAGGGGTCCTACAATGGCGAAGCGGTGGCAACAGATGCTTGGGAGCCACCCAATAGATGGTCTCCTCCAGCAAGGCGTTCCAAGCTAGGACGAGATCATCAGTTAGGGGTGGGACATCTGGCAAAAAAATTGGTTGCCGGTTTTACCGGTTACCGGCTTACAAAAAAATGGTTTACCGGTACCAGATCTATTCCATTGATTTCAATGGGGAAAAAAACCAATACCTCCTCCCTCCCCCTCCCAGGCTGTGCGGGTGGAAGGGGGGGCACCACCCACCCACCCTGTCCAGCCTGGATTTAAAAAAAATATTTTTTTTACCCTAAGTCCCTACTAGTACGGGCTCCGGGCTGCCACCGGCTACCTTGAGCCCGCACCAGCAGGTACTAGGGTGATCCCTGGGGTGGGGGGTGATTTAACACCCCCCCACCCCAGGGATCACCCTACCTCCCCACCCAGGGATCCGCCTACCTTTGGTGCTCCGGGCAGCGGTGGCGGTCTGGCGGCTTCAGCGCTGGCTGGTGGCTTCAGCGTTTTCTAGGCCTTCCTGGGAAACTCGGAAGTTCCCCGGAAGGCCTAGTAAGCGCTGAAGCCACCAGCCAGCGCTGAAGCCGCCGGACCGCCGTGCTACCGCCGCCCGGAGCGCCAAAGGTAGGCGATTCCTGGGTGGGGAGGTAGGGTGATCCCTGGGGTGGGGGGGTGTTAAACCACCCCCCACCCCAGGGATCACCCTAGTACCACAGTACCTACCTGCTGGTGCAGGCTCTGGGTCGCCGGTGGTGGCCCGGAGTTCACACTAGCAGGGACTTTGGGGAATTATTATTTTTTTAAAAAAAATCAGGGTGGGTGGGGGGTGTCCCCCCCCCCCTCCTTCCACCCGCGCAGCCTGGACTGGAGAGTTGGGGGGGTTTTGTTTCTTTTTTTACATTGTGGCCATTCATTTCAGTGGCCGCAGTGTAAAAAAATCCGGCACGGGGAACCGGTACCAGTACCCCCAAATACCGGAGTAATCCGATACTGCCGGTACAGCAAAATACCGGCAGTATCAGATACCGGATGTACCGAACTTCCCACCACTAATCATCAGCCAAGCGGCCATCAAGGTCTATGGACACTTCCCCCAGGGTTTCTTGGAACCGCTGCAGTTCCATCAGCCTCTGGGGGCGGACCAACCTAATTGCCCCCCCCTTTCTGGGGACTTTCATGCGCTAGGAGTCTGGCCTGCAGGAGGTAATGATCCGTCCATGACAAGGGCATAGAACTCCCTTCCCCCACCACCGGATCACCCGCCTCAAGGCTGGAGCAGAACACCAAATTGAGCATATGCTCCTGCCCCCTCTGCGTAGGGCTTCTAGTCATCTGAGACAGGCCCATGGCGGCCATGAACTCACGCTTCGCACCCACAAGGCTAGCGTTGGCGTGAATGTTGAGATCCCCCAGGACCAAGGCTGTTGGGACCCAGACCGTTTTAGGGTTTTAAAGGTCAAAACCAACACCTTGCATTGTGCCCAGAAAGCTATGGGCAGCCAGGTATGATGTGCTCTGGCAACTCATCCCTGTAAGGAACTGAGCTGCCACGTTCTGCACCAGCTGCAGCTTCTGAATAGTCATCAGGGGCAGCCCCACTCGGAGCGCATTGCAGAGATCTAGCCTTGAGGTGACTTAAAGCATGGATGACAGTGGCCAAATCTGAATTGGAAAGAAAAAACCGCAACCTCCTCACCAGATGGAGTTCGTGGAAGGTTCTCCTGGCCACTGCTGCCACCTGACAATCCAGGTGCAGCGAGGGATCTAGAAGCACTCAGGCTGCGAACCTGAGTGACCAGAGGGGGCCATACCCCATCAACGACAGGTGTCCCAATCCCCTCCAAGTTACAGAACCAGCCAACCATCATCACTTCAGTCTTGTCAGGATTCAGCTTCAGTTGGCTCACCCTCATCCAGTCCCCGACAGCAGTCAGGCATCGGGTGAGCACTGAGACTGCAGGACCTGGGTTGGATGAAAAAAGAGAAGTAGAGCTGAGTGTCATCAGCATGTTGAAGACACATTACCCCAAACCCCCAAATGACCTTGCCCAGCGGCCTCAGGTACACATTAGACAAGAGGGGAGATGGAATAGAACCCTGTTACCTGCCCCCTGTTATAGGGAAGGTCCCAAGGAGATGAGTAATCGCCCATCACTACCCAGTGGGGCCTTTCAGATAGGAAAATGCGGAACTAATCGAGCGCTCCCACGCACCCCTGCCAGGTCCCGCAGTCATGTCAACAACACCTTGTGATTAACTGTATCAAAGCCTGCAGAAAAGCCTAACATGATCAACAAGGTAGCATTCCCCTTATCAATCTCCAACGACCAAAGCCACAAGTGCAGTCTCCATGCTATACCCAGGACGAAAACCTTGCTGAAACAGGTCCAGAAATCTGACAGCATTGAGATGTGCCTGAAGCTGTTGGGCAACCACCCATTCAATAACCTTCCCTAAAAAGGAAAGGTTAGAGACAGACCGATAACTGGCTGGGCCATCAGCATCCAGAAATGGTTTCTTAAGCAGGGGCTGGAACACCACAGTTTTAAGGGCTTCTGACACCCTCCCCCTCCCAAAGGGAGGTGTTGATAACTCCAGCCAACAAATGGCCCCAATGTCTCCTGGCTGACTTTCCCCAGCTAGGAAAGGCAAAGATCTAATTCACAACTGGTGCCCTCATCACCCCAAGCACCTTTCTAGCATCAGTGGGTGATACCAGTTGAAACTGTTCCAGGTAAACAGGACCAGGTTGAGCTTCCATAACCCCAAAATCTGACTCGGCAGTTGAAATGGTAGCACCCAAGTCGTGGTTAATACGACCGATTTTTGTCTGCAAAGTAATTAATAAAAATGTCACAGTGGGCAACGGACGACTCCATTTCCTGGCCGAGACAGGTTCTTACAAATTCACCAATGCTCCAAAAGCATGGCAATTATAAAATGAAGCTCCTGCCTTAACTTGCAGTCCATGTAAACAGTAAAGACATTGTACAGTATCGCAAATTGTGCTTGCTTACAGGTTAGCCTCCATGCGCCCACGCTTTGCCTTGGTCTTTCCTCTTCCTTTCCTTTCCTAGTCCTCTTCCTCTGCAGGTTGGGGACAGTCCTGAAGCTGGGAACAGAAAGCTCCTCCCTGCCCCAATATTATGAACTTGATCCCGGTCTCCACCGTAGCCATACATACAGTTCCTCCCCCACCCCTGACTGCTCTCAAGGCATGTCCCTGAATACACATCACCCATCTGTCAACCTTCTCCCCCTCATATATACCCCCATATACCTTCTCCATACAAACAGTGCTGCCCTTCAGCCTTCTCAGTGAATGTACATCATCTACCTCTCAGATTTGTCCCCCAACATGCACCCCTCCAGCACCTGTTTGGCCATTGCTGATGCGTGCACTTCCACCCACCCCTGCCTGCCCCCCCAAACCTCATCCACGCATACACATCACCCATCAGCCTTGTGCCCCATAAACACTCCACCAGCACTTCACTGCCCCCCTCACGATAGACGTTTCCACCCCCCTTCTCCCCACACTGCCTGGCTGCCCCCAGTTTTGTCTCCCTGTACACATCCCACATCCATCAACATAGTTTCTCCTCCATATATAGCGCACCCCACCATACTCAGCTGTCCTGTTCTTCCCCAACCCAAATAAAAGCCTATATGAAAAGCTTGTTGCTCCCTGATCCGTTGCTGTCCCCAGCTCCAAAGTTGACCCCAAACTGCATAGGAGGAAGATTTGATGAAAGACCAAGGCAAAGTGTGGGTGTATGGAGTCTAAGTTTTAAGCAAGCACAATTACTTGTAACAGTTACAGTAAAATGTTTTGTACTGCTTATATGACATGCAAGCTTAAGGTGGGAGCCTTAACTTGCAATTTCCATGCTTTTTGCAGCTTAGCTGAATTTGTAAGAACTTTAACTCCTGTCTTAAACCGAAGTTTTCTTGATTCTATAATGTCCATAGTTTTTGAAAGGGGAATACACTAAGTTTCTCCTCCTACAACAGTTCCAATGTGTAATAAAAATAGATCTTTAGCAGGACTTTCCGTGACTTTTAACATGGAATCTGATCTTGGGTGCATTGAAACTGCTGTAACCTGACTTGGACGCCACGCATTTCTGGTCCCTTCAGCTCGCAGACCCACCAGTGCAGTGAGCAACAAGCGCACGGCTGCTACCTCTTCCCCAGCAGGATTTGCCCAACTGCAAACTGTCCTAATTAGCTCCCACCAGTGACACCCCAGTGCAGCCTGCAGCTCCCAGAGAACCCAGAAGTCCTGGTTCCCAGGCCCCCCTCTAACCCACTAGCCTCCACTCCACTCTTACAGAACCCAGGAGTCTTGGCACCCAGACCCTTGTAGATAATACAACTCGTGCACATAGATGGATTATACGTACAACAAAAATATATATGTTTTATGTACATCTCCCTCTGCCCTCTCATAGAGAAGAAGAGAATGGGTATCCATATGTAGCATATACATGTAGCATCTACATATAATAATTTCTCTACCTATATCCTATGGACGGATACCCATTTCTCTTCTATACGACTGCATAGAGGAAGACCTACATAAAACATATGTACATTTGTTATATCTAATCCACATGCATCCTATGTTTTAAAATCTCACTCCATTGGATAACATGGGAACTTATGAATGGACTAGAATGCACACTTAATTTTCTGACACCTTGACACTTTCACACAAATAACTTAAACTTTCCTTCATCAACAGTAAGTCTTGCAAATGTTTTGGGAGAAAAAAGTTCTCAGCTGTTCTGTCTGATATTTGGACAGCTTTTACTCCTCACCCAAGCAATCCTCCCTACAAAATATCAAACTGATAGGCTAAATCATCTCAATTTTATAACAGGTAGCATTTTTGTGATTTTTAACAGTGAAAGCTGCCTTAACTATATAGCTGCTTCTGCGACTCTATAAGGAAAGCATTGAATGTTATCCTAGCTCTTTGTCTTGCTGCAAATTGCCTCTGAAATGTCATTCATGGTTGAAATAGTGTGTTAGAATTGATGAGGCGTCAGTCTAATTTAATTGTCTTTTTTATGCCTATTTTTTAATAATGTAGTCCCCAAAAAATCTACTCCAATAGACTTGTTTGGAAGAACAGTTTTTAGTTAATAGTAAAATTTATTTTGTGTCCTAAAATGATGTAGTTGTCTTGGGGACAATAATAAACAAAGGTGTTTATATGAATTTCTGGACAGATTGCTCTTCATGCTTAATACTTTGACTTTGTTCCAAATAGAACTTTTGATCTAGTGTGTATTTTAGAAATGTTTTGAAAATAGTGATTGAATAAAATTACATGCCAGTAAAAGGTTATCTTTTATTCACAGATTGTCCCAGGACTCCAGATACTCCAAATAGTGATCCTCGTTTTTCTACTAACAACAGATTGATAGCCTTAAAAAAGCAATTGGATATAGAACTGAAGGTAAAGCAAGGAGCAGAGAATATGATACAGATGTATTCCAACGGGTCTTCAAAGGTAAGAATTTTAAATACTTTGATATAGAATAGCTATGAATTTTCACATCTCTGTAGTCTGTACCAACAATATGATGGGGGTTTTTTGTTTTTTTTAATGGAAGAAATAAAATGGTATTGCTGCAGTTCCATTCCCTGTGGGGAGCCTGTGCACACTTTCTGTGCGACACAATGTGCCGGCAATGACGGTGCGTGTGGTTTCTGCGCAAATGCATTGCTGCGGACTGACTCCACAGGGAATGAGATCGAGCTCACTGAGTGAGACAAGCAATATAGAATGCTGCTTGCCTCCAAACAGTGCTTTTATCTCTGCTCAAGTGGTTTGAGTAGCTCATCGTTATCTGTATTGTCTTAAAGGAATTTAGCTTAAATATCAAACTCCGCTTAAGTATAAAATTAATTACTTCTGATCATGCGTGAGTCACTTTTTTTAAACCTGACATGCTACATGGCTGGCTGTGTGGTATGACATGTATTAATTAATACATATTATGGGTCCATCTTAATGCATTGGATTAAAGCATGAGTTGAACAAGAGATTTGAGCCATCATGTTCATTTCACTGTAATAGAAGGCATTCATTGCCTAGTGAAGCGATGATCCTAAAATTATTTATGTTGGTAAAGCCCATTCAGTGGGACTCTACTAGTAGAAACATATTTAGAATCTCTGTGTTAGGGAGTGTAAAAGGCACACTGAATTCTAGAGGTGCTAACAAATGGCACAATAGCCCGCATGAGGGGATGGCTTTATGGCCATCTATTAGCTGGTCAAGATCATTCAGTGACTACTAACCCACCACAAACAGCAGTGTTTCAGAGGATGTTGAGACCATCATATGGGCTAATGTGCACCCATAAGTTGGTGTGCTGTCAGTTAGATTGTGGAGGAGTTGGTGTGTTTGAGGAGTAAGAGGCGAGTATAGCTGCTGTTGCAACACGAAGTGAGTAGCTGGAGAGCAGGGTTGAGTTGACTTGGATGTGAATTGATTGATAAATCAGATTGGGTTTGTACTCAGGACTTGAGATCTCCCACTGCATTTCTTCCCTTACCTCCCCATCTCTGCCTTGAAGCAAGTGCACAGCCTAGCGCTTGCACAAGAGGGAGCCCCAGCTTCATTAGTTGCTAGCGTATAGGAGGGGAGGGGAGGATAGTGGCAGCACCTGGCTCACCCGCCACCCTGCTGTACCGTAGGGCATTTTTGGCCCCTTCTGGGCATCATTTCCAAACACAAACTGCCAACCGTTTACTGGGTTCAGCACTCATGGCATGGCATTGGGTGAGTGCAACACGCACACTCACAGATTCACAGTGTGATTACTAGAGGTGGGACCCCGGGCCCATTACCGGCTACCGGATTTACCGGTTACCGGTTCTGCAAAAACCGGATTCCCGGATTAAATCCGGTATACCGGTACCGGATTTATTTCATTGAGTTCAATGGGGCGCTGTGTCCCCATTGAACTCAATGAAATAAATGAATTCCTTCCCCCTCCC
>QEPC01005825.1:1264376-1310447 GCA_003113815.1 Sphenodon punctatus
TTTTACATTGCAGCCATTTTTAAATGGCTGCAATGTAAAAAATCTGGTACCCGGAATCCGGTACCCCGGACCGGATTACCGGGTCGAATCCGATAATGCCGGTACGCCCGGTACCGGCATTATCGGATACCGGATTTTACCGGTTTCCCACCCCTAGTGATTACCATGCCTTTAACATCCAAAGTATAAAAAGCACTTTCTCCTGAACTATTCCCATCAGCACACTTTTACACAACAAACCTAAAGTGGAAACGCTCCATGTGTTATAGCCCAAGTTTGGTGTTCAGTGGTGAGTACAAGCAACTATACTCAAAAGGAACTTTAAAAAGCTCAAAGAAAGGAGGGCTCCCCATCAGGGTAGAGTATAATAAAAGACCAAAAGAAGACCCAAGTGTCTTCAGCTAAGGTAGTTTGACTAGATGGGAAGTGGGCTGCCAGTTTTAATTAGCTCAGTGACCCATTAGCTTTCTGAAAAGCAGCTGGTGCTTCCTGAAATCCTCATTTTATTACAGGTACTTCTAGAGTGGAAAATAGTTATCCTCTCTAAAGCACCATACTTCGTATTTAAATATTTAAAAGTTATCCCCTGGCAATATGTACCACCAAGATGTTCATGAATAGGCTTCTAATGCGTTCTTTGGGGATGAAGGTCTCCCACAACTTGCTTTACAACAACCTCTGTGTGCTCTAGTTGCTTACTAATGATCACCTTACAGTATTTTGACTTACGGTTAGAACACAGTAATCCTCTGTTCATTACCTGCTCATGGGGCTTTCAGACATTTAAGCCTAAGATCATGTGATTTAAATTCCCAGGTTTCATCTTGTTGTCACTCACATGATTTCAGTCTGCAGAAGAGCACTTGATTGCAAGCTTTGTTTTAAAACATGTTGGTGGTGTAGCATTTTGGTATGGACCGTGTGTGCTTTTGTGACCATTCTGCATTTTGGAGTTGTGCAGACTTTAAGCGCTTCTAAGCACAGCAATATGTTACAGTATGTATTGAATTCCAGCTCTTACGTTATGGTTGTGCCAATCTGTTAAAATCTGAATGAAGGGGGAGGGGCCCACTGGGCATGCTTGTGGAGTAGAAGCGATAGCTCCAGTAAGGACACGTAATAAGCAACATCCCCAGCGGGGAGAAAATCTGAAGCCATCAAAATGAAAAACGGATGGAAAAATCCTGAAAAAAACTTGCTAGTGCGATACTGCCAGTAAAGACGGCCAGTGGGGCCTGCACCGAATGAGCCTGAAGCAGCAGAGGAAAACATGGTGGCCAAGGGAAACGGCACGGAGATCTGCGACGTGGAGAGTGAGTGCCAAAAAAATCTCACTTATCCTGACAGAAATTAGAATAGAGCAACAGGAAGCAAAATAGGATAGGGATCACATATTAGCTGAAATCAATGAAGTTAAATTGGCAGTTGAGGAGGAGAACAAAATTTTTTAGGCGCTGGCTAAAAGGATAGATATGATAGAGTATACATCGGACCTAGAAGACGAGGCGTTGGGTTCAGAGCACCAGCTGGTGAAACTGAAGGACTCAGTGGCATTTCTAGTAGAGAAATGTGAAGATCTTAAAAATAGGGCAGAAGATCTAATTTAAGAAGAATGGGAATCAAGGAAGGAATGGAATGCAATGGTATGGGAGAACTAATTAAAAGATAACTTGAAGGCCTATTTCCCAGACCAATTGCATCTCCATTGCCAAAATAGAAAGGGTGCATAGAATGCTATGCTTGAACCAAAAGAAAGAGGCGCCGCAAGCTACAATAATTAAGTTCTTTAACTTAGAAATTAGAGATTCAGAGCTGTAAATTAAGGATTTTTCCACATTATGCCTCCAATTGAAAAATGCAAACAATTGTTTAAATTCATGCTGGCACTGATGGAGCACAGATTAAAAACCCAAATATGGTTCCTGGCATGGCTATCAATTCTACTGAATGGAAAAAGGAAGATCTTCCAAGAAATGGAGGACTTGAAAATATCCTGTTTCTGTTGTCCCATGTACACAGGAACCCAAACAGAGTGAATGGTACACCTGGATGATAGAGAAGAGCTATCTTAACAGAACTGGTGTACTGATGGCCACTGAGGGCAACCAGAATGATTAACTTGAAGTTCTAACATTTCTTGCAGGATGGATGTCCTTTTCCATTATATTTATTTATTTGTTTCTATTTTTATCCTGCCCTTCCCACGAAGGCTCAAGGCAGCTTACAAACAATAATAAATAAAATACATAAACATGTAAAAACCTAAAAATTACATAAAACGATTAAAAAGAAACCCCAAGTCCTACCCACCAACCCTCTCCCTAACCCCTCCATGCCATCCCACCATATGCCCTGTACGCCCCTACCCCAAGACCATCCAAATTCCATATCCCCACCCACCAAATGCCTTTTTGAACAAAAAAGTCTTGTGTTGCCTCTGGAAGACACTCAGGCAGGCTCAAATGGACCTCTGGGAGAAGGGAGTTCCACAGTACTGGGACAGCAACCGAGAACACTGTCCTGCGAGCCCTTATTGTGTGAACAAGACTAACAAGTGGTACAAAGAGGGAGGACTCCTGGCTGATCGCAGAGGCTTCAATGGAACATGGAAGGACAGGCTAATTTTCATATATGTGGGACCCAGACCGTTGAGGGCTTTAAAGGTCAAAACCAGCACCTTGAATTGTGGCTGGAAAGCTATAGGGAGTCAGTGTAGACTGCGGAGCACTGGTGTAATGTGCTCCTGGCACCTCATCTCCGAAAGGAGGCGAGCAGCCACATTCTGCACCAGCTGCAGCTTCCTAACAGTCATCAAGGGCAGCCCTGCGTAGAGCCTCAAGGTGATGAAAGCATGAATGATGGTGGCCCAATCCAAATCAGAAAGAAAAGTCTTCAGCCTCCTCACCAGATGGAATTGGTGAAATGTGCTCATGGCAACCTGACAATTCAGGTGCAGCAAGGGGTCCAAAGCACTCCCAAGGCTGCGAACCTGATTGACCAGATTAAGATCATGTCCTGGAATATTGCGGGATGGGCTGCTAAATATCATGATCCTGAGTTTTTGTTACATATTAAGCAATATGATGTGGTATGATTACAAGAGACATGGTGGGCTTCTGAGACAATTTCTATGGATGGCTTTCTTACCTGGGTACGTCCAGCCCAACAGGGGGTCAAAGGAGGTCGCCCTAAAGGAGGGTTAATGGTTTTGATATCAGCGAATGCTGATGTTCAGGGGGAGGGGGTGGATTATATTGGATTGACCAGAGGGAGTCAGACTCCCTCAATAAGAGTCGTCTCACTGTCCTCCAGGTCACAAGGCTAGCCAACCATAATCACCTCAGTCTTGTCTGGATTCAGCTTCAGTCGGCCCATCCTCATCCACCTCCCTGTAGCAGCCAGGCATTAGGTGAGCAGGGCTTAGTTTGGCTGAAAAACAGGTAGAGCTGGGTGTCATCGACATACCTGAAAACTCCAAATGACCTCACCCAGCACAGCAGCCTCATATATGTGTTGAACAAGAGGGGAGATGGAATAGAACCTTTCGGGACCATGTCCCAAGTAGGCCTGGGCCCTACTTATCTGCGGAACCGCCTCACTCCCCATCTGCCCATGCAACCCTTGAGATCGTCCGTGGGAGCCTTTTTGGAGGTTCACCAGGCGAGGTGGGTGGCCACCCCTGTGCTGTGGAATTCGCTCCCAGAGGAGGCTCGGTTGGCCTCCACTCTCCTGTTGTTTTGATGTTTATGTAAGACCTGGCTATTCCACCAGGCCTTTGGCCTTTGGTAGGGGGTGGGTGGGTGGTGTTGGGGGGAGGGAGTTTTCTTTCCCTGCATAATGTGGGATTTTTAACTGTTTTAAATGTTTTATTATGTTGATGTTTTTTATATTTGTTGTTCACCATCCCGGGCTGCCCTGTGGGCAGGAGGGGCGGAATAAAAATTGTGTATAAATAAATAAATGAGCAATTGTCCATCACCACTTTCTGCAGCCTCCCCAACAGGAAGGAGTGGAACCACTCAGGCACCCCTGTCACATCCCACAGGCGTATCAACAAAACTGTGTGATCACTGGTATCAAAGGCCATCAAAAGATCTAACAAGGTCAACAGGGCAGAGTTCTCCTTGTCAATATCCAGGTTCAGGTCATTGACCAAGGCCACAAGTGCAGTCTCCATGCCACACCCAGGACGAAAGGCTGACTGAAATGGGTCCAGGAATCCGATAACATTGAGATGGGCCTAGAGCTGTCAGGCAACCACTGTTCAGAAACCTTCCCTACAAAGGGAAGGTTAGAGAGAGAGCTGAAACTCGGTCCTTTGAAAACTTTGGAATCCACCGGGGATTCTGGTACTCGGTTCTGAATTTCTGAAGTCCAAAGTTCCAGGTACCAGGCTGGTCTTTGAGAAAAGTTCAGAAATATTCAGGAGCTTCAGTGGCGTGCTGGTGCTATTGTGCTTGATGATTGACCCCCTAGCTTCTTTGAGCTAGGAAATGAAGCTTAGTGCCATATTTGGTAGGAAGGGGTTTGGGAGGGGACAGCTGAGTGATGGACAAGCCAGATGGCAAGTTCTGATTGGTTGGCAGAGGCAAAATAAAAGTTGCTGTACAGCCATTTTACATTCCCTACAGAATATGGCTGTGCGCTACCCTGCTGATCTGTAACTAATTGGTTTGGGAAGGAGTGCCTGGCCTGGTATGGCTTGTCCATAGGGTCAGTGCTTAGGGACGGGGGTTAGTTGTTCCTGCCATGCTATGATTTGTTTTAAAAAAATAAGTTGGTGCCACATTGCTGCTGCCTGCTGCTTGGCACCATGGAGGCCAGAGGGATCTCGGTCTTGCTCCATTTCCCTTGGCCTGGGCTGTCCATATACTAGGGGCAATGGCAGGGGTTGCCACCAGTGCCAAATATACCTAAAAGTTTGGGTTCTGCTGCTTCTGCTTGCACTGCCTGTTGGTAAGTTGGCAGCACCGTAGAGGCCAGAGAGGAATCAATTTTTGCTGTGGTTTTTGTGGGCACTGTGACTGTACTTTGGGGGTTCAGCTTTGCCAAGATGTGACTGACCACTGGGGCACAGGGGAGATATACTTTCTTTCTGGTTAAAATAATATGTGGGGAGGGGGCTTGCCTTGCATAGGTGGGCACTGGTCGGACACAGTGGAGGCTTTTTTGTGTGTGTGTCTGAATGTCTGGTTTCTTTCTGGTGGTGTTTGCTGTGCTGGCTTTTTTTTCGTTTCTGCCTGCAGTTGCATATTTGTGGGTTTGTCATCTTGAGTGATTGTCTCACTCTTGCTAGCCTGCTTTTCTGGGCACTGCTTGGCATAATGACTTTAAAGTGGGTGCACATTAAAATCATTAAAGGAAAGAGTTCTGAAGAGTGCCAAATTACGGGTTCTGAATACGGCCGAGTACCCGGATCAGATACTTGGAAGTTTGGAACTCAGAGTACCTGGAAGGCCTATTCGTTGCAACCCTAGTTAGAGACAGGTCAATAGCTTTCTGACACGAGTAAGCGTCAAAGATGATTTCTTATGCAAGGGCCAGACGATTGCGGTTTTAAGAGCGTTGGACACCCTACCCTCCCGGAGGGGAGGTGTTGACAACCCCAGCCAGCAATGACCCCAACGTCTCCAAGCAGGCTTTCAGACAGGCAAAGGTCTAAATCGCAGCTGGTTGCACTCATTGCCCCAAGCTCCTCCCCCACATTGGTGGGAGATACTGATTGAATCTGATCTAAATAAACAGGACAAAACTGTGCTTCCTTAGCCCCAAATTACTATGCATATAAAATAGCAGCATTCAAATCGTGGTGAATATGAGTGACTTTGTCTCCAAAGTAATTAATAAAAATGTCTCAGCGGGCATTAGATGATTCCCTTTCCAGGCAGAGGCAAACTGGATTAACCAGGCCCCTCACCACCCGGAACAGCTCCCCTGGATGAGATTTTAGAAGAGAGCTTTCTTCACTGCCATCACAGCCACGGCATATTTCTTTAAAAACTGTCTGTAGCAGTCAGTCCACTTCAGCGTGAGTAGAGAGCTACCTGCCCTCTAACCACCTACCCTCCTGCCTCAGCTGCCTTGGATCCTCCAGATACCAGAGGGACCTGTGCTGCCACAACGGTAGAATTAAACACCTGGGTGCAACTGTGGCCACTTTCAGACATGGCCCCCCTGCACATATTTGGGCTGCGGGGGGGAATGCGCAGCCTGAATATGCGCGGGGATCGGCCAGTCTGAAAGGCCCCTTGCTCGTTTTCCTGCTCTGCATCCTGCGCGGTTTTGTCTTTCAGATTGGCTGATCCACATGCATATTCAGGCTGCACATTCGCCCCCGCAGCTCAAATATGCGCAGGGGGACCATGTCTGAAAGTGGCCCATGTCAGTGGCCATGGTCAATAAGTCCTTCCACAAGGCACCCAGGTCATTTACAGAGTTGCCGGTAAGGTCAGTAGGTAAATTCCCCAGAGAATTCTGGAAGACCATCTGATCCATTAATCTCTGGGGGCGGACCAACCTAACCAGTCCACCACCCCATCGAGGGCATAGGAGGGCATTATGGACCTGGGGGAGGCAACAGCCAACCTACTCGGGTATCTCTTCAGTTTTTGGGGAAATTAATATGGATCTATGAGAAGTGTGACGGGGGAGAATGAATATCCAGCCTATATGACCTGATTGCAGTAGCATGCCATGTAGCCACACACCCGTCAGAATGCTTCCTGAGTGGAGGGTGTTGCTTAATATTAAGTTGAATTATATTTTTTTTTAATTGTTCACTGTTTGAGTTGTCAGTGGTTTACTGTTGGGTTAGTACTAGGGAACACCAGTATATAAGTCAGAGAGATTAGCATTATGGAAAGGGTGTGGCGATAGATCTTGCTGTGTGGGAAAAATTGGAAATGAGAGAGACTAGTGTAAAATTCTGGTCACGTCATTAAAAAATGAAAGATAACTAGAATGGCAGACAGTAGTAATTCAGGGGAAGTGAGAGTTAAATTCCTCACATTAAAAGTCAAAAGGCTGAACAATCTGGTGAAGCATAAAAGGATCAAAAAACGTTTGGTGGAGTAGAGGGTAGATAGTTTTTTCCTCCAAGAGACCCACTTGGTAACTAAGGACCTATATAGATTTGCAATTAAAAAATTTGTTGCGCCTTAAAAAAAAAAAGTAGGGGTGTTAATTGGATTTTCTGTGAATATTGACTTAAGTTCAAATAAAGTATTGAAAGATAAGTAGGGTAGGTTTCTTTTGGTGTTGGGATCATTGAGAGGAGAAAACCTGTATGCTCCTAATGAGCATACTTTACAGTTCTTCCAAAAATGCATACTATTAATCATGGGAAATTCGGAAGGGCTGTTAATTATCCAAGCGGATTTTAACTCCCCTCTGTTTATTTTATTTTATTTTACTAGGCTCTAGCTTTCGCCATGGCTGTAGAGGGGAAAAAAAAAAAAAAAAGAGACAATACATTGACAATGCGACAAGCGCCAATACATCAAAAGTAACCGCCTCACATTTTAACCAAGTACATGCCACCATATAATATTTTCACTATACACACTTCATACTTCCTAACCGGACCGGAAGGGGAATCATTCATTCATTTCATTCATTCATTTATTAGATTTCTATACCGCCCCATCCTGCACAGCAGCTCGGGGCGGTTTACAACAATAAAAAACATTTAAAAACATTTAAAATACAACCATAAAACATATCAATAAAGCTGGTGGTATATAAAAATAAATAGACAGGTGGGGGATTAAAAATCACCCCCCCCTCCCTCCCAAAGGCCTGGGCAAACAGCCAGGTCTTACAGTTCCGCCGAAAGGTCAAAAGGCTTGGGGCCAGGCGAGCTTCCTCCGGAAGGGAGTTCCACAGCCGCGGCCCTACCACCGAGAATGCCCGCTCCATCGTGGCCCCCCGCTTAACACGGGGGACCTCCAGGAGGGCACCCCCGGCAGACCGCAGGAGTCGTTCCGGGGCGCGAAGGGCGAGGCGGTCCCTAAGGTAAGAGGGGCCAAGGCCGTATAGGGCTTTATAGATCATTACTAGGACCTTGAACCTGGCCCGGCACACTATCGGCAGCCAGTGCAGCGCTCGGAGCACCGGTGTAATGTGCTCCCGGCGACCCGTCCCCGTAAGAAGACGGGCCGCCGCATTCTGCACCAGCTGCAGCCTCCGGGCCAGGAACAAGGGAAGCCCCACGTAGAGCGCGTTACAGTAGTCGAGTCGCGAGGTGACGAAGGCATGGATGAGGGAGGCCAGGTCCGGGCCAGAGACATACGGACGCAGCCTACGTACCAGATAAAGCTGGCGGAAGGCAGCCTTCGCGGCTGCCTCCACCTGCTGCTCCAGCCGCAGGCCTGCGTCCAAAATGACCCCCAGACTCCGGACCTGCTGAGCTACAGGGGGGCAAACCCCCCCAATCAGGGGGGCCACCACCCCCTTCGCCCTCCCCACCACCATTACCTCCGTCTTATCTGGGTTGAGTTTCAGTCTGCTCTGTCGCATCCAATCCGCCACGGCCTCCAAACATTGGGATAGCACCGAGACAGCAGGGTCTGGGTCGGTAGAAAACGAGAGGTACAGCTGAGTATCATCAGCATACTGGTGACACCGCACCCCGAACCCTCTCACGACCTCCCCCAAGGGCTGCATATAGATGTTAAATAATAATGGAGACAAGATCGATCCCTGCGGAACGCCACACGGTAAGGCGCGGGGGCTCGATGTTTCTTCCCCCAACACCACCCGTTGGCTCCTCCCCGAGAGGAATGAACGGAACCATTCAAGAACAGTTCCGTCCAGACCCCCCCGGTCACGCAGTCGTCTCAACAGCAGCCCATGGTCCACGGTGTCAAAAGCGGCCGAGAGATCGAGCAGGATGAGAAATGTCGAACATCCCGCATCCATCTCCCGGCGGAGGTCGTCCACCAAGGCCACCAACGCCGTCTCGGTGCCATAGCCGGGGCGGAACCCAGATTGAAACGGGTCAAGGAGCCCGATATTATCTAGATGACCCTGGAGCTGGAGCGCCACTGCCCGCTCAATAACCTTCCCTAAAAAGGGAAGGTTAGAGACAGGTCGGTAGCTGGCGAGCGCGTCCACGTCCAACGATGGTTTTTTCAGCAGGGGGCGCACCACAGCCTCTTTTAAGCAAGGCGACAACCTCCCCTGCCGAAGGGACGCATTCACCACCCTCGCCAGCACCGTCCCCAACGTCTCCCCGGAAGCTTTTATTAACCAGGACGGGCACGGATCTAGTTGACAACACGTGGCCCTCACAGACCCCAGGACATCCACCACATCGGCCGGCGTCACTTCCTGAAACTCACCCCATAAAGATGGACCAGACGGACCCTCCGCCCCCCCGCGCTCTTCCCCTACTGCTATCAACCCAGCGTCGAAATCGGCCTGAATCCGAGCGATCTTGTCTGCGAAGTAGTTGACAAACTCCTCACAGCGGGCCCGGGACAAGTCCCCATCCAGGCGGAGGGAGGCCGGACTCACCAGCCCCCGCACCACCCGAAAGAGCTCCGCTGGACGCGACTTCGCAGACGCTATGAGGAATTCCTTCCTCGCCGTCCTCACAGCCTCCACATAGGACCGCAAATGGGCCCTGTGGAGAAGACGATCAGAGACAGACCGAGTCCGATAAGGTTTCCATGAATATTTTCCATTCCTATTTGACCATTTCCTCTCTATTTCTCTCAAATCTTTGCACCAGTTTGTTACTTACTTTTGCCAGGCAAACTCCCCTCTGACAATTCTTGACCATTCACAAAAACTCCTTTTAAAGCCATGGCAAAGTAGTATTAGTAAGATTTTTGAACAAATGGGCTGACTGACATGTGGCACCTACCCCATGTCATGAGATTATACCTTCTCAAACGTTCACAACACCTATACAGAAATAGACCATGTGATAGAAAAAACTGAAACAAATAGATGTACTACCAGCCTTAGTCTTCCTTTGGTAAAGTCTGACCACAACGCAATAATAACAAATTTCAGGTGGACTGAACATCTTCATATATCCTGGAAAAAATGGCAATTTTTTGCCTCCTTAAAAATAGTATAACAAAAGAAAAAACTAAATGAAATTAGAGAATACTTTGAACTTAATATCCACTCAGAAAGCTCCCCTCTAACAGTCTGGGAGGCAGCAAAGGCAGTACTGCGTGGCAAATAAATATCTATGAAAACTCTGTTTAATATTTTTTTTAAAAAGAGAGAGAAACAATAGCTTTATCCAAGGTTACAACGGTTAGAAGCTTAAAGCGGATCTAAACCAGTTAAAACTTCCAACTAGAGATCCAAAAACTTAGACGTTAAATTAATGCAATAGAAATACAGAAAAACACGGTACAGTTGAGAGAGACTAACTGGTTTTATTTTGAAAAGAGAAATAAGACAGGGAAGGCTTTAGCAAATTTGGCAAAAAGTAGAAAAAAAAGAACCTTTATCTTGGACATTGAACATTGCAATTGTGGTAGAGTGACAAAGACTAAGCAAATACAGAAAGTCTTTCTCAAATTTTATCAGCATCTCTACACAACATCTCGGCCTGAGTCTGAAAAGATTAAAAAATAAATAATAATGTATAGATAAATACAAATCACCCACAGTCAATAAAGCTCAACTGCGATTTTTAAATACTCACCTAACTGTAGAAGAGATAAGATATAATTAAAGCTTTAATTAAAAACAAGGCATGTGGGCCTGACAACTTCCCTACTGAGTTTTACAAGTCATTCGTGGAAGACTTGGTCTGAAGCTTACCACAGACCTTCAACAGTATTCTCCAAGAAGGGAATATGCCTAATGCATTCTATAAGGCCTGCATAACACTAATACCAAAACCCAGAAGGAGCCCTGAAGAGTGCAGTAACTATAGGTCAAACTTGTTACTTAATGTAGACTGTAAAATATTTGAAAAAGCTTTAGCTAACAGACTAATGGCAATTATAGACGATTTGATCCATCCTGATGAAGTGGGATTTAACCCCTGCCCCTAATGGCTGGACATGGACAACATATGAAAAACGGTCAACCTAATATCATTTTTAAAAAAAGATCTAGCAATCATTCTCAGTCGATGTGGAAAAAGCCTTTGACAGGATTGAGCACACATGTTTGTTTTACAGCTTGAACAAGATGGGTCTCTTGGGGAACTTTCTAAGTTGGCACAAAGCAATTTATGTGCAACCCAGGTCTTATCTGTTACTAAATGGAATCCTAACTCAACCCTTCAATCCTACTAGAGGAATCACAGGGATGCCCCCTTTCACCTCTATTATACTTACTCCGTGGAAAAGCTCCTGGTCGAGTTCAATGAGGACTGCCAAGACTTTGAATCTAAGACCCTTTTTACATGAGATGGACCCACACATGCACACGCAGATCCACTGTGTGTGCATGCGTGGGTGCCACCCGTGTGACCACCGCAGTGGGTGTGTTGGCACACACCTGCGACCCACCCACGCACAGAGCAACCAGCAAAAAGGCAGGTTGCTCCATGTGTGTAGATGGGTGTGCATTCATCTGCAACCTCCCCCATCCATTGCTCCTGCAGAAGCGCTCCACCTGCACACCGGCCTGCACCAATTTAAAAAGGGTACATCAACAGCATTCGGGGAAAGACAACTCCAGAATATACGAGATCCTATTTATTTGACTTTTCGGTTTAAATAAAATGTGTAACTACAAAATCCTTATATATTAGGTTCATTGTCCCTGGCATTTAAATTGTTTTCTTGAAATCATGACAACACTTTAGTTTTACGAGGTTATTTCAAATTTGTTCATGGATGGTTTGGGAAAGTACTATCTTAAATGTCTTGGTTTTCAATGCTGTGTGATAAATTTACAATAAAAAATAAATGTTTTTAAAAGAAACTTGGATGACTACTGGTGAGTCATTCTTCTCACCTGTTGAAACATACATACTGCTAAGCAAAGCAAAAATCTGAAATCAAAACAGGGTTTAGGAGAGAGTCAAAACAGCAAGGTAAAAATGAGGTAGCAAGAAAAGAGTTAATAGAGCCCACAATTTGTGGAGGAAATAAAATGAGAAGGTATACTTCAGTATGTATCATAGTAACTTGGAATATGGTGAACGTTGAGTCCCCTTTGAGTTCTTATGCTCTCCATCTACAACTCTGTACTCAGCTACATTACCTCTTTTGTGGTCACTCGATGACATTAGGAGTCAAAGCCTTTTCTCATTTACAGGGTCCAGGGCAAAGATAAAATGTGTGGGACCTGGTGGCCCCACCCTCTTTGGGGCACCCTCCACAGAGACTTAAAGGATATAGTGTTTGGGGCTCCAGTGGGAGGGAGTTGGGCCCTCACACCCTGCCCTGGTGAAAATGGAGGCCCCTGCAGGGCCCCCAGAAAGAGCAGGGCCTGGGGTAGTCACCCCAGGTGGCCTTGTGGTGAGCCCAGCCTGTTCATTAGGACATAGCATTTTCCCAAAACTGGTTTTTGGTGGCGGGGGGGAACAGAATTTTCATTTCTGCCAAAAACATTTTTTTAAAAAAAATTTAAACTTCCATGGGAATATTTTTGTAAACTTTGTCATTTTATTTTCAACAACTGAAATATGTGGAAAAGCAAAACTTGGGGTATAACAATCTGAAATTTTAAGAGGGGTCAGAAAATTTAGTCAACTGTTTCTTTACAGTTTTGTATGAAATGCATATCAAACAAACAAATTAACTGTTCAAGTGTGTTGTTTTCTAGAACAGTGATTGGTTACCCAGATTAAAACAGTAAACGTATTGTACATAAACTTAAACTCTGACGGGAAACTGTCCTCCTAACTGGCTTTGTTTTGCGTTGTAATTAACAAAAATCTTAAAATAATGTGCACCTTCTCCAGTACCTTTTATCACAATTAGAATATCCCATTTATCCAGAGTACTTGTATTGAATGTGGAGTAATAAAAATTGACCTTCACCCTAACTTAATTTCTGTTAATGTCCTTGTAGACATGTAAAAGGGTCTGCAGTATTAAATTCTCTTAATTGGCAAACTTTAGAAGCCTTTGAGGTTAGGGAATAAAATGTCAACTGCTATAAACTGTCACTCTCTTTGAGTGTTCACATTGTAAAATTTCCCCCATTTTTTCCGAATAGGATCGAAAGCTTCTTGCCACAGCTCAACAGATGCTTCAGGACAGCAAGACGAAAATAGAAGTCATAAGGATGCAAATTCTTCAGGCAGTCCAGACCAACGAATTGGCTTTTGATAATGGTGATGGAGTAGAGAAGAGATTAATTTGCTTACTAAAGATAGAATCTCAATTAGGGATGTGTCAATATGCAACTATAATGAGAGAATCTTTGTGGGAGGGACAGACTAGGAGAAGGCAGCCTTTGTTTTTCATGATCCTGAATGATACCAAAAGTAGAAGTGTTAGTATGCGTATCTAGACATACATGAGATTTTTACTGAGGAAAAGGCTTTTTTCTTTTTTGTAATATCGTAAGTAGTGCCATACTGAGTCAGACCTGTCTAGCCCAGCATCCTGTCCTCCGACAGTGGCCAATCTCAATCACATGGGAGAAGAATCAACAGTCACAATGGGCAATCCATTCCCCGTTGTTCACTCCCAGCTCCCAACAGTAAGAAGTTCATCCCATAAGCTACTTGGTTAATAGCCATTAACGGACCTACTCTCCAAGAACTTATGCAGTCCTTTTTTAAACCCAACTGTGTACTAGTGGCCTTGACAACGTTCTCTGGCAACAAATTCCATAAGTTAATTATGCATTGAGTGAAAAAGTACTTCCTTTTATTTGTTTTAAATCTGCCAGCAGCTAGCTTCATGGAGTGTCCCTTAGTTCTAGTACTGTTTGAGAGGGTAAATAACCATTCCCTATCTACTCGTTCCACACCACTCAAAATTTTATAAACCTCTACTATGTTCCCTCTGTCTTCTCTAAGCTGAAGAGACCCAGCTTCTCAAGCCTCTCTTTGTACGGAAGCTATTCCATACCCTTTATCATTCTTGTTGCCCTCTGGACCTTTTCTAGTTCAGCGATGTCTTTTTTGAGATGGGGTGACCAGAACCACACACAATATTCCATGTGTGGTCATACCATCAGTTTGTATAGAGGCATTATGACATCCTCAGTTTTATTCTCTATCCCTTTGCGAATAACTCCTAACATTCTGTTTGCTTTTTTGACTGCTGCTGCACACTTGGCTGAGTATTTCAGTGTATTGTCCACAATCACTCCCAGATTCTTTTCCTGAGTGGTAACTCCTAGCGTAAGTACCCGGCATTGTGTACTCATAGTTTGGATTATTTTTCCCTATGCGCATCACTTTGCACTTGTTCACATTTAACTCTCATCTGCCATTTAGATGCCCAGGCCCCCAGTCTCGTAAGATCCTATTGCAGTTCTTCACAGTTTGCTCGTGGATAACTTGGTGTCATCTGCAAATTTGATCACCTCACTCTTTACGCCCTTTTCCAGATCATTAATGAATATATTAAACAGCACTGGTCCTGAATACAGATCCCTTGGGGACACCACATTTACATCTCTCCGTTGTGAAAACTCACCATTCCGTCCTACTCTTTGCTTCCTATCCTTTACCCAGTTACCGATCCATAGTAAGACACTACCTCCTATGCCATGACGTTTTAATTTTCTCAAGAGTCTTTTATGTGGGAAACTTACCAAATGCTTTCTGGAAATCCATGTACATTGTATCTACTGGGTCTCCCTTGTCCACATGCTTATTTACACCCTTAAAGAATTCCAACAAATTAGTAAGACATGACTTACCTTTGCTAAATCCATGTTGACTCTTCCCCGTTACCCATGTTTATCAACGTACCCAGTGATTCTGTTCTTAATGATAGCTTCCACCATTTTACCTGGCACAGACGTCAAGCTTACTGGTCTGTAGTTTCCAGGATCACCTCTGGATCCCTTTTTAAATATCGGTGTTACATTTGCCACCCTCCAGTCCTCGGGTACAGTGGCAGATTTTAGCAACAGGTTACAAATTACTAACAGTAGGTCTGCAATTTCATATTTGCGTTCCTTCAGAACTCTGGGGTGAATACCATCAGGTCTTGGTGATTTGTTAATATTTAGTTTGTCAATTTTCTCTAGAACCTCTTCCAGAGTCATGTTGATTTGTGAAAGCTCTTCCAATTCATCACCTACGAAGTAAGGTTCTGGCGTGGGTATCTCCCCAACATCCTCTGCAGCATCCTCCCCATCCTTATAATGTGCTTTCACACGTTACAAGCTACAATGAATGTGAATTCATTTTCACATCTCTTCTATTCCATTTTAGCTTGGCCTTTATCACTCACCCATAGTCCCTTGCTCTCTGTGTGCTTCCTCTGGAGAAAGCAGCTGCCATTATGTATTTAGTAAATCTTTTAAAAATTTGGTTTTTAAGAAGGAGCTTTGTTTAGATGGGGGGGAAAACCTGATCCAGATCTACCTACTCTTATGAGTAGTCTAGCCTGTTGATTCTCTACAAAAGAACAGTTGCAAATATTTGCAAACTGGAATGACCAGTTTTTTCAAGCCAAAGCACAAGAAATAGTCCAGACCAAGGGTTTTCATTGCTCCAACTTTAAAGCTAACAAATACAGTTTTAAAAGATCCTTTGTAGGCTTACGGCAATCACTATGTCTGTCTTTTTAGGGAGTTTTTTCACAGATATAAGTTACAAATTAGAAGAGAGTAGTCTGACAACAGACTAGAACTGTCAGAGCATGTTGCTGTAAAGTTATGATCATATTGGCCCATCCCTAGTTCTGAACTTTATTCAGCTGTATCTATTTCATTATTGAAACATGGTCATCCTCAGGGCTTGAAATGCCCACTTACCAGTGACGAGTTTGCTGATGAGTGTAGGTGTTGGTCATAAATTTCTGTGAAATTCAAGATGTATTTTTGTTCAGTCTTATTTCTTTCGGTTGTTGCTTTCCTGATTCTCTACATAAAGTGCTTCAGTGCCTCCAATGGTGTCCCCAGCTCTGCCAACCAGCAGCAGAGCAAAACTAACAAGGCTGGTTTGTTTTTTTGCTACTTTATTACAGGTAGTATTGAAATTGTCAAGAAATTTTATCCTATTGCTGCTTGGAAAGCTATCAGTAGGAGTAGCCACAACTTTCTTATCCAAATAGTCTGGGAAATTCTGATTATGGGAGACACTTCTCCCACAGAGAAGTGCATTCACACAAACCTAGATCTTGATAGAAGTGCAACCCATGTTCACTTCTCATGTGGGTGAGGTGGTGGTGAAAGGGGTTTGCTGCTTCTCCTGGAATCTGGTATTTGTGTTAAAAAAAACCTTGGTCTTCAAGAAGACTGTGGAAGAACTAGGGAGAAGGTGGAGCATGTAGAACTTGTGATCAATTGAGCCCGCTTCTCTTGTCCCGCTACACTCTGTCCCTGGGCAAACTCGAGTCGCGCGGCTTCCAATATCCTCTCTATACTGATGACACTCAACTCTAGCTCTCTACTTCCTTGCTGTCTCCCTCTATCCAATATTGTATCACAAACTGTCTCTCAGACCAGGGCCAGAAATTGTGGGGCCCAAGGCGAAGAAGAAATTTGGCACCCACTTCCCCATGGCCCTCCCCGCTTTTCTTTGGGGATTACAGATAATTATCATACAGCACTCTCACAGCCACAGCACCCCCAATGAAAGCAGGGGTGAGAAACTGAACCACAGGCCCAGGGGCCAAATGCATCCCTCAGCAAGATTTTATGTTGCCCCTTTCCAGTTCTTGGATTTGGGCTGGTATCTCAAACACCAAAGCACTGAAAAACCTATCAAACAATCCCTTCATGGACACAGCACCCCCAGCCCCTCTCCCAAATGGCCCCAATCTACTCCCAAGGCCCCCATCCCCTCTGAGGGGTGCAGCAGCACAAATGAAATCTGATTGGAGGAGGAGGGGGAAAGGTAATTTCTTGGGCAGGTGACCCTTATCTCAGTTGCTGCTGGGCTTGGGTCTTCTGGGAGGACTGGTAGTTGGTCAGAGACAGGGAATGGCTGGTATGCAGGAGAGAACAGCAAGAACATTGTGGTGGGTCTCTCCTTGGCTACCTTAGTGGTGGCTCCCTCTTCCCTTCCGGGGAGCGAGGGGAGGCCAGGAGAAGCGGAGACAGCCATGGGAAAAGGTGGGGCACGGGAGAGGGGCCAGCCATAGGTAGGGGGAGAAAGGGAGCAAGCCCCCGCCCCCCACACGCATACTCTCTCAAACACACTCATCTCTTCCTCTCACTCTCACACTTCCCCCCTTTTCTGTCTCTGCCACTCTCCTTTCTCTTTCATGCCTCCCTTTCTCTCTGCCACTCTCCCACTCACTGTTGCTCTTTTCTCTCTCACTCCCCTCATTCTCTCTCCCCCATCTCTGTCCCCCTCTTTTGAACAGGAGGAAAGGGGGGGGGGGGGAGAGACTTACGCTGGGGGTAGGGCCACCAGGTTTCCTAAGGCATGTTGGGACTATGTTTCCCAGCATGCTAGATTAGGAAACATGGTAGCACAAACACACACCCAGGCTGCTGCTGATGTGGGGGCACGATGGCGATAGCAGCAGCATTGGGCAGGGTACCATGTGATCCAGGCAGAGATGTCAGAACTACTGCCAAGGAGAGGGCTCAGGACAGGTGGGGCAGCACAGCGCAGCAGGCAGGCTGCCAGCACTGGCTGGGGTGGTGCCAGTGGTAAGGCCGGCCATGTCTCTGCCTGGATGTCTCTCTGTCAACTCAAACGTAACATGGCCAAAACCTGAATTCCTAGCCTTCCCACCAAAGCCGCCTTCTCCCTCTTCTTTCTCAATTTCTATTGACAAGGTCACCAGTCAGCCCGTCCCTCAGGCACCTAGCCTGGGCTTCGCCTTTGACTCCTCCCTCTCCTTTAAGCCTCCGATTGAATCTGTTGCTAAATCCTGTCCTCTCTCCTTGCACAACGTAACTAAGATCCATCCTTTCCTTACTGTTTCCACTGCTAAAACCCTAGTTCATGCTCTGGTTATCTCTTGCCTTGACTATTGCAACCTCCTTCTTACCTTGCTCCCCCTCTCCCCCCCCATCTATTAAAAACTCTGCTGCCAAGATCATCTAACTCGCCTGTCACTTTGATCGCATGGTGCTCCTCTTCTCCTCTCTGCACTGGCTCCCTCTACCTGAACACATTCAGCACAAGCTTCTTGTCTTCACCTACAAATCTATCTATGGCTTTGCTCTGCACTCCATCTCCTGCTACACTCCTGTCCGAAAGCTCCACTTCTCCTCTACCAGTACCCTCAGTTGCTTTTACAGCTCTGCTGCTCCTCCGAGCGTATTCTCGCTTGCTGCTGCGCCCCCCACCCCAAATGCCTGGAACTCCCTCCCTGAATACATTTGCTCCTCTCCCAACCTTCAAATCTCTCCTGAAAACCCACCCTTTTCACCAGGCCTTCCTCCTTCCCCGATGTTACTATGTAACTAAGCTAAACACGTGTACCTCCAACCCCATAACTTCATGAATGTATCCTCGTCTCTCCCTTGACTGCCCTTGTCTCCCCTCCCTTACTTTTCTTAGATTGTAATCCCCTGCAGGGCGGAACCCTGTCTATTTTCAACACCTGTAAAGTGCCAGGTACATTGCTGGCTCTATATTAATACTTAATAATAATAATAATCAGAGATTCATCAGCATCCTAATAGAAACCTCAAAAAAAAAACTTTCCCTGCTCAGTAGCAGGTTAGCATTATCCCTTCATCTTGCTGGTGGGGCCTTCTTCAATAACAGACGTGCCTATATGGTCCACTTTCTTTTTAGCCTAGCCAATCTGTATCTGTTTTTCCTATGCTAACCTATTAAATGCTTTAAAATTCTGAATATTAACCAAAGTGATGAATATTACTCCAAGTGATAATGAATGAAAACTAAACTTTGTATTTTTCTTTGTAGCAAAGCCTGTGATAAGCCCACTTGAGCTCCGAATGGAAGAACTTCGGCATCATTTTAGGATAGAGTATGCAGTAGCAGAAGGCGCAAAGAATGTGATGAAATTATTGGGATCTGGAAAAGTGACAGACAGAAAAGCACTTTCAGAAGTAATTTTAATGTAATTAATGATATTTAGATTTAAACTTCTATATCTGAAGAATTATGTTTTGTAACAGTTTATTCTTTTTCAATTTCTATTGATCAAGGCTCAAGCAAGATTTAATGAATCAAGCCAGAAGTTGGACCTCTTAAAGTATTCATTAGAACAAAGACTCAGTGAACTTCCTAAAAACCACCCCAAAAGCAGTATTATTATCGAAGAGCTTTCACTTGTTTCTTCACCAACACTAAGTCCAAGGCAAAGTATGATATCTACACAAAATCAATACAGTACGCTGTCCAAACCAGCAGCTTTAACAGGTTTGTAGTGTTGTGTAATATTCTTATTATCCATTTTTCCACCTCCTCCTTTCCTCTCTTGGTTGGTGTTCCCCAAGGCTCTGTCCTTGGCCCTCTCCTCTTCTCTATCGACATCCTGTCCCTTGACAAACTCATTGCCTCCTATGGCTTCCAATATCACCTATGATGATAACACTCAACTCTCTCTCGACTCCTTCTCTCTCGCCTTCTGTTCAAGCTCGCCTCACCAGCTTTCTCTCTGATATCACTACCTGGATGTCTCAACGTCAACTCAAACTGAACATGCCTANCCCCCCCCCCCCCGCACACTCTTTCCTCTCCCTCCTCCCTGTCGATCCTTATCAACGGGGGTCACCATCCTTCCCATCCCCCCAAGCTCGTAACTTAGGTTTCATCTTTGACTCACCCCTTTTCTTTTAAACCCTACATCGACTCAGTTGCCAAATCCTGTTACTTCTCCCGCCATAACATTGCTAAGATTCGCCCTTTTCTCTCTGTCTCCTCTGCCAAAACCCTTGTTCATGCCCTGGTCATCTCTCACCTCGATTACTGTAAACTCCTTCACACTGGCCTCCCCCGCTCTTCTTTTTCTCTCCTTATCTCCATCCAGAACTCTGCTGCCAGTGTCATCCACCTTGCCCATCGCATCGACCACATGCAGCCCCATCTCTCTTCCTAAACAAATCCTGCACGAGCTCCTAGTCTTCACCTATAAAGCTCTTCACAACCTTGCTCCCCCTACCTCTCTGTGCTAATTTCCTTCCATGCTCCAGTCCGTGAACTCCGCTCCTCCTCTGTCCCCTCTCTTGCCCTCCCACGCCTCCCCTGCTCCCCTAACCGCCTTCATTCCTTTCCCCTAGCTGTCCCCCACATCTGGAACTCCTTCCCTGCTGACATCTGCCTCGCCCCCTCCCTTCGTACTTTCTAGGGGTGGGAATATCAGTTCTCCCGAGATCTGATATTGCCGGTATCGACTTAATCCGATAAATCCGATATTTACCTGTACCGGCATACTGGATTTTTAACATTGGCCACGGTACCTGATTTTTTACATTGCGGCCACTGAAGTCAATAGCCGCAATGTTAAAAATCCGATATGCCGCAGCCAATGTTAAAAATCCGGTATGCCTATACCGGTATATCCGGTACCTGGGAGATCCAATACCGGTACATCTGGTACCCAGTATTCTCCCCGGTGTCCCACCCCTAGACTACTTTCAGATTCCTGCTCAAGACTCACCTCTTCCACTCTGCCCTCCCTGACTCCTCGCTCCCCTCTCCTAACTCCTGCTGATACCCTCCATCCAGTACAATCTGTTACCTGAGGTCTATATACTCATATCCTCCCCACATGGACCAGCCAGCCATAATTCTCGATGTAACCAAGCCAAGCACGTGCATCCGGGACCTTGCATCTTCGCTACACCCCTTGTCTCTCCCTCTGTTCCCCTTCCTTCGTCTTCGTTTCCCCCCTCCCTGGTCTCTCAAGTTGTAAGCTCTAGGGCAGGAACCTTGTCTATTCAATTACTATGTAAAGCGCTATATAAATGCTTGATGATGATGATGATGATTTTGAATGGCCACCAGACTATAACCAATTGGGATGACTTAAATATAATTGACTGCGACCTGTGAATATTTCACACTTAAGAACAATAACTTTCCTAAGTAGGTCTCCTAAGAATAAGACTGCATTCACGCAAGATGCTTAGTACAAGAAAAACCCTTCCCCCCCCCCCACTTGATTTTTTAAAAATGTGTGAAAGTATTGGGTTACAATGTACATGAAGTGCAATGCGCATTAATGCTCTAAACATTTTACCAATTGTTCTAAATCCATCACATGTGCTTCTTATAATGTGTGGTGAGATTAATTCACCTGTCAGGCCACCTTAGTTGATTCTTTAATAACAATAATAATAATAATTTTATTTTTATTAGTGCTCCCCTGTCTTTACATGACACTCAGAACACTTGACAATCATAAAATACAATATAAAACAATAGAGGCATTTTCCTCCTGGGAGATGAATCCCTCACTGCCTGCCTGGTCAGGACAATGTATTGTTTACAAGAAACCCCCTCCCCCCCCCCCAAACCTCTGCATAATGGGATACCTATTGTGGCCAAATGGTGACTTTTGAAACGCAGGAGCATTAAAACACAAGAATGCAAACTCCCACAAGGTGGAAGAAGAGTCTCGTGTGAATGTAACCTCAGTCAGTAATTAACATTTATCTTTCACTTGTCATATTTAGTATGCAAAATGCTTTACATAAGTGTGTAAGTGCCATTATATTTGCTTTACACAGTAAAACTGAGATCCAGAGTGGCTAAACTACTCGAGTTAACACACAAGTTCAGTAGCAGAGCTGTAATTCGAAGCCAGGCCTCCTCCTAACCTCATGCTTTGTCTGCTGGATGGCTCTGGCTTAGAGTGAAATTGAGATTTGCTACAAAAACAGTAAAACGGTTTATAAACTGGAGAGAATTTTAAATAGGCTGAACAGAAATGCACACAAGTATTAGATTTCCCATTTACTTGTGCTAATGGTTTTCTCAGATTAAAGTAATTAAATATAAAAAAATTAAGTGTTTGTATCCTACAAGAATAAATGTCTGCATAGTGGGTTATGAAAGTCGAGAATATATACTCCTGCAGTTTCTCTGTGACATTCTGTGCACCTGGAATTGCAGCACCTCATAAAAGAAAGATGTTTCAAGAGATATGGTATGCTGAATGAAGATCTTAAATATATCCCTTTAGATTTCACTTTGCTAACTTGAAACAGGTGTTGAATATAATGGTTTGGCTATGTTGAATTTACTAAATTATTAAATAAACAACCACATTAGAAGCACTAGTGCAGCTGTTTTCTTTTGTGTCCCCAAACATTAAACTGCAAAACTGAACTATAGTAGAAAAAGTTTTACTAATAAAAAAAAAAAAATAGAACCAAGTTGCTCATTTTTCATGCATAAAGGTTCAAGAGCATGAGTTTGTCTTGAATATTTATTTGTTCAACAGTTATTTTCTTCAACAGGAGTTGCTTATATTTTTGTCATGCCACTCTTACATTAGCAATCACTTTGATTCTCGTTTTGTTGTTTTAGATCAGGTATCAATCATAAAAATAGAACAAAAGTGTAGATACAAATAAAAACATCCCACAAATCCCTGAGATGATGTTTTTTTAAAAAAAAAAACAACTTGAAGAATGGCTTCATGCAAAGACTTTATCTCCAGAGTAGAGTAGGAGTAGACTTCTAAGTGGAGTTGGGAGTAGGGCTGCTGCTTTCTTTCTTGCTATTGGAGGGTGTTTCTAGACAAGTGCCTCCCTGCCCATCACCCACTCATCATGCATGTTGCAGGGCTGCAGAGGGCGCCAGTGCAGCCCTGCAACATGCATGACGGGTGGGGAAGTGCTTGTCTAAAACCACCCTGAATCCTCTCCAATTAATTCATTAATTTGTTGGAACAGAAGCTACATGCTATCCACTTTCCCTTGTGTTCTTGGAGTGAAAGATTGAGGACATATGGTCCGAGACGTGACCACAAACCACGGTAGAGTGGTTTGGAGTGAATAATGGAAAGAAACAGCTGAAAATAAAATATGGCTTATCATAATTGGTAAATTATTAGTGTGTTTTTAACTACAAACCATCTTGTAGTTTTATGCGTTGTGAGGTGTGGGACTAAAGAACATTTCATATCTGCAGAATAAATCCATGTTCTTCTTGGAGGATCTCCGCGATTCTCTCTCTTGGGATTCACTTCCTGCTTTGCAGGCACCGGAAAACCTCTCGTCAGCAGTATCCAGGCAGAATATGCCTGGAAAAGACTAGAACATGGTGGGGGCTCCGCCCCTCCGTCCCCCTCCCATCCTGAGAAAAGCACGGGCCCGCATCACGAGGGATGGTTAGCATAAATAGGGGGAGGAGCCCTCACCGCCTCAGTTCCTTCCAACCGCGTGGCGTTGAAAAACCTCTCAGCGCTATTCAGCGTTAATCAGTAAAAAAAAAAAAGAAAGAAAAGAAGAAAATAACGAAGACTTCTGTGAGTACAGAGTGCTGCCCTAGCCCGCGGGGACGTTCCCCGGGCTTGTCCGCCTCTCGGGGCGAGCGGGAATGCCCAAACAGCCGGGCTTCAAACGATGTAGTTCGTGTCCCGCCACTTTATCAGTCAGCGACCATCACGATCGCTTGGGAGAGGGCCGTAATACGCGGATTTGCGGAGCCTGCTCTGTACTGTCTAACAGAGCCAAACGGGCCAGGGCTCTCCGCCTGCAGGACTTATTGACAAAAAGGGCATTAGAGGGCGGAGAAGAGGGGCCTCTCAGGCTCCCTGCCCGGCACTCTACAGCACCAGCGATGGAGACGGCGCAGAAGACTCCAACGGAACCGGCACCGAATTTGGAAGTTCTCAGTGTAATAGAGAATCTTGTTCATAGCCAGCTTTGGGGCTGGGTGATGGAGGGAAATAGGAGTAGAGGAGAGAGAGGGTCAGTTTTTAGAGAGATAAAGATATAACAAGATATAACTTGAGATATAAAGTTAGGTTTTTAACTTTAGGTTATAAAATAACAGTTGTATTTATTTAATCCTGGATGAATTTATAACACTTAATGCACAGAAACGATTTACTTTACTGACTGTCTTGAATAAATTTAGTCTTCCTGGTCTCTTAAAGAAAATAGCACCATGGTCTTCTGAATAACTTTTGTTAACTGCACAATGTTTACTAAATACTAACGGGACAATATTAGATTAAGAATATTATCATCTTAACTATACTGACAACTTTCTTGTACTTTTCCCTATTCATATTGCCTTTTAGCATTTTTCACAACCTGGATGATAAAGCAGTTAAACTTTTTATACTCACCCCCCACCCCCCCCTTCTTACTCTAGCACAACACTGCAATGTTCATTGGTGCTGCTAAAAATGACTGTTTTCCTAACCTTCTAAAAAGCTTTCTATTAAAAATAAAACCATAGGAATGTTTTTATTGATCTTAGATCTCTAAAAATAATCTTTTACAAGACCTACATTTGGGGTCAGATCAGACCTGACAGTATTTCTTTAACTGTTCTAGATAGGTAAGCATTTCAATATTTTCATAACCTGAAGACTTCCTGGAAACAACTGAAAGTTGTTTTTGTACTTGACACAGTAAGAATCTCCCATGCCTTGGTATGTCTGCCCCTGTTCAGAAATTAACTGTATATTAGGGTGTGATGGTAAACAAGCTTGTGTGCTGTTGGAGTTCTGTTGATGTCAGTGAGTCTCCATTGGTACAGCGCATTTAGGATGACATCCTAGACTTTTAAGGAATGGATGCTGGTATATGTTCTATGTTAGAGTCTCATAGGATCTATTCCCTTAAAGTGAGCAGCTTTCAAGCACTGCTTTCATTCACAGGCACTTAGGCATTTGTTGTTATAGTTAGTTTTTTATATAATATATATACACACACACACGCACCTATAGCAAATGCCTAAGTGCCTGTGAATGAAAGCAGTGCTGAAATATATTATGAGAGAGAGAACACTTCATTGTTCACTGCTGACTTCTCCATAAATCTGAACATTGTTTGTTTATTTTTATTTTCTTAAAAGGGAAAGATATTTACATAGGGTAACATTTAAATAAATTGTTTTTATTATAGTACTAAACTGTAACTTCTGTTGAGAGGTTTAATTTATATATTATTTTTATTTTATGTACGTCTCCATTGGGTAAATACTATGCTATCTGTTCAGATTAATGGAATCAATTAGCTGATCATTCTGTTACTACTTTCTGACTGCTACAATGTATCTTAATGTGAATAACTCAATAGTACACTATAGAGTACACAAGAATATAGGTATGTGACAAAAGCAATCATGTTTTTCCCCCCAGGTACTTTGGAAGTTAGGCTCATGGGCTGCCAGGATATTCTGGAAAATGTCCCTGGCCGATCAAAGGCTACATCAATTACAGTACCTGGATGGAGTCCAAGTGAAGCCAGATCATCTTTCATGAGCAGAACAAGCAAAAGTAAAAGCGGGAGTAGTCGAAACCTTCTGAGAACAGATGACTTGTCCAGTTTAGTAACACGTTGTTGTTGTTTTTTTTAAAAAAAATCTAATCAAAAGGGTCCGAGAGCTAACAATTTGAAAAAGTAAATCTGTGTGTAAGATGTGGTTGGTGGTGATACCCTTAGTATGGCTAGACCTAAGCAGATCCGCTCAGCATCTCCTTTGAAACTGAAGGGAGAGCAAGCGAAATCAAAGTTTTCAAATCTTGATAAACAGATATGAGGGGTTGCTGCTTGGGACTGTTGTCACTTTACAAGTAGGAGAAGGGAATGTGTGATCTCTTCAGGTTTACTAGCCAAATATATACCTCTTAAAGTATTAGCTTATGTCGACTATATCTTAGTGCATTTACTGTGTCTTGTGTAATGAAGAAATAATTTAATTTCAAACTAAGAGTGGGTTATCCTTTCATCTGTCAGGTTGATGGATCAGAAAAAAAATCTTTTAATCATTACATCAATTCTTAAGGGTACTTTTTAAATGGAGCTTTAACACTGAAGTTTTTTGTTCCTGAAAAATCCTCTTAGTTTTAAGCTGAGTTTGTGTAATTTATTTACAGATGAAATTTGTGCGGTATTAAAGCTGGACAACACTGTGGCCGGCCAAACTAGCTGGAAGCCTATTTCCAATCAGTCATGGGATCAGAAGTATACACTGGAACTAGACAGGGTAAGTATACTTTATTAATTTCATGGACTGTGATTGTAATTCTGTAGGTTAATGTCATTCTGCTCCTTCCAACTGTTGTGATTCTGTTCAGTTTACATATAGATATTAGATATATACTCTTTGCCATGGAAACATCTCAATAGTGTATAGCTCTCATGTAGTTCAAATCTAGTTTATGTCTCATGTGAAGACAAGTTTAGCCTCACCCTAGCCCCCAAAATATCTTCTCAGTATGACCTCTGCCTCACCATCTGTCTTCTCCCTCTTATATTGGGTGTTTTTAAATGAGCTGCTACCATACAACGTCACCCAGTAACCACTCACCCAACTGCCTATCAGGTGGAGCAGGGGTGATGTGCAGCACCCACTCATGGGGCGCTACCAAAAATCCAGTGTGTGCTGTGCGGGGTAAACCAAAAAAGTGCATGGCAATGGGTGCCTGCACCTCCCCTTCCCATATGAACTGTGGCAGCCACCCATGCCAGCGGACAGGTGCTCCTGCTCATAGGCACTGTGGGCAGGGGACGCAGCCTTTGCAAGTCACAAGAAGTACCCACGAGCACTGGGGAGCCCAGACATGTCAGTTTCAAAGGCCGGCACAACGTGCTTCCCCCTCCCCCATGGTCCGTGGCAGGGGAGTGTGAGGCTGCTTCTGAGGTAGCCATACTGGGAGCTGCCTATTAGAATCCCTCCCCACTCGCTCCACCTGACTGACTGCTCCGCAACTGTGCCGCTCAGTGGCTATGGATTCCCCCACCCCCAGACTTGCTTGTTTAAAAAACACCCATTGATGTTGTTGAATTGCATGTCAAAGTAAAGTCCAACCCCGACTGTTGTAGATTTGCCACTTAGGTTCACTGACAATGTAGTTATGACAAGACTGGTGTTGCAGTCCATGATATGGTAGGGGAGAGGGGTGTCCAGCATCACATTTAACCACCTTTTGACTTTCCCAGCATAATGGGAAAGGTACCCTATCACAGCTGGGTGGACTGGAAGCAGCCATCCAGAGTGAGAACAAGCAAGACCTACGTCTCTGAAGGCCAACAGTTTACAACAATTCTGCCACCATTTCCCTCTTGAAACACTAGTACTATTGTTTGTTTCAGTCCATCACGGAATGTCATTTAAACCTACTGTTTATATGGAACTTATTTTAAAGGGTTCTATAAAGTGCTGAAATAACTTGTATACTAATCATATTTTTGTGGAGCATTTTTCATAAAAGATTGGGATATATGAGAGACAGTGTGTGTGTGTCTACAGGAGCTATATGTATTTTATTTTTTTAGGTGGCCTGATAGTGCAACAGTTCTAATTAGCTGAGGAACTTAGAATTTACACCTAGTACTTTAAAATGTACTGCCAAAAAAAAAAAAAGCTTGAGATGTTGTATTGTTTCCCAATCCCAAGATAATGGGTCCATTAACGTCAGCTGAGATGTGCAGTATGAACTGCATTATGAATGGCAATTACTGTGTATGTTGGAATTAGAGAGAAACTTGTAATCTTTTTCTAACTGATTTTAGTTAATTTTAGGCGTATGGAACTGGAGTGGTTCCAAAATGCTCAGGTGGGAAATACCCTCTGATCTTGATGCCTGGCTGCTCAATTACCTCGTTATGTTTTGGAACACCTGGCTATTGGTGGCCATTGACTGGGCAGCTCCCAGGCATCCACTTCCCAAATATCAGAGCCGCATGTTTCCGTGGTCACGGAGGATCTGCGGCAGGTAAAACGTGAGGGGACGTGGTTAGAGTGACGGTGGTGGTGTACTCATGCTGAAGATGATAGATTGCGGCATAGAGCCAGTTTGAAAGCCTATGCAATGGCTGTGCGGGTGGCAAAGAAGAAGTTCTTTGTTGTCATCATAGCGTCCATGAAATCTCGCCCAACGGAGCTCTTCCAGGTGGTGGAGGTGTTGGTCAGCCCACCCTCCCTCCACCCTGGAAGTGGAGGGTTTTCCAGGCCTGCTGTGATAGGTTTTTTTATTATTATTATTTATTTCAAGGACAAAATCACAGTCATTCACTATGACTTCACCACCACAGTTGATACAGTTTGGGAGCCAGAGGTTATGAATGCCCTGGCTTGTTCTGTTTCACGGGATCTATTTCGGTTGGTGACCCCTGGATGTGGGGGATGTCCTGGGGGCTGTTAGGGCCACAACATGTGAATTAGATCCTTGCCCGTCCTGGCTGGTTAAGGCCACCAGGGAGATACTGGGTTCAGTGCTGGCACAGGTGGTGAACGCTTCCCTTGAGGAGGGCAGGGTCCCAGGGTCTCTTAAGGAGGCTGTGGTGCGACCCTGCTCAAAAAACCATCATTGATGCTGACGCCCTTGTCAGTTACCAACCTATCTTTAACCTTCTCTTTTTAGGGAAGGTTATTGAGCGGGTGGTGGCCCAGCAACTCCGGGACCATCTTGACCAGTTTGTTTTTTTGGATCCCTCGCAGTCTGGCTTTCGTCTAGGATATGGCATAGAGACTGCGCTTGTGGTCTTCGTCGACGACCTGTGCTGTGCTTTAGATCGGGGACAGTCGACCCTTTTGGTCCTGTTAGATCTGTCACCTGCTTTTGATACCATTGACCATGAGATGTTAGTGACTCGTGTGCAGAATCATGCTGGGGTGGGCAGGATCGTTCTAGAATGGTTCCACTCATTCCTGGCCAGTAGAACTCTGTGTGGTCTTGGGTGACTGTACATCTGCTCCCCGGGATCTCACATGTGGGGTCCCGCAAGGTTCCATTCTGTCCCCCCTCCTGTTCAATGTGTATATTGCAGCCCTCGGGCAAGGTCATGAGAGGATTTGGAGTGTTGTCATCAATATGCTGACAACATTCAGCTCTACCTCACTCCGGCCCCACAGTTTTGTTGCTTACTTGATGTCTGGCAGCGATGGGGGACTGGTTGAGGGCGAGCCACCTGAAGTTGAATTCCAACAAGATGAAGGTGATGCTGGTGGGGAGGGCCGAGGGAGTGGAGACCCCCATCGTTGATGGGGTACCCTCTGTCTTTGTTCCTCAACTTTGCAGTCTGGGGGTGCTCCTCAATTCATAGCTCTGCCTGGATGTCCAGGTAGCAGCTGTGGCGAGGAATGCATTTGCCAAACTACATCTGGTGTGACGGTTATGACCTTATGTCTCAGACTGCGACCTTGCCACCATCATCGATGCCTTCATCACCTCGAGGCTTGATTATTGTAACACACTAGCTCATGGGGCTACCCAGGGTGACAGTCCAGAGGCTGCAGCTGGTGCAGAATGTGGCGACCCGTCTCCTGACTGGTACGGGCCACCAAGAGCACATAACACCAGTGCTCTGTCCTCTGCAATGGTTTACTGTTGCCTACTGGGCACAATTTAGGGTGTTGGTGCTGATCTATAAAACCCTATACTGCCTGGGCCCCACCTACCTGCAGGATTGCCTCACTTCCCAAGTTTTGGAACGGCCGTTGCAGTTGGCCGGGGGCGCCCTTTTGGAGGTCCCTTGTGTTTGGTGTGGGGCCACATTGGAGAGGGCGTTTTCGGTCACCGTTCCTCAGTTGTGGAACTCCCTCTTGGTGGAGACTCATTTGGCCCGGGACCTTCCTTCCTTCAGGCATCCATGTAAAACCTGGTTGTTCCACCAGGTGTTTGGTGTGAGAGAGTGATAAGGGGAGAGGTGGGATTCGGTTGGGGGAGAAATTGATGGTTTTATTGTTTTAAGTCATGTTGTATATTTTATTTTATGCCTTTATATTGTATGTCACTCAGAGCTGCCTTTGGCAGGAGGGGGCGGGATAATAAATTTTTGTAATAAATAAAATAAATAATTGGAATTAAACTGCTCCATAAAAGGCATATTTTGATGAAAGACAAAATTCATACATATGAGTTTTTCTTTGTGAACTTCAGTTCTTCAGTTAGTATGTAAGCAAGTTAGTTCTTTGTAAACAAGTGCTTCTGTATACTTTCTTATTTTTATTCCAAACATCTAAATTCTTTTATTTGAAAATATCAAGTGATGATCAAATACACTTCATTCACATTTGTTTTCTAGAATGTAATGAATAACCAAGTGTATAAATATCTGTTTCTTTACTGCTTTAGTCACGTGAATTAGAAATTTCAGTTTATTGGCGTGATTGGAGGTCTCTGTGCGCAGTAAAGTTTCTGAGGTTAGAAGACTTCTTGGACAACCAGCGACATGGAATGTGTCTCTATCTTGAACCACAGGGTACTTTGTTTGCAGAGGTAAGGACACGTAAGGGGGGGGGGAACCTGTGAAATCATTGAACAGATTATTTAAAACTGTTTTATTAATAAGCTCTTAAAAATTCATTATATTCTGAAACTGCAGTTGTAATATAAACATTATCTGACCTGCAGGTTACCTTTTTTAATCCCGTTATTGAAAGAAGACCAAAACTTCAGAGACAAAAGAAAATTTTCTCAAAACAACAAGGTAACAATTAGGAATAGGCATCAGATGATCAAACACATTTTTTTATATATATAGTGCTTTTGTGTATAGTTCTAAAATAATTGCACATGGAAGTTGGTGATAAAAACAATCTTCATTACTCTGTAAAAATGTTTGTTTAGAATTTTGTATTGTGTAGCACCACTTAGCAGAATAGTTAAGAAATGCTAAGGAATATGACAAATTCAGTTCTTCATAAATTATAAACTGATGAATATGAATTTTTTTAATTATAGCTTTTGGTAATATGTAAAGAGATTACTTGCGCTCTATTTTCTTTATTCACAATATCCATAGGCAAAACATTTCTCAGAGCTCCTCAAATGAATATTAATATTGCCACATGGGGAAGACTGGTAAGAAGAGCTATTCCTACAGTAAATCATTCTGGCACCTTCAGCCCTCAAGCTTCTATGCCTGCTACAGTGCCAGTGGTTGACACATGCATTCCTGAGCTATCACCGTCAGCTAGGTAAATGTCTGAGTTTCTTAAGCAGAGTTTACATGCAAAAGTAATGCTGCAATTCTTATATGTTAATGTTGAAGAAATACTCTGCACGTATTCTAAACTTTAAAACTTTGACCTTTTCTGACTTATCTTTCTTTTTCTTTCTTGCTTGCTTTATTTCTTTCTTTTAAAAAAAATCAAAATAAATGCATTAATGTGATTTTTCACTACTTTTGTGTGCAATAAAAATGTCTTCATTTCTGCACTGAGTTAATTGGGGGGGTTGTGTTTTGTTTTGTTTTTATAAGTGACTCTCCTACAACCAAATTGGTCTTTGAGTCTGAGCCCCCGCCCACTCCACCACGTGCATCTTCTCTTGGAGAAATATGTGAATCTTCACCTGAGATGAAGGCTCTGGACACACCTATTCAGGCAAGACTTCTAAAATAATTATAAATCTTGCATAGCCCATCATGTTATAAATAAAATATTGCCTATATTTAATGCCCTATTATATAATATGTGAATTTTATTTCCACCTGTTTTTATAGGGTGCTCCATACCTTTTGCATGTTCATTTAGTTCAACCAAAAACTACATAATTGGACATAAAATACTTTCATAATGGGTACAGTATTTGCTGTCTTTCCAAGCATATGCTCATATGTACCAAGAACATGATCCTGCAAGTTGCTACATATTTTGGCGCAACCTAACGGAAAGTTTGGGGCATGATTCACAAAGTGCTCTCAGCTAGTAGTAGCCCCTTAAAGTTGTTTCTGAGCCCATGGAGCACTTCAAAGGTGGATGTGTGATGGCACAAATTCTGGCTCTGGGTGTTCTGAAAAGGTGGAAATCTTCTCTCCTTGTGTTCATGCTATGCACTACCTGTAGTGTAAAAAGGTAGGCCCAGCTGCCTGACAGGGAAGAGTTTGTCCACATCAGTGGAGGATTTGAACATCAGTGCAGTCCCAGCAGTGTTGCCTCTGCCAAATGGTCTGATGGGTTGTCTCATACTTGCGCCTTGCTTAGTACCATGGAGTTGAGGCACTTATGAAGCCCAGGTTTGCTTATAGTTGGAGCTTTGTGTTCACTGCATCAGTCAATCCAGCGCAAGGAAAGACAAATTATGCAAACTCGTGAGCACAAAAATTGCATGATTTGCATTATTTGTATAATAATACAAACTTATTTGCTTCCCAATATGTAATTGCAATAGATTTTGGTCATAAAAACACACAGCCCCCTCCAGCCCAGTTCTCTGGCTCTTGCAAAAACTGATGCATTTTTCCCAGTCAAGCAAAACTAAAAAGCACAACAGCACTTCCACCACTAAAACAGCCACAAATAAGTAGCAGAGCAGTCCCACCACCAAGGATAGAGCATTTAAAGAGCCCATGCCATAGCCCAACCACAGGCTCACCATAAGGATTGGTTAATAGCATCGTAAATGGCACAAATTATGTAACACACACCAGAAATGGGTCCTTTCTGATAGCTCAGCATTTGCTTAAATACTGTACTGTTTTGAACTCAGAGTGAAATAAAGAAAAGGATCTGTCATAAAAACCTGTCTAATAAGTGGGTGTGTGGGGGTTATATATTTTTAGATCAAAAAAAAAGTTCTGTGTAAGAGAAGAGTTAAGGCTCTCACAAATTCAGCTATGCTCAAAAAAGCATAGAAATTGTAAGTTCTTCTTCGAGGATCTCTGCGATTCTCACTAATGCTATTCACTTCCTGCTCCACAGGTACCGGAAAACCTCTTGTCAGCAGTTTCCAGGCAGAAAATGTCCTGGAAAGAACTAGAATAAGGTGAGGGCTCCGCCCCTCCTCCCTCCCCCTCCCGCCTGAAAGCGCAGGCTCCAGTTCGCGCAAGAGCAGGAGGCTATAAAGGAGGGCGGAGCCCACGCCGCCTCAGTTCCTTCCAACCATGTTGGAAAACCTCCGTGGTTTTCAGCACTCCTAGTTAGCAAAAAAAACAAAAAAAAACCTAGATAGAAAGAGAAATTTCCACTATCTTCGTCCGCCCTCGGGGCCTCCCCGGGGCTCACCGCCTTCTCTAGGGCCGGGGAAGCATGCCCAAGCAGCCGGGCTTCAAGCGCTGCGCATCGTGCCCAGCCACGCTGTCGGTGAGTGATCCTCACGAGCTCTGTCTTGCTTGTCTGGGAGAGGGTCATAACACAAGGACCTGCCCCTATTGCGCCAAGTTAACCCAGCGCACCCTACGTACGAGAGTCTTGCGGCTGCAGGAACTTTTGACTAAAAAGGCTCTCCAGGACGGTGAAAACGGGCCTTTGTCGCTCTTTTCCCATTGGGCGCTAATGGATCCTCCCGCTGTTGTTGTGGGGCAACCCCAGGGGCTAGCCCCCAGACGGGTCTCTCCTGAGCTGCGAGCGGTTTCTCCCTCACACTCGGCTACCGCCGCACACTCTGTGATCGCCAGCTCCACTGGTTCCATAGGCACTGCCGCACACTCAGTGACCACCGGTTCCACCGGCACCGCAGTATCATCATCTAAGGAGCGCCATAAGCGCCAAGGAGAGCACAAGAAAAAGAAGAAGCGGTCCCGCAGTGCAGATGAAGCAGCTCTGCACCCAATCCGGGTTGAGACCATGTTCTCCCAACCGGCACCGGGACCATCCTCTCCAATGCCCGCCCTGGCTAGGGCGACGTTAATACCGGTACCGTCGAGGGTCACCACACCTCCTCCAGCCCTGGCTAGGGCGGAGACGACGCTGGCACCTCCAGTACCCAACATCACCACACCGGCGGTAACGGTACCAACGGCACTGACCACACAGCGGGCCTCTCCACTTCAGGACTCAGACTTGCTGCCCTCTCATCCCCTCCTCCAGGGATCTCGGAGGCACCATCGGTCCCCCTTGGCCTCCATATACAGAGAGGAAACTAATCTTAACCGGTGCCCGGGACCTTCCCTTTATGAAAGATCACGTCGCCTATCTCGGGACCATCGCTCCCATTCGTCATGCTCCTGCTGCTCCCCTCGGGATAACTTCCGGTACCGCCATGAGGACTTCTCCAGGTACCGCCACACCGATCCAGTCCACTATCACGGCTACGAGCACGACGAATACCGGTACCATCGACATCCATCTCGTTCTCCTTCCCACTATGAAGGGGACTTCTCCACCTTTGACCAGCAGGCCCTTCCGCCGCCATCTTGATTTGTGCCTCCGGCACCGCCCAGGGCACCACTGACGGCTACTGTATCCAGGCCTCTGCCAGACTCTCCAACACCTTTGCGCCACCATAGCACACTGCAACCCTTGGTACCGACGGAATCACTGGCACCCCACCTGCCGCTACTGCCGCAACAGGTCCCAGTACCTCCTTCTAACCCGCAACCAAGGTTAGATCCAGTGAGAGAACCATCTCGCCTGGACTCGCTGCTAGCACCAGCGAGAGACGCGCCCCTGCCTCTGTACCATTAGAGCAAGAGCACGAAGCCTCGTCCGAGAGTGCTGGCTCTGTATCCGCCTCCTCTTCTTTACAGGATGAGGATGAAACCATCTCTCCACCACCCACTGATGCTATAGCGGACCCCATGTCCTCCCTCTCCACCAAGGCCTTTCAGGGCATGCTTAGGAGGCTAACCTCTGCTCCCCCCAACCTACCTACCAAGATTGTTAAAAAATCTCAATCTGGACCAGTCTTTGGGATCCTAGGATCCAGGGATGCGGGACAAATCATGCTCCCTATCCTAGACCAGTTATTAGAGTCGTCCAAATCCATATGGGCCAAACCCGTGTCCGGTCCACCCACCAATAAGTTGGCGGATTCTCTTTACGCCATACCCAGAGAGGGAGCTGAAATGTTTTATAGACACCCTGTCCCTAACTCCCTGGTTATAGTAGCTGCTTCCCTAAAGTCTAGGGTGGGCGGCCTCCAAACTTCCCCTGGTGACAAGGAGGGTAGACGCCTCGATGTAATAGGTCATAAGATTTTCTCCTCTGAGACTCTTTCCCTCCGGGCGGCAAACTACAGCTCTGCCCTCTGTGGGTACCGGCACTGGCTTTGGGCCCAACTAAGTAGGGCCTCCGATCCGGCCCAGATCTTAGCCCTTCAACAAGAAGGAATGCAGATTGCCAGATTTCAGTTGACTGCCAACATGCATATAGCCGACGCCAGTATTAGAGGTATAGCGTCTGCGGTCACTCTTAGGTGCCACGCTTGGCTGCGCTCTAGTGCCCTAGCCCCCGAAAGCAAGGCACGCATCGAGGACCTTCCCTTCGATGGCGAGGGCCTATTTGCGACCTCCACTGACGACACCTTAAAGAAGGTGAAAGAAATGTGTCAGACTGCCAGGTCCGCAGGGGTAATTTGTTCCGTCAAGAAAAGATCTTTTTACCCCTCCTCCACCTATGCCTACCACCCTTACCAATCTAGACAACGGTACCTATCCTCCTCCCAGGGCAATAGGAGGTTTTCGCCCCAGTTCCAGCAGCAACAGCCACCCTCCAACCAGCCCCATAGGTGCTTCCAAAAACAGAGGGGCAGGGGCAAGTCATCCTCTACCTCGTCTGCTGGACCCTTCTCCAAGCAGCATTTTTGAGGCTGCCCAGGTCAAGGGAGTTTCTCTTCAATCTCCTCCTTTCTGAAACCGTCTCTGGCCCTTCTACCACTTTTGGGCCTCACTCACCTCAGACCGTTGGGTTAGAGAGATCATCGCCTGTGGGTACTCTATCCAGTTCCACTCTCTACCGCCCAATTTCCCTCCCCCACCCCTCCAGGGGCCTCCCCCCAAACCTCAAATACTACTTGAATTCCAGGAACTTATCTCCAAAGGGGCTATCGAAGAAGTACCACGGTCTCCGCATCATACCGGATTCTATTCTAAGTATTTCCTCGTCCCTAAAAAGGACGAGGGCTTCCGGCCTATACTCGACCTTCACCATCTAAACAAGTATATCCGGAAATTTTGATTTTGCATGACCTCTCTTCCCATTATATATCTGGGTCTTCAAGAAGGAGATTGGATGGCCTCCCTTGACCTTAAAGACGCCTACTTTCATATTTCCATAAAAGTCCCTCATCGACGCTACTTACGTTTTCTTGTAGGAAATCGTCACTTCCAGTATTCTGTTCTCCCCTTCGGCCTGTCTACAGCCCCCAGGGTGTTCACAAAGTGCGTGGCAGTGGTCGCAGCCCACCTCAGAACTCTGGGCATACGAGTGTTCCCGTACTTGGACAACTGGCCCCATCCCCTCATACATTAACAACCCAGCTCAACTTGGCACTAAAGACCCTGCAGCATCTGGGTTTTATCATAAACTACAAGAAGTCTCACCTCGTCCCTACGCAACGACTTCAATTTATAGGGGCCATCCTCGACACCAACCTGTCAAGGGCCTTCCTACCCAACAACAGGTTCCACAACCTGCTGGCAACCATCCTACCCCTTCAGACGAAACCCAGAAGGCCGGTACGATTCTTCCTCCGTCTCCAGGGCCTGATGGCAGCTACCACTTCAGTGACTCCTTACACTCGTCTCCACTTCCGAATTCTACAACAATGGCTCGCAAAAGTCTACGACCCCACTTGCCATCCTCTCTCCATGCACATCACGATCCCACAAGAAGTCTATCACGACCTCATTTGGTGAACTTGTCCCCGACACGTACTCACCGGCATGCCCTTTGACCCTCCTTTGATGCACGTCTCACTCACCACAGATGCGTCACTCACAGGATGGGGAGCCCACATCAACGAACTCACTGTGCATGGTCTGTGGTCCCAAGAAGAGACGCGCATGCACATCAACCTATTAGAGCTGCGCGCCATCAGATGGGCACTTGCTGCCCTCCTCAACATCGTTGAAAACCACAATGTTCTAGTCCTCACGGACAACACCACAGCAATGTGGTATATCAACAAACAGGGAGATGCGAGATCTACCCTTCTCTCCCTAGAGGCACAGACCATCTGGACGTGGTGTATCCGTCACAATATCCACTTACACGCTGTCCACCTAGCAGGACAGGACAACTCCCTAGCAGACCAGCTCAGCCGCAAATCCTCCGACCAACACGAGTGGACCCTCAACAATCACGTCCTTTCCGATATCTTTCATCTGTGGGGCACCCCCACCACCGATCTTTTCGCCTCACAAGAGAATGCGAAACTTCAACAGTTTTGCAGCAGGGCAGGACTTCGCCATTTCTTGGAGAGGGCCCTTGCTATATGCCTTTCCTCCCATCCCCCTCCTGTACAAGGTCCTGCACAAGATCCAGACGGACCGGGTGCATGTCATCCTAATAGCCCCTGCGTGGCCCCGCCAGCCTTGGTACCAAACTCTTCGAACCATCGCCGTAGTCAATCTACCTCTCCTTCCCGATCGCCTTTCCAAGGACCAGGGGTCGGTCCTCCATCACAACCTCCAGTCGCTCCACCTGGCTGATCAAGTTTTAGTACATGACCCCTCCCCCGAAGTAGCTAGAATTTTTCTTAACTCCCGTCGCCCATCGACCCAGGCGTGTTACTCTGCAAAATGAAAATGTTTCACGTCTTGGTGCGCGACCCTACCCTGCGAATTACACGAATTGTCGATGAACCACGTTTTCAGATATCTGCTACATCTTCACGGTTTGGGCCTCTCTATTTCATCTCTCAAGGTACACCTTGCTGCTCTCTCCTCTTGCCTCTGCCCACCGGGCACAGAGACTTTATTTTCGCATTCCCTCATGAGGACCTTCTGGAAGGGACTAGTCAACTCCTTCCCCCCCACCTCCCAACCTACACAACCATGGGACTTGAATCTCATCCTCACCAAGCTAATGGGTCCCCCCTTTGAGCCTATGGCATCTTCGTCTCTGGAGAACCTGTCTATTAAAACAGCTTTCTTAGTGGCTATCACATCTGCTAGGAGGGTCTCCGAACTATCTGCTCTTCGGGCCTCCCCTCCTTACACCGTTTTCCACCTCGATAGAGTGGATCTCAGAACAGACCCTTCATTCATCCCTAAGGTCGTCTCCCCCTTTCACCTCAACCAGACCATCATCTTGCCTGCATTCTTTCCCAGGTCGCATTCTTCCCCTGTGGACAGAGCTTTCCATATGCTGGATGTCAAACGAGTGCTCTCATTCTACCTTTCACGCACTTGCCCCTTCAGAGCTTCGGATGCCCTGTTCATATCCTACGGCGGACAACATATCGGAGTGAAACTCACGTCCGAAAGACTTTCTAAATGGGTTTTGCTCTGTATAAAAAGATACTATGAGCAAACGGGCAGGCCGCCACCTTCCCACCTTCGTGCTCATTTGACCAGAGCAGTTGCCTCTTCGATCACCTTCTTCCATGGAGTCCCTATACAGGACAGCTGTAGAGCAGCCTCGTGGGCCTCTGTGCGCACTTTCACCAAGCACTACTCACTGGATTTGGCCGCAACATCAGATTCCGTCCTTGGCAGAGCAGTATTGCAATCCATCCTTCATTCACCTCCTTGACTCCCTCCACCAGAGGTAAGTCTTTTTCTCTGCTTTTCACTCTCCCATTAGTGAGAATCGCGGAGATTCTCGAAGAAGAAATAGAGGTTACTTACCAGTAACTCTGTTCTTCGAGAGAGCTCTGCGAATTCTCACGACCCGCTCAGCCTTCCCCTCTGTCTCGGAGGTACCTGTCGGTCTTCCCGGGATGGGATTGGAAGGAACTGAGGCGGCGTGGGCTCCGCCCTCCTTTATAGCCACCTGCTGTCGCGCGAACTGGAGCCCGCGCTTTCGGGCGGGAGGAGGGGCGGAGCCCTCACCTTATTCTAGTTCTTTCCAGGACATTTTCTGCCTGGAAACTGCTGACAAGAGGTTTTCTGGTACCTGCGGAGCAGGAAGTGAATCCCATTAGTGAGAATTCGCGGAACTCTCTCGAAGAACAGAGTTACTGGTAAGTAACCTCTATTTATAGCTCCTGCTTTACGTTGTGTTCCACGTAAGCAGTAAAAGGGCAAAGTTTTGCATATTGTACTTGCTTACAACTTAGGCTCCATGCACCCATGCTTTGCCTTGGTCTTTCAGCCCCAATCCTCTTCCTCTGCAGGTTGTTGGGGGCAACCGAAGCTGGGGACAGCAAGTTCCGCCCTGCCCCAATATTACATGCTTGATTTCTGTCTCCATTGTGGCCACAATTTCTCCTTAATTTATAGCTCCTTTCTCAGGGAGCAGCTCAAGTGCATCTGCTCACTGCACAGGTGATTAAGAGCAAGGGAATATTTGCCCTTTTATGTCCTGCATTGAGGTACTATACTGTATTGTGGGTGTGGAAGAACGGATAGTAATACTGCTGCCTACAGTCAGATTCCCCTGCTTCTGCACACTCTGCTTTGCTCCATACTCCCTCTTGCTCCGTACTCACAGAACACATCCCTTGGACTCAATACAGATGTTTATTTTGTAGCGTCCTTTCTTGCTACACATTTTTGCTACCTACTGAACCTTGGGGAAGGGTGGGATAAAAATTTAAATAAATAATTTTTAGTGTACCATTGTACAACGTAGCAAACTCTCACCTCAGAAGTCCTACTTTTCCAGTAAGACTAAAGGTGAGTGGTCACACTTGAGTAATACACCACTTCTCCTTTGCCTCCCTGAAGCTTCATGGCATGATGCTTTGGTAAGGACACATCTCTAACAGGTTTGTTCCCCCCCCCCCCCCCGGAACATTGTGTGTGTGTGTATGTATGTATGTATGTATATATATATATATATATATATATATATATATATATATATATATATGTATATATACACACACACACTGCAACAGTGTAGCAAATTTTCTCCCCCTGGCTCCGTCAAATCCTCCGATTGGGTAGCTCGCCCGTTAGACTGCCAGGAGGTAGAAGAAAACTATTTTTCACTGCGTATGCATCCCGAGCTATCCTTCCCCGAAGATCCAGTCCATCTTCTGCCTGCACACCTTCCGGACAGATCTTCTGGGAGCGCTCCTCAGGGCGCGCGTGATTGATCAGGCGGGGCCCAGACGAGTAGCACTCCTCCCTGACTAAGTCTAGGGAGTCGCTTTTTTTCCACCCTGGCCAGCTCCCTTGCACAGCGCCTGGGAGCGGGGGAGCCAAGAAAGAAAAAGAAGGGAAAAAAAGAACAGGAAGCTCGGATCGCGCCGCAGCCCGGTTGAGCCCGGCATCCCCCCGCCCATAACCAGATCCAGCGCAGCTGGGTTCTGGCTTCCTGGCAACAACCTCTGCAGCCAGAAGGGGTCCCCACCACCCCACCATGGCGGAGATGCGGGGAGCAGCAGGACAAGCCGCAGAGGAATAAACAGAACCGCAAATAGTCTCTATGGCCTCGTTGGCAGACACTATGGGGAAGGTGTTGGTCTTGCTGAACAGGCTGTGTGAGCTCCAAGGGTGGGGGGGGGGGAGAGGATAGAGATCCTTCTAAGGGCCCCAGGCCCAAACATAAAGCCCAGCCTGAGAGGGTGGGAAAAAGAAGAGGAAAGCTCCAGCGGGGGGCGCAGTGGCACGTTTGTTAGCCTCCTCGCAGTCCTCTGAGAAGAGCTCGGGGGAGGGTGCTGCATCCAGATCCAGTCACCTTTGCCTTAGATCAGACTCTGTGACGTTGACTCTAAGCGAGGGTCCTCCGGTTCGGAGGAAGGGGAAATAGGGGATCAGACCCCAGGGACAAGGACAGACAATTCCCAGGGGCACAGAGAGATGAATTCCTTAGGCAAGTCATAAAAACCCTCCAGCTGAAAGAGAAGGCCCCCTAAGGAGGAATCCTCTGATTCTCAGGAGGAAGAACAGAGGGATTATATTCCCTCAGTCCATGGTAAAGACCTGGGAGTCCCCCTGGACAGAGCCTTTGAGAGGCTGGTGTTGGAAGAATGGAAACAGCCAGGGAAAGCGTATAAAATGAACAGGAACCAGGACTCTCTGTACTCCTTCTCTCGCAGAAAGGAGCCACTATTCAGGAAACCCAAAGTAGACGCAGCAGTGGCTTTGTTCGCAAGGCAAACCGTCTTCCCCACGGAGGAAGACTGCTTCCTGAAGGACCCCACCGACAGGGCAATCGATTCCGCCCTGCGTAGGACACTAGACTCCTCAGCCTGCACCCTAAAGATCAATATCCTGACATCCTTTGTGGCTCATACTCAGTTGGCATGGATGCAGGAAGTGCAGGACTCCGGGATCTCAGAAAGAAGGTCCCAGACGCTATCCGCTCGCATAATGTTGGCGCCGGCTTTCTTGGCGGATGCATCTACCGACACAATGACCTGGGAGGCATGATCAGTAGCAGGCTCCGTTGTAACCAGACGCAGGCTTTGGCTGCGGTCCTGGCAAGGAGATGTAACGGCAAAGAATCTGCTCGTCTCAGGACCCTATAAGGGCCTCCAACTCTTCGGGACATGCCTGGACAAGGTGTTAGCGGAAGCCACGAATAAGAACAAACCAAAGACGCTGCAACAGGTGGGCATGAGAAAACACTTTTTTCGTCCCCATCCCTACAGACCCAAGGGAAATTCCTACCCGCACAGGAAGTTTCAACCCCAAGGCGGTAGAGATTCTTCATTCAATTTTGCCTTCCGCAATAGAAATCACAGACAAGGAAGATTCGAGAGACAAAACCCCAGGGCCCAGGCCTCAGGACAAGCCAAACAAGACGCATGACTATGCGGAGGCTTTGGAGGTGGGGGGCAGACTCCAAGACTACGCAAGAGCATGGGAGTCATTGGTAGCAGATACCTGGGTCATATCCTGCATAAAGCAGGGATATTCCATAGAGCTACAGAGCCAACCAAGGGGGCGTTTTCTGGCCTCCCTGGCCTCCAACAACCCTGCAAAACAACAGGCCATGCACACAGAGATCCAGAGGCTACGGGAGATCCAAGCCATAGAGGAGGTGCCTCCAGACCTACACAGAGCAGGGCTATACTCCATCCTCTTCCTGGTAGCCAAGAAGCGGGGAAGTGTAGAGTGGTGCTGGTCCTGAAAGCACTGAACAAACACGTAAGGAGACAGCGCTTCAAGATGGAGACAGTTGCATCAATCTACGAAAGTATCAGGAAACTGGACTGGCTGGTGTCCCTAGATCTAAGGGAAGCGTATCTTCACGTCCCCATATGGCTCAGGTTCTGTTACCAGGGAGCACGTTGGCAATTCAAGGCCCTCCCCTTCGGCCTTTCATCAGCCCCCCGAACCTTTACAAAAATACTAATACCACTGGTGGCAAACCTCAGGAGGGAGGGGGTACACATATACCCATACCGCGACGATCTCCTCCTCAGAGCCCAGTCCAAGGTATTAGCAGTTCTACACAGAGCAATCCAGTATCTCAACCAACATGAGTTTCTAGTCAACAGGGACAAGAGCCACCTGGAACCCACTCGCAGACTGCAGCACCTAGGTGTCATCCTCAATACAACCTTAGACGTCGCCCTAATCTCTCCAGCAAGACAACGAAAAATACACACCTTGATACACCTCCTCAGGGGGAAATACCGAATGAGGTTGAAAATGCTGGCCCAGCTTCTCGGGCTGCTGATATCCTCCACGCATCAAGTTCGTTGGGGAAGATTCCATCTTCGGCCCTTGCAGATGCTGCTGCAACCTTTTCAAAGAGAATTGACACTCTGTCTCAGTCCATGAATCAGGATACCACCACACATAAAACTCTCAATGTCCTGGTGGTTAGGACTGGAGGTGTTCAGAGATGGAACACCACTGGCGGAACCCCCCAGAACAGAACAGTGGTTACAATAGACGCCAGCCTCCGAGGATGCGGAGCACACACAGACACCACCTTGGTCTAGGGTCAATGGTCCAAGAGTGATGCGATACGGGGGATAAATTTCCTCAAACTGAAAGCGGTGCGCCTGGCGCTGATACAACTTCTCCCGAAGCTACCACGCAAGCACCTAATGATATACACAGACAACATAACGGCGAAAGCATACATCAACCACCAGGGAGGGTCGAGATCTGCAGTCCTCAATGCGGAAGTGACCCAGCTCTTCCGATGGGCCCAGAAACATGTGCTATCGATGAAGGCACTACACATCAGAGGGCAAGACAACCATCAGGCGGATTGGCTGAGCTGACAGACTATCAGTCCCCATGAATGGACACTGGACAAATCCGTTTTCAAGGGAATAGTGAACAGATTCGGTCTCCCTCAAATTGACCTATTCGCAGATCAGAACAACGCACAGGTTCAGAAGTTTATGTCCAGAGCGCCCTGCAAGGCGGCATTAGCAACCGACGCGCTGAACCAACCGTCGCCCAGGGAGCTTCTCTACACGTTCCCACCGGTTCCTTTGCTCCAAAGGACAGTAACAAAGATAATCAAGGAACGGGCGAGGATCATCCTCATCACACCATGGTGGCCAAGGAGACCGTGGTTCTCCGATCTAGTGGAACTCTGCGAATCCCAGTGTTGGAGACTACCCATGATACCCAGGCTGCTATCGCAAGGCCCCATATTGTGCGAAGATCTGCACAATTTAAATCTAACAGCTTGGAAATTAAACATACAGTCCTGAGAAGAAAAGGATACTCTGAGGCAGTGTTGACAACTCTACAGCTGTCGCGGAGACCAGCAACAAGGAGAAGTTATGGACACACTTGGAAGGTTTTTGCTCACTGGTAATTGGACCGAGGACAGGATCCATGCCAGGCAGGCGTTCCTCAAGTCTTAGAGTTTCTCCAAGAAGGGCTGGACAAGGGACTGAAGCCTAATACGCTAGCCTGACAGGCAGCAGCCCTGGATTCGGTCCTTAAGACAGTTTCTAACAGAACAGTGTCCTCCCATAGGCACGCCAGACAGTTTTTAAGAGCAGCAAAGGTTTTGTCCCCACCAGTGGTACATAGATGCCCTTCATGGAATTTAAATCTAGTCTTAAAGGTGCTTACTCGGTCCCTTTTTGAACCCCTGAAACACATTTCCTTGTACTTCCTATCGCTTAAGGTGGCTTTCCTAGTAGTGGTCACATTGGCAAGAAGGATATCGGAACTGGGGGCCCTATCTGTAGAGGAAAATTTCTGTTCTTTTCAAGAGCAGTCAGTGACCTTACGATTAGATCAGGCCTTTATTCCCAAGGTAAACTCTTTATTCCATAGATCCCAGGAGATAATCCTGCCATCTTTTTGTCCCAATCCTACTCATCTGAAAGAGGTTTGGCACACCTTAGATGTACGTAGAGCACTCAAAATCTACATAGCAAGAACAAGAGGGATCAGAACATCCTTAGCATTATTCATTAATATTAGACCAGGGTACTTGGGAACTAAAGCTTCAAAGACACTCATTTCCAAATGGGTCAAGCAAGGTATAGTGGAGGCCTATAAGGCAAAAGGGAAGGTTCCTCCGCTCCAGGTCTGGGCACACTCAGTGAGAAGTGCGGCTACCTCATACACTTTTAAAGCCAGAGCCTTGTATGAGGAAATATGTAGAGCAGCCACACGGTCGTCGCTACATACCTTTGTGAAACATTATAAGATGAATGTCTACAAGTCAGCAGAAGCGGCTTTTGGTAGAAGGGTGCTTCAAGCGGTACTGGATTCGCCCAGTGTTATTTGTTCCCACCCTTAGAAGAAAGTTGGCTTGGGTACATCCCAATCGGAGGATTTGACGGAGGCAGGGGGAGAAAGAATAATTGGTCACCTACCTTCAGTGAATTACTTTCTATCCTGTCCTCCGGATAATCCTCCGGCCCTCCCTACCAAACAGCTGCAGGGCAAAACCTTAGCCATCTTTCTCTCATGAGGATGTAGATACTTACTACTTACAGTTATCATTTAAGGCACATCTGGGTTTCCCACACACAGAGAGTGGGAGGGGGGGGAAAAAGTTGCTGTTAAACTTGTTAGTTTGTTTTTACAATGCTAAAGATCCTTGGAACAGCGAACATCGTCCTTGGACTTGGTGACAGACTGGATCTTCGGGGAAGGATAGTTCGGGACGCATGCGCAGTGAAAAATAGTTTTCTTCTGCCTTCTGGCCGTCTAACGGTCGAGTTACCCAATTGTAGGATTATCCGGAGGACAGGGGAGAAAGTAATTCACCGAAGGTAGATGACCAATTATTCTTTCTTGATCTTATTTCAGACACCTGCACTTGCCCTCGTGCTCCAAGACTTTTAAACATGTTAATATTGGTGCTGTTTGTACTACCGCAGCAAATCTTTATGGAGGAGTACTGCTCATATATTACTCAACAACAGCACAGCCTCAATCTTACAGACTAGGGACATCACCAAGGCAGGAAACAGCAAGGTTAGCCCTGCCTCCCTAATGTTTCTAACCTTAGTATTTAACCAAGTCTGACCCTGATTGTTATAATCTGGATGCAAACTACCAGTAGCCTGTGCTGTCCACATTCTTTCCATTCTCCCCAACCTAAATGAAAGCACACAGGGAGAGCAGCAAGCTGCCCCCTGCTCTCCCCAGTTTCAGTGTTGTTCCCAACCTGAAGAGTATAGGGCTGAAAGACCAAAGTGTAGGTGCATGGAGCCTAAATTGTAAGCGAGCACAAATATGTGAGACTGTACAACGTTGTTACTACTTACATGGCACATAAGTTAAGGCAGAAGCTGTAACTTACAATTTCCATGCTTTTTGGAGCATGGCTGAATTTGTAAGAGCTGTAGCTCCTCTCTAAACTGAAGGTTTTTTGATCTAAGAAATCTCTGCCGCTGTACCCGAGAACTGGAGGGTGGCAAATGTAACCCCGATATTTAAAAGGGGATCCAGAGGTGATCCTGGAAACTACAGACCAGTAAGTTTGACATCTGTGCCGGGCAAAATGGTGGAAACCATCATTAAGGACAGAATTTACAGGGCATGTTGACAAACATGGCTTAATGGGGAAGAGTCAACATGGATTTAGTAAAGGTAAGTCATGCCTCACTAACCTATTGGAATTCTTTGAGGGTGTAAATAAGCATGTGGACAAGGGAGACCCAGTAGATATAGTGTACCTGGATTTCCAGAAAGCATTTGATAAGGTCCCTCATGAGAGACTTGTGAAAA
>QEPC01005825.1:1312835-1351961 GCA_003113815.1 Sphenodon punctatus
ACTGGGTGCCTGGGCATCTAAATGGCAAATGAGATTTAATGTGGACAAGTGCAAAGTGATGCACGTAGGGAAAAATAATCCAAACCATGCGTACACAATGCTGGGTACTAAGATAGGAGTTACCACTCAGGAAAAGGATCTGTGGATGGTTGTGGACAATACAATGAAATCCACAGCACAGCGCCCAGCAGCAGTCAAAAAAGCAAACCGAACGTTAGGAATTATTCGGAAGGGAATAGAGAATAAAACTGAGGATGTCATAATGCCTCTATAAAAATCTGTGGTGCGACTGCACCTCAAATATTGTGTGCAGTTCTGACACAGCAGAACTAGAAAAGGTACAGAGAAGGGCAACAAAAATGATCACGGGCATGGAAGGGCTCCTCTATGAGGAGAGGCTTTGTAGGCTGGGGCTCTTCAGCTTGGAGAAGAGACAACAGAGGAGATATGATAAAGGTCTATAAAAATCATCAGTGGTGTGGAACTAATAAACGAGCAGTTATTTATCCTCTCAGCTAGTACTAGAACTAGGGGACACTCCATGAAACTCATGGGTGGCAAGTTTAAAACAAATAAAAGAAAATATTTTTTCACTCAGCGTATAATTGCATTGTAGAATCTACTGCCAGAGGCTGTGGTAAGGGCTAGTGCTATAGGTGAGTTTAAAAGAGGTTTGGACAAGTTTCTGGAAGAGAGATCCATTAGCAGCAATTAGCCAGACAGGATCAGGGAACATGACGGGAGCTGGCAGAAAACAACAGGGAATGGATCCCCCATTGTTACCTGTTGGGTGCTTCTCCCAAGCCACCGTGATTGGCCACTGTTGGAGACAGGATGCTGGGCTACATGGACCATTGGTCTGACCCAGTATGGCACTTCTTATGTTCTTACGAAAGGGGAATTCACTAAAGGCCCCCAGCTGCCACAGTACCAACCTGAATTTGGGAACCAAGCAGCCAGCAGGTTTCCCTTTCAGCCCAAACTTTGCTCCCAGGTGTAAAAAAAATATTTAAAATTGTGTTGGTGAAACTGACAACCTCCTCAATTTCACCATCAGGGGAAGAAGGGACTGGAAGGGGATATTGTTTTGCAGATTGTTTATCTTGTAGCTCTGAGCTTTCTCAGTTACGTGCCTGAAGGAATTCTATATAACTCATGTACAATTCCTCCATGCATATAACCACATACAGTCTCTCTCCTGACTCCATTCCTTGTCCCAGTGAGTTTTCCTTTCAGCCCCTGCTTTGAAGCAATCTCCACGATGTAACTGTCAAAGACTCCTACTTTAGCTTCCCTTGTAGCCTTGAGCTTTGCAAATTTCACCAGAGGGTTTGGTTCAGAGCTGGGAGCAGTAGCTTTGTCAGTTTCACCTGCTGGGGAGTTTACTTGGCAGCTGGAGCAGCCAGCTAGTGAATTTCCCTTTCAGGCCCAGATATGTTAGTTTTGCCAGTGACTATTTCCCACCTGGGAGCAGCCTCTTCAATTTCACGGGAATGAGGGGAGATTACTTTGATTTCAGCAATCAAAGCATTTCAGAATGCCTCATCAGAGCATTTCCCTTGCAGCCCTGATCATTGTCAATTGCATGCCTAAAGTAATTTTGTCCAATCAGTACACCTAACTCCATACAGTGTCTGTAAAAAGTGAGGAAGCCATCAAGAAGAACTGGAAAAATGGTCAGGAACTGGGTGCTCTCACCTGTCATTCCGGCCACTCCTAGTGGCTTCGTACCTGTTGTTCCACCCAAACTCCCCTCATTCCAACCACTCCTGGTTGCCTCTTACATGTCATTCACCCAGTGCCTAGCATTTCAGCCAATCTGTGTCCTCTTGTCATCATTGCACCCAGCCTCCCATCATTCCAGCCACTCCGTGTGTTTGTGCCCGTCATTCCAGCTGCTCCCTCTGCCCGCTTGCATGTCATTTCACCCTGCCCCCCAATTCCAGTCCCTCTGAGGCATCCTATCCATTATTCCACCCAGCCCTTCGTCACTCCAGCCACTCGCAGTGTCCTCCTACCTGTCATTCCACCCAGCCCTGTGTCATTCCAGCTGCTTTCTGTGGTTTCAACCATCATTCAACCCAGCTCCCCCACACGCCCCCCGCCCCCCATTCTAGATGCTCTGAATGGTCTCCTACCTATTATTCCACCCAGCTCCCCTGCCTGTCTTTTCATTTCCTCTACTTGGCTTTCTCACTTTTTTCCTCTCCCTGGCCTTTTAGCACTCCCACCCCCTCCAGCCTTCTTGGCATTTCAGATCCTCCCCCACTCCCTTCGTTTCAAGCACATTAAGGGCCACAAGCCCCATTTCTTCCAATTGCTGTTCCTGTTGGGTCTATTGATTACAACCGGAATTCCTTGTGCCTTCCCAGTACACCTGTTGAGGCGTTTGCTTGGCAACCAGAGCACCTAGCTAGTGAGTTTCCCCTTCAGCCTCAGCTCTGTTCTGTCCATCGTGTGCAATAAAATCCCCTGCTGTGTCCATACAACAAGATGCAATAAACACCCCTGGCATTTGAACAAGAATACGGTGGAATAAATGCCACTCGGGTCCATACAACGGTAGCACTCACAAAGGCTTATCTTCTCACGTTCAGTAGAATGTTAGTGAAACAGACAGCATAGCTGCTTTTCTCACTCTCCCCATTTGCCAAAATGGACACTTCAGAACATCAGAACTTCAAAACTATATATCACTGATTTTCAAAAACTAAAAACACTAAATCCATTCAGGCTACACTTGAATGTTCAGATTTCTTAATACTGCTCCCAGAACTAAGGCCGTTTTTGCAGGGGCCTCCCTCCCCTTACTGGATGTGTGGGCTGGTGGGAGGCGGGCATCCGTGCGTATGGTGTGGTGGGGGGATGGGTGTCCTCCCTTGGAAACACAACGGCACACACCCATCACCCACCCACAGAGCCATCCGAAAAAAACAGAGGAGGCTCCGTGGGTGGAGATGGGTGTGCGCCCGTGGGAAAGGGAGCACACCCACCTCCACCCGATGCCAACGCACACCCATTCCCCCCCTCCCTCCCCACCGTGGCTATGCAAAAAGGGCCTAAGTCTCCATGAGGAAAAAAAAGTCGCATAGAGGAGAAAACCTCATTCTGACTCCAACATGTAAACATCTATAACTTCCTTGGTTTATGTCTGATTTGCCTGACCTTTGGACATATTCTACCCCATACCCAAGCGGTCCTCCCTACCAAATTTCACAGGGATAGAAGTAATCACCCTGTTTTTAAAATTAATAGAACATTTGTGATTTTAACACAGTAATGCAGCAGTCATAACTGGAGCTGCTTTCATGGCTCTATAGTATACTGTATGTATGTGTATATATGTATATAATGACCATCAGCGAAGTTCTTCTATGCTAATGTTGATGGGATACTATCCATGTTTATTCTACATTTTATATTATAAACACCATTTTTAAAGCTGTTATCTTGAACTCGTACTGTTTAAAAGAAATATACTGCTGAATTGACACTTCCTAAATAAACTGCATTTCTCCATTTTCTAGCAGCTTTCATTTTTTAAATATTCAGACTTTTTTCCCCCCTAATACTTCCACAGGATACAGAAACATTCGATTTTGAGAACGACAGAAATATTTTTCTCCCAAAACTTCAGCCTGAAATAATTTGTGAAACTCAAAATTTCACACACTGATATAGAGTATAGCAGCATACGAAACTCTGAAGACAGAAGGTAAAAAGTCTAGTCTGTTATCTCTACAAGCATCTTTAACGCCACTGGACATTTTCTGTAACTTTGATTGCTGTTTTTCAGGCCACAGCAGAGATTTCAATTTAGTCTACAGGACTTCCGGTGTTGTGCTGTACTGGGCAGGGGACACTTTGGAAAGGTACTTTTTTGTTGATAAGTATATATATTTTTAAAAACCAACTCAACTAGTTCATAAATAACCTATCTTTCATTTTAGGTGCTGCTGGCGGAATACAAAAATACAAATGAGATGTTTGCTATTAAAGCCTTAAAGAAAGGAGACATTGTTGCCCGTGATGAAGTAGACAGGTCAGTATGAAGAATGTAACAAATACATTTAGATATGGATGTTTCTTCTCATTGGAAAATAGTGACTTTATTACAAAGACATTAGCATTGGTTTTAAAGACCACCTTTTTTGAGGCAAAATTAAGGGTTCAATTCAAATCTTTAATTTGCTGCATTTAGCAGAGTAACCCTCAGTAAAGAATTTATTACCAAGTCCAGTTTTATCTAAATGCAAAGTACCAGTATTGTGCTTTAGACAGGTGATCAAATAACCATAGGAGACAAAAAACATTCTACAAGCAAATATAATTTTGCTGTATCAGTGTTTTGGGCTTTTATCTATACTGTATTGACAAGTACAGGGAAACAATACATGCACAAAAACTGGCTGTTCCTAGAGGATTTCATTTTAGCCAGAAGTCTTTTTGAACATTGGGACATAATTACTCGAGTTTCGTACCTAGGAGAAAATACACAAGTGAACTTGGCACTGGAAGGAGCTATTATAATATGCCCTCTTGTGCTTAAATTTTTCAGGAATTTCACCTGAGCTGTTGACCAAACCTCAAAATGATAAAAGCAGAAACAACTCAGGTGGCTATCTATCTCTCGGGGGGGGGGGGCTCTGATTTTTGAGCCCGGGAGAAAACTCTGAGTGGGACTATAATTAGGGAAAATAGACCCGTGGGTTGCGTTACATGACTGTTCAATAAGGAGAAATAATCAATGAGTAGTGACTTTGGGAACTATAATTCCTAGTAAATAAGAAGTCTGCTAGTTTTATTTGCTAAGGATTTTAAAACAGATTTCTTTCTTTATTCTTTGATATGCTGAGGGTTATAACACAACAATATGAAAATGGGTCTCTAAACAAAAACAGAACACTACCTAATTTTGGATAATAAACCTAAGAAATAAATGAGATAATAGCCCACATTAGCACCCAGTAGTTGGGTGTTCACCTACCAGTCTGTTAGATCTTTGCCAGATGTTAGCCCACAGCCTGTACTCACGGCATGGGCTAGTGTGTGCTAATGCATGCCCCCATGACCGTCTCTTATTAATTATGTAAGTACGGGCACGGATCCTCTGGAGAAGGTCCTTCCTTCACCCTCTGCTGCCTCTAGCAGCCGTGTCTTGGCTGGGAGCCCACAATGCCTCTCTTCTCTAGTAGCTGCCTCTTCATTGGGAGAGCACGCACTCACTGCTTCTGGTGGAAAGGGGGGAAGCGTTCCCTGGCTTTGACTCCCCTTTCCATCAGAGCCAGGTGGTACCACTTGTGGCAGGTGCCACCAGCACATAAAATGCACACAGAAGAATGCCCGTTTATTAGCTATACACACTAAAATGTGTGGGTGAGAGACTCCATGGACTCAGCAGGCTATGGTCTCATTTATAAACACCCCTAGGTTCTTCTCATTTTGTCCCATCTTACTCTAAAAGGAAACTATTGCACTATTATGGTTGCATAATAACCACTAAACAAATATCAAAACTACCCTGAAGAACTGCAGACATATGTGATGAGGCTCTTCCTTTGATCAAGCTTGAGAGAAACACAAATTAGAGAATTCAGATAATTAAAAAAAAAATCCAAAACCCCCTTCCCAACTATGACTGTTTTTACACAGACGTCCCCTCCCTCCCCCAGCGTCTGTGAACATGCCATTGGGGGCAGGGGGGAATGGGTGTTCATCTGTGTGAACAGCACGAGCAGTGGGTGGGGATGTGTGCATACGCGCTCCCGTGTAACACCCATCTCCACCCATCACCGACCCACGGAGCCATCTGGCAAACTGGAGGATACTCGGTGGGTGTGTGCCTGTTCCCATGGGAACATACCCACCATGGCAGCACACCCATGCCCCTTCCCACCGCTGCCCGTGTAAAAAGGGCCTATATTGCTAATCACTCAAGTAAAAGTCAAGTTCAGTTGTGGATGCCTTTATCTGTCACTCATAAACTATCTAAGTATTGGTTTGATCCAAAGCACATCCTAGTTGCTGAGAATCCTTCCAAAATATTGAGAATGGGTTCAGGCCCTTAAAATGTAGTTAGTTGTGTTCACGTCTCCTAAAATGACTAGTTATTGAGCCTATCAGATTGCTGTACTTTTACAACCATTCTCTACAATTGTTTATTTCATATGCTTGTTCCTATAAACTAGTTAACTTCATTTTAACCTATTCTAGTGGGAGAGTAATTAGCATGGATCGGCCAGTAAGATCCCATAACCTTTAATACATCATACCATCCCTCAAGAGCTCCGCAAAAACTCTTGTTGTTCTCCAGTGTTTAACATCAGTGGATGTTAACGTATGAAACGCTGCCCTGGTTCACCCAGCACCAAACCCATACATCTGCCAGATTTGTGCCAGGTTCAGACCTCAGCGGGGTTGGCAGCTGGTCCAGGCCCACAGTCCAGCCCCATGAGCCGTCCCGGTGGCATAGAGCTGGGTAAACTGGGCGGGCGCTTCTGTTTTCGCACTGACCCAGTGTGGGGGGTTGCCATGGTAGCCAACCATGGCTGCCCATCATGACGGGGGGCAGGGTGCTGGCCGCAGCACAGTGGCGGAGCCAGCTGGGTGCATGTCGCTCCCCAGCCAGGTCAGCCACATATGCTCATACATTTTTACCCTATGTCTTATGAAATCAAGAACTCTTCTAAAATCCATGAAGCCAGTGGTCTCTACAGATGACTGATACATGTAATATTAATTTTTTGAGAAGAAAATAGACAAGTATGAATTACAAAGCTTTATAAATACAGTTTTGGTAGCAAACTTTAAGGATGATAATTGTTTTAAGATGACCCTAGAAACTGAACATTAATCTACTGCAGTGTAACTTTGCCACTTTTTTTGTATAATCTTCAGGGATGTACCTTAGTATAATGCACACCTTCTAGAATAGTTGATGTTAAATTTGATTTTTGATAGATTTGAGATTACATTAATAAAAGAAACTGTATTTTTTTCCAAACTCAGGGGTATGTTTGTTTTCAAAGCATTTCCTGGGGTGTTAACCACATGGCTTGCCTCAAAATTAATGAAGTTGTGCTGCTACGATTTTGTAAAGTGCTTTTAACAGTTTACTACATCACTGTCTATTTCCAGTTTAATCCCCTAACATGAGAACTCTTTGTGAGTAGTATAGCAGGCAGCATTAATTGCAATTAAAATGTTTTCTGTTTGCAGCCTTATGTGTGAAAAGCGAATTTTTGAAACTGTGAACAGTGTAAGGCATCCTTTTTTGGTGAACCTCTTTGCTTGTTTCCAAACCAAAGATCATGTGTGCTTCGTAATGGAATATGCTGCCGGTGGAGACCTCATGATGCACATTCACACAGATGTCTTTTCTGAACCTAGAGCAGTGTAAGTGTTTGTTACGTCTACTGTTTTATGTTGAACTGTTTTATTTATGATGGGGAGGAAGGTCTGCTTCACTCCACTTGCCTCTGCTTGTGTGTGAGATCACTTGATACTGTAATAGTCTTAAATGGACTGAAGTGATTCTTGTTGAAATGTCGATCCAAACTTGTTGGCAAAAATACGTATTGGGTGCTGTGTCATGGAATAATGGTGGAAGAAAGGCTTGGATGCAGGTGTGGATTTCAAGTGACTGCAGCTTAATTATACATTGTATGCAACATATCCCCGACAGGCACACCCACCCCATGTGAGGAGGGCTACTCTAGAGCCATACTCCACAAGCCCTTTGCGAGAGAGGACCTCCGTGTTCCCTGATTACCACTTGTAGGAACACTGTCCTCAGTACTTTCCTCATCCTGAGATCCTAGCACGGATTGGCCCCGTGCCCTTGAAAGTGAGAGGTGTAATAACATGTCTCCCGCCCTCCCCTGCCTCTTCCAGCTGTTTAAGTGTATGAGAAACAGGCCATCAGCATCTATCTTTTCTCCAGTTTTGGGAGCAAAGATCTGAATAGTTTTTAAAAAGAGTTGGGTAAACTTGTGTATGTACTACCAGGAGAAATCTTGTTTCTTTCCTCCTCTAAAATGCATTTTGATACTTTTTTCTTCAAAGCATCACTTGACTACAACTAGAGGTGGGACTGAGTGATGAGGTGTTGTGCTGCCTGGGTGTGCTGCCTGCAGACATCATTCTGATTGACCCAGGGGGAAATTCCTTCCCAACCCTGAATGCAGCAGCACAGTGGCAGTCGGCTGTGAGAGGTTTTTGCCCTCCTCTCTAGCTTGGGTTTGGCTCACTTGTTTGAGGCATCTGGATTTTTCTTTTATAGAATTGTTCCGTTTCAGGCATCGGTGTGTTCTGGTCAGTCCCAGTCTCTATTTGTGGGAGAATTTTTATAGGCTGTTTCTTCGTGGATTTTTCTGTGCAGGTAGTTTAGGTATGGAGAAACCTGTATGGGTGCAGAGGGCTGGAGTAGATGACCTTGAGGTACATTCAAGTCATATAACTGTTTTCCAATGAGATGCTTTCAGTTGTGCCCCCGGCTGTGCATAGCGCCAGAGGAAGCTTTTTTTCTCTCTGTTTGTTGCATCTCCCATGAGATGTCTAGACCAGGATGTACATTATACACATGTGGTCTTAGACCCGTTCAGAATGCAAGTATTAGTACTACGCTAACTTTGTGAAATTGCTTAATTCTTGTACTAAGCAAAATATTGCATATTCTATTATATGGGTAATGCTGCTGCCTAATTCATGAAATAACCAATGCCACTGCCTACGTAATCAAGTCAGTACATTTTCTGTCTAATTCTCTGGAGTAAGTGGTTTGTTGATTGCAGCCTATATCTGTAGGTTAAATTTTTAATATATTGTGAAAGAACTAAGTGAATCCTTACCAAAGAAGGCACACAGGTGCCACCATTTTAAATTATTATTATTATTTTGCAAAGAAATTATTAGAAGTAGCAATGGGACGTGCTATAAGAAACCTTACTATAGACCAATAAGAGACAGAACAGCCTTGAGGCAACTTTTGTGTCTGGAAATTTTTAGACTTGAGTAGCTTTTGAGATCTTCAGTTGCAAAATGCTATGTGCACAAGGCAAACGCTACAATCCAGAAAGCACGTACTCCAGAGTTGTCCCACTGAAGCCCTGTGAGGACTTCGGTGGCATTACTTCAGAGTAGTTATGTGGGTTTCAAATAAAGTCTTCTGAAGAGAATAATCTAGCCGTGTGATGACTTCAGTGGCATTACTTCAGAGTAAGTGTCATGTGGGTTTCAAAAAAAGTCTTCTGAAGAGAATAATCTATACTACTTAGAAAGTTATTGCTCACCTGCGTTTTTAATCAAAGTAGGACCGTGCAGTTTGCAAAGCAAAGCTAAAATGAAATGAATGGATGAAAGAAATTAAACTTTATTTTTAACTCTTTAAACAGGTTTTATGCTGCATGTGTGGTTCTTGGATTACAGTACTTGCATGAGCACAAGATCGTTTATAGGTAAGTAAATGGTAAATGTTTTGAAAGATTATTTATTTTAAAAAGCTGTTTTTTTCTCAACATGCTGCTTTATTTCCTTTCACGCTGACTTGTTTAGTAGGCACTCTTTCTTAAAGTTCTATTCTCTTGTTAGCAAATAAATAGTCTAACATGTAATGAAAGCTTGAACATAACCACAAATTATTTCTGAGCATCTTAAATAGGAAAAGGAAAATCAAAATATAAGAGGCTCTTTTTCTTTTATTTGCAAATAACATTTTTACCTTAAATTAGTTCTTACAACTACAATAATATCAATTACTCTTAAATTGCTTTTAGAGATTTGAAGTTGGATAACTTGTTGCTGGACACAGAAGGCTTTGTGAAAATAGCTGACTTTGGTCTCTGCAAGGAGGGTAAATCTTTTTAAGACGATATTCTGTTTTCTCTCTCACCTTAACTGCTAGAAGCTTAACAATCATGTTAGTGGAAACCTGTAGCATATATTTATTTATTTATAAACAGGTTAGTTTATATCACTGGTTCCTTCTTGTTTCAGAATGAGTGATTCTCATTTAAACTGTTTGTTCTACCAAATAACTAAAGGTTAGATTTAAAAACATTAAATAAACACAATCTATATATAAATTTACAGATTTTTCTTCAAGGTAAGACTTGAATCATGATCACCTGACTTTGATGCTTCCTATTACGGTTTACCCTAATATAAATGTCTGATACACAACATGCACTCCATATCTGTAACAAGCCACACATCTTTTGAGTTACTTGGGCTTGTAATTATCTTCACTAGTTATTCCATGGAACTAAGAGGAATTTGAAAGTATCTCCATGCACTTGGAGACAACCCAGGCAGCTTTGCTCTTTCAGTCACATTAGTCATCAGTAGCATGAGAGAAAACGTCCCATTCAGTTTCAACAAAATTGAGATTTGTCAGTCTTACAGAAGAGAGATCCATAAAATAAGAGCTTGTCTATAACGCATTTGGCACTGAAATACATAAATTTGTTTGCCATTCAGATCTTGATTATCTTGGTACTAGTTATAATACAGAGAAGTTCTAAGATGAACTTCATGCTTACCTGTAGGGCTATCGGTAAACTAGACTGTTTCTAAATTGTGCTCCAGATAGTAGCTTATCTATGTTGCTGTAGAAAAATACAGTATGAACTTAAATGTTGGTTCCTTCAGCTGATTACCATATGAGACCGTGGCATTTTAAAAATCTAATAGAAGGTACCCTAATACTGTAATAAGTGTCTGAAAATGTCCATTTAAAATTACACTTTTTAAAACAAACCCTTATGGGAGCAGAGAGCCTTTCTATAAAGGTGTTCACTATGATAAGATTTGCAATATTCAGTTGGTAGAAATAGCTCTTGAACTTGGGATTGTTATAGAACAGGTTCTTTAGGTTTGTCATAGTGAAGTTTGACAGTCTCTTGATCTCTCCTGGACTAGAGATCTGTAGTAGGAAATGACTCCAGAATGCATCTGTGGGTGTGTGTAGCCCCCACTTTTAACTATGAGGTCCTTTTTAATGTTAAGATGATTCTTGTGTAAAGATAACTGCTGCCTTGGTGTCCTGTGACTCTGATTGTTTAATATGAGATACTTGGATGTTGGGGAAACTTTGTTTTTGCTTTCTGTTGTAGCTATACTAATCTATGATGTCAATGTATTAGTAAGCATTCATTTTTTTTCTAGACTACACCAAGTCATGGTGGGGCAGATCCCGCGTGCAAGCCAAGCGCGCACACATTTCTGCAACCCAAGTACATGTCCATGGGGAATGTATTGGGATCCTGCGCAAATACCACGCAGAGGGGTTTGGGATTGTAGCCACTGTCTCTGATGCACTACACATTTCCAACTTGCATGTTCTCCATAGACTAAACAACAAAACTCCCTTGGAAACAGCTTGGTTTATTCACCATAGCTCCAGATAGAGAAGTACATATTGAGACTTTTGTCAACTTAGTCAATCTCTAGGCTGCTTGAGGAGCCTAGTGCTACGTGAGGAGCTGTCTATCAGATAAGACTTAAAATGGTTGTGACAGCAGTAATTCATATTACCGCTCTGCTTAGGCAGAAGGGCATCTTTTGGGTGCTTTCACACATGACGGCGCTTCAATCCTGCCTGAAGTGAGGGTCCTCACTCCGGGAAGGATTTGGCCCAGCCACCGAACTGGGGGTGGGCAGAGGGTGGGGTGGCATGCAGACAAGTCTGCACAGCCCCACGCTGCCAGGACCGCAGCGTGGGTGACCAATGAGGCTGCCATGGCTGCCCAGAACCACCATGGATCCAGACCAGCGTAAGTGGGCCAACACACGTGACTGCCCACTTTACCCCAATCTGGAGTTCTTTGCATGGGCATGGCAGCGCTTAGCCCAGACTGTTCCTCAGGAATGGTCCTGAGGAACAGCCTGGGCTAAGCGCTGCCACAGCTTGTGCAAACCCGAGTTCCGATCCAGGCCAACATCTCATGACTGATTTCAGCCATAATGAGAGCACAGAAATCCATGCTCCTGTCGCGTCTGAAAACACCCTTTGTCCCTTCCTACTTCATGCAGGGGAGGAGAACTTGATAAGGAGATCTCGCACGCACGCACGCACGGAGACAGAGACAGAGGACTTAGGTTATTCTCCAGCTCTCCCAAGCCGAGCACAGTAGTTCAGAGCTCTTCTGCTCCCTACATATTATTGGTACAAGTCATGTTGCAAAAAAAGGGAAATATTAAGAATCAAAAGATCTTTTTATAACTTTCAAAGATGGATAAGAGTTAGGAGCTCTCTCTGCTTGCTGAAAAGTTTTTAGAGAAGCCCTTTCTTGACAATTCCCTTGTAAAGTTTAGCACAGAGTTTGCAGCCATCACCTGGCCCATCGCTCCTGTGTGATTTTTAATCTTGCACATGTATCTTGGAAGAATAAAACATCCACATGAAAACAACTCTGGACCCAGTTTAATGCATGTAAGGAAGAGAGGAAGCTGTGGTGTTCAGACAGATAGAGAGAGAGAGAGATTTACTATATATATAGTATGATTTGTATGCTGGTAGTCACTGCCAGTACTAGATCATGACACATTATATAAAGAGTTATTTGTTAAAATATTTTTAACAAGGTAATATTAGTTCCTTCAGTCGGTTACCATACAAGACCGTGACATTTTAAAAATCTGATAGAAGGTACCCTAATACTGTAATAAGTGTCTGAAAATGTCCATATAAAATGAAGATTTTCTCAACAGATAAACTCCCTGCGTGCAAGTCATATTTACTTACTCAAAACAGAACTAGTATCTACTGTGTTTTGCTTCTCTTAACTGATCTGACTCAGCACTGCTGAGTAAGAGCTCACAGTAATTCTATTCCTTCTTGCACATGGTTAAAATATTTGCTTTGTAAGCTCAGTTTGTTGGGTCTGTGCAGTGCTGGAGACGTTACTAATTTGACTTGTGGAACCTCTGCTACCTGATACTGATGTGCAAGAAGAAAAGAACCGAGCTTGACTTCAACTCTGAGCTTGACTTCAACTCTGAATGTAGTTGACGAGACTGGCAGATAAGAGTGGAGAAATCCTTTGTTTGTAAACTGAGCTGCTTTGAATTTGACCTGTGAGAACTTCAGCATGGAACCCTACATCATTTGGTTTTTGTCCCTTTGAAGAATAAACCTTCATAATTGCATCAACTCTTTACTTGGAAATGGAATTCAAAGAAATACAGTTCAGCTTAATAAAATCTGCAATTGTTTCAGGAATGGGTTTTGGAGACAGGACAAGCACATTTTGTGGCACTCCAGAATTTCTGGCTCCAGAAGTGTTGACAGAAACTTCCTATACAAGAGCTGTGGACTGGTGGGGTCTGGGTGTGCTCATCTATGAGATGCTGGTTGGTGAGGTAAGCTCAGGGGTAGCAAAACACTTGATCCATAAATCGAATGTGTCCTATGGTGATAAAGGGAGGGGGCAGTGTAGCAAGGAATGCCTACTGTTATACAGTTCCTCTTGTGTTATCCATATGTGTTTCATTCTGTCCTTTATAGAAACTTATCTATCGCAGGGAGAGGAAAAGTGACTTGATCATTAGGCTGTCTTGGCCAGATACCTGAAATTAGATCACCACCATAAGCTTAAAGTTGCTTTAAGCAGGTTACACTGTGAGCAAATGTTAACAGCTATGACTATGGGAAGGCATGTGGCTATCCCCAGGGATCAGAGGAAGTGTACATGTTCCCTGGATATGCTTGAGGACATTACACTCTATATATTAGAATGCCCCCTATTTTGATCGGATAAGAGCCAAACTGCTGAATTTGGTACTGCAGCCAGTTCAATCTCAATCCAACCAAAAGAAAGTAATATGGTTATTTCAAAATTCAGATTCTAGTGTGATTTCCAAACTGGCTTTGTATGCTTATCAAGCTGAGGGAATTAGGGCAAAACATCCGATGAGCTGTATGGTTTGATGATCATCTATGTAATTTTGTTGTTTTCTGTCATATTTTACTGTAATTTGCCTTTTTTGTAGTTAATTTGGCCATAGTGAAAACCAGTGCCAGTAATAAACTTGACTTGACTTAGGCCATCTACCTTCAGTGTGGCAGCTGAATGTAAATAAGACAGTTGTCCTCCTTGAGCTTTTACACTGGTTGTCTTGGAGAATTACTCGCAATATATTTTTTTTAAAAACTTCTGTTTCTCAATTGTGATTTATTTATTTTTTCAGTCTCCCTTCCCTGGAGATGATGAAGAGGAAGTCTTTGACAGTATTGTAAATGATGAAGTAAGGTATCCGCGATTCCTTTCTACAGAAGCCATCTCCATAATGAGAAGGGTAAAATTATAATAAATACAAATTTTTGATGTTTTAGGGTGTACTAATTTTTCTCTACCCCTTAAGCACTGTTATAGATTTGTGAAGAAGCAATATGCTTTAGTAAAAGTGCACACTTTCCTGAGTGCTAAATTACATTCAGCCTGTGTTCTTATAGAACTGCATTACTAATGCCATATGTTTAAAATAAACACCGTTTAGATGTCAGATCAAACTTCATTAAAGTGCTCTCTTATTGAGAACACCACATAGTATGTTTCCTCAGTGTGAGGCCTCTGATTGTTTCTTTTACAAACAACAACAAAAAATTGTACAAAATAACTAGAAAGATTGTTAGCCTTCCAGTAATATTATTGAACCATTTTTTCCCAGGTTCATTCTGCATCTAGCTAGAAATTCTGATTCCTTGTTGTGGCAGGACGCCTCCTTATTGGCTCATCTGATAACTTACTAGTAGCCGTGGGAGTGTCAAGGACAGGAGAGAGCTCAAACTCTTTTGACACTACTTTTAAAGACTTAGCCAGCGCACAGCATTCTGCATTCTCAGCAATTCCAGTCACTTCTGTGATTATTCCCACTGCATACTGTTCCACACAGGTGAAAGGAAGCTTTTATAGGATTGAGCCCATAAGCCCTAATCCTACAAAGACTTCTATATGGGTGCTTACCTTCACACATTTTTGGTAGTTTAATTGAAGTCAACTGAAATATCCAGTGAAGTCAGTTCTTGTGTCAGGGCCTTAGTGCAGTACATGACAAATATTGCCAGACTTAAGCTTGGCCTTGAAAGCCATTATGCACTTTGGCATGATACTATGTGTATAAAAACAGTCTTTGACTCTTTAAAGATTGAGTAATCTTTGCACGAAGTAGAGTTTCTAAAAGCTGTATTTACATGATTTTAAGAAACTAGCATTAGGTGCATAGTTACCAATTTTAAAGTGTACATATTTATAGTGTCATCAGTGTGCTGAACAGCCACGATTAGAGACCGATTTTTGCCAGAGGAACTTAAAATCTAGGCTGGACAAGGGAGAGGGGAACATAGGCAGACACATGGATACATTCACGAAACGGAGAAGCTGCAGGTGCACATTATAAGCTTGGTTACAGGGGGGTGATCCTGAAGAAAACTTAGTGAGCACTCTATGGGGCTGAGGAGCTAAGTAAAGCCTGACAAAATAGGTAGATTTCAGGGAGGGGAGGAGCAGAGTATATATGATCAAGGAGGGAGTTCCGGATGTTGGGGGCAGCAAGCAAGTAAAGAAGCAGAATCTGGCATGGGTGAGCATGATGGGAAGAGGAGCAAGGTTCCCAGGAAGGAATGTAGTAGGAAATGGGGGTAGAAAGAGAGAGGGGAACAAGGCACTGGGTGTTTTAGATGAACCCAGGGGACCACTCCAGGATGGCCATGCCGGAGTTTGCTCTGCTGGCAGCAGGCTTAAATGGAGCCCACTGCAGTCTTTCCATATGCGCCCTCCTCCCCTGCACCATAGAGCTGTAGGTGTATCAGCTGCCACTCTAAGCTGCCACCTGCAACTCTGTGACTGTGGCCAGGGGTTGAGCTGCAGTGGCCAGCTGTTCTTTAGATGGACTCCTACTCTGCCCCTGGCCAGTGCTCTGGGTTCACGGGGCCTGTTCTGCTCATGATGCTCCGGGATGTTCTGGAGCACCATGAGCGGAGTTGGCCCAGAGCAGGCAGTTCCTGCTCTGCTTCACCCCCAGGGTGCCTTTACATGGATGGGCCACCTGGGGGTGGGGTGGAACAGGAATGGAGCAGGTGTCTGTCCAAAGACACCCAATAAAGAGCCTTGAAGGCGAGGACAAGGAGTTTGTGCTGGATACAAAAAGAGAGGAGAGAGCAGAGTAGAGATTGAATATGATCAATGGGCAAGGTGTGTTGTACAAAAGAGAGAGGGTCAAGCCGAGAGTAGAGAAGGCCAGTAAGGAGGTAGTGGCAGTAGTCAAGGTGAAAGAGGAGAGTCTTGGCAGCAGGAGCAGTGAGGGCAGTCTGGATTTTAGCATTATGCAAGAAGCGGCGACAGGTGTTAGCAGTAAATATGAGGTACAAAGCAAAGGGAGGAGTCGAAAGATGCTGACACCATAAATGGAAATAGAGTGAAGAAAGAGAGAATGGTTGAAGCGGGAAGGGAGAGGAGATCATCAATTTTGGATATGTTAAGTTTGAGATAATCGTGAGACATCCAAGTAGAGATGGGAGAGGCATGGTTAGTAATGCGGGACTGGGTGGAGGGGGAGATCTGTTTTTAAAAATAAAAATCTCATTTAATTAAAAATGCAATATTTTTAAATGAGTAAAAATCTATTTAATGTTGATAGAATTTTAAGCATCCTTTAGATCAGGGGTGACCAGGACATTGTCGATTGGACTGTGAGCGACATCTGTGGGGACTCTGATCTTGGGTGGTAGAGGCACACTGGATAGGGACAGCACAAAGGGTGCTTTTAGACGTACGGCTGCCCAGTGCTGGCCACGCCAGCTCGCTTCATCCTCAGGTTGCCTGTCCGTTTAAAGGCGGCTGCACCAGATGTGCAGGCGGAACAGGCTGTGCCTGATCCAGGGCAGCTCCACTGGCAGTGCTCTGAACATCCTGGATCACCACTGTAAGAGTAGGCCGGCCAAACCTGAAGCAGATCAGCTGTTTGTCTGCTTCAGCCGACCATTGCCCTGGGCAATGCCATAGAGTTGTAGGTGCCAGCCTGGCGTGTCAGGCAGTGACATGCAACTCTGTGGTGCGAGGTGGGGGCACCAGGCTGAGCACAGGCTGGGGACCCACTGGTCGGTCTTAAGTCGACCCAATCAGGGCTTACAAGCAGGCGGGCATAGGGGTTGCACCCCTGGAGCAGTTCCAGGGGCAGGCTGCCTCCATGTCCATGTAAAATCACCCAAAGAGGCTCATGCTGCTTTCCAGCATAGCCACACCCCTTTCCAGGCATCATCACATCATGGTATATTTGCTGTGCCCTAGGGAAAGGGCAGTTTTTTCTTCGAGTGAGGCTCCATGACTCTCACCAGTGGGTTCTGCGCCTGTGCAGTACCTGCCGTCGGAAGCTTCTCCCAGCAGTTATCTGCACTCCCTCAGAGCCAGTACCTGATTGGCCACCATTTTGGCGGGCTGATAGCATCATTATATAAGGCGGGGCATGCATTACCTCCATTCCTTCCAATCACTAAGCAAGGCTGTTGAAGGAAGTTCTTCTCCTGGTAGTTTCTTCTCTCGAAGATTTTTACCTCAAGAAAACAGCTAATATAACATCTTCATTAGTACTTGTCAAAAGAAACCTTTTTTACGTGAAAGTCTTGTCCTCCCTCCCCCCACCCCCATGCCAAACACGCCAAAGAAAGGGGGCTTCAGGAAATGTAAGATCTGCCCCATCTCCATTCCTTTCACAGACCCTCATGACAGGTGTTTCTTCTATCTGAGTGAGGCCCATAAAACAACAGTTGTGGGAGCCTCTCAACGCTCTGTAGAAAACCGCAAAACGCAGCTCCAATACCATCTGACGGTGCTCCAGCCCCACAGTGGCTCCCCCCTCATTCTGCTGGAGCTCCGGCATCACCAAAAAGAATGGCCTCCGCGCCTCCTTCTATGGGGGTTAAAGACCCAATGCTTCAGCTGCAAACTTCTGTGCAAAGGCACTCCGCTCAGGAGACTGTCTCCACAACGGGAATGACTCCTGTACTGATTGGAGCCAAGGGGCCCAACCGCATAGTCTGACACCTCCACACCGGCCCAAGCCCCCGTACGGATGGATGCTCCATACTGATGGATCCTCCCGTACAGGGAACTACCGCTGTGGCCTCTGCACAGAACACCATCCCCACACCGATGGAGGCCCCCGTACCAAGCACCACTCCACATGCATCGGCTCAAAGAGAAGGCTCCACACCCAGACTCCCCTCTGCACCAACAGCTTCTTCCTCTAAGAAGAATTAAGACAAAGAAATTTTACTACGTTAGTGATCCCATCACAAATACAAACACACAAAACTTACAGTAGGTAAATACAAATCACAAATTACACATTGCATACCACTGCTTTCCTAATTTTAAATGCCGCAAAGCAAAACATGGCAGCTTTCAAAGACCAGGTAGAATCCACATCAGCAAGAAGCCTCCTCCAAAGCATCACTCTTGCTGCATGGTGGCATAGAATTTATAATAGGTTCTAACAACAAATCCCTATGAGCACTATAAGGCTTCAAAACTCAGCAGTCTTGCCCATACACAGGCGGCAAAGCCTTTGGTCATAACCAAATCTGTCTTCCAAACCTGCAGAGGGTAATAAGTTTAACCTCACCAGAGTGAATGCAAATCGAGATATGTACCCTCTCAGAGTGGAAAAGTAGGTGGCTCCACTAGGAGGCACACACAAAGAACTATAAAGACTAGATATTTTCTGCGCGGCAATCACTTCAGTAGCCGTTTGTAATTCCTGGTCACTAGGCCGGGATTTAGTAAGGCTAAAAGCTTTTGCATGCTCCATATTCAGTAGATAATCTCATGAGAATCCTAAAGAGGATAGGAGCAGGCTAACTCTTTTTCCCCATGGGCCATACAAAAATCTGGGAACAAACTTTCCCTCTAAAAAGCCTTAGAGCAGGAACCACCAATTTGCCACCCCTTGAATAATTACTGCGTTAGAAGAAGCCCTTGCTTGACATAAGGCAGCCTTATAGTGAGAGCGCCAGGAAGTTGTATTTCAAAAGATCACTCCCAAATATCTAGACCATTTTACTTGTTCAGTGACATTGGAATCCATCAGCCAATGATGATGTGAGCGAGAAGACCCAGTCATTATTACCTTGGTTTTAGTAAAATTGTCTACAAGGGATTCCTCAGAGCAGAAGCCATGGAAAACTCTCATTAATCTTCTGAGACCAACCTGGGTTTGAGAAAGCAAAATGGTGTCATTTGCGTATAAAAATATCAGGACTGAAAGATTACCAAGTCTCGGGGGATGAAAGGAAGAGTCCCATAAAGACTCAACAACATCATCAATATATAAATTAAACAATAGAGGGGCCAAGAGGCAACACCCCCGCACTCCCCTCATCGTTGACACTGGAGCAGATAAAATCCTTGGTTGTTCACACGAATTTGAACAGTAGAACCCTGGTGCTGGGAAATAATCAGATATAATAATCTGGGGTCAGTATTTAATTTGGCAATCTTATTCCATAGCTGCTCTGTGTATGGAGTTGAATGCAGTGCAGAGGTCCACGAAACAGGTAAACAATGATGAGCCAGAGAGTTGCCGAACCTACTTTAGTTATTATTTGATTTAGAGTAAATATATGGTCAACAGTGGACGCACCCTTACAAAAGCTGACTTGCTTCCAACCCAGAATGGCCTCTGTCTTAATCCATGCATGTAATCTTAACTGTAAATATTTAGCATAGAGTTTCCCAACTATGCTTAATAGGCTTATTGGATGGTAGTTCCCTGGGTCCATGGAATCACTTTTTTAATATATTGGAGCAATGATACTTTTAAGCCAGTTTGGAGGGAAAAGTCGGTATTATTTATGGAGGGAAACAAAACTGCTAGAATGCCGCTCCACCAGCCAGCATTTTAAAAGTGGGGGGGGGATAGAGTCACTGCCCGGGGCTTTATTCGATTTTAGTTGAGATCTCAAAATTTTACACCACCTCAGGCATAACAAAGGCCAGGGGGGAAAATTGTCTAGATTACGTAGCCCCAGTTCCAATGCTACTGAAGGTGGGCCAGCATAAAGCTGATGAAAATGGTCTTCCCAAACCACTGCGGGGATATCAGTCTGTGTTTTGGAATTCGCAAATGGCCAAGTTTGTCTAACAATTTTCCAAAATGCCAGTATTATTTTTCTCGAATGGCTACTTCTAGGCTCTCCCAGACTCTCTTTTGAGAGTTTAACTTCTTTTCTCTCAGCAAAGATTTATACTCCCTCCTAGCTGCAGTAAAGGATTTTATATCAAAACGTCCATACTTACATGTGGCATTCTCCTAAGCTTAGACTTGAGGGTCCTGCATTCACTATCAAACCACCCTCCAAGGGACCTTGTACCCTGTGATGATGAAACTCGGGATACAACTATATGTGGGGTTACGGCCTCAATAATCTGCTGAAGAGTATCTAAAGTCTTATCCTTTCATAAGAACATAAGAAGTGCCATACTGGGTCAGACCAATGGTCCATCTAGCCCAGCATCCTGTCTCCAACAGTGGCCAATCACGGTGGCTTGGGAGAAGTACCCAACCGGTCACAACGGGGGATGCATTCCCTGTTGTTTTCCCCCAGCTTTCGTCATGTTCCCTGATCCTGTCTGGCTAATAGTTGCTAATGGACCTACCTTCCAGAAACTTGTCCAAACCTCTTTTAAACTCCGCTATAGTACTGGCCCTTACCACAATGCAATTATATGCGGAGTGAAAAAATATTTTCTTTTATTGTTTTAAACTTGCCACCCATAAGTTTCATGGAGTGTCCCCTAGTTCTAGTACTAGCTGAGAGGGTAAATAACTGCTCCTTGTTTATTAGTTCCACACCACTCATGATTTTCCACTAAGGATATCCTCCCTACATGCTGACAAATGCTCTGAGTTCAATAAACAGTGGAAAAAACTTTCCAAAGCCACCAACCATCTGACTCTAGCAGTTACTGGAGCTTTAAAATAGAAGGGTCCTGCGAACCTCTCTCAAAACAATTATCATGACCTGAGCTTTTGGACAATATCAGTGCCAAAGGTTGGTGTACTGTTTCACTGGCCCACCTGGACAGTGAAATCTACTACAAGAGTCATTGCTATCTGTGAGGCTAATATATAATCAATTACACTAGAGCCATTGGAGGACAAAATGGTAAATTCACTCTCAGGGTCCCCCGGAGTGGTACCATTAAGAATAGACAAAATGTGCCTTGTTGATATAAAGGTAAGACTCTTGCCTATGGATCCAGAGGTCCTGGGTTCAAATTCCCCTTCGTGGTGTTTTCAAGGAGGAAGGAAAACGACTGTACCCTAAGAAGAAGTCATTTGTGATCTCTTCTACTAAAAAGCGATCCTCAAAGAAATCTCCAAAATAGAAGAAGCGAGACAAATCCTCAGATCTTGAATCTGGATTCAAGCACTCCAAAAATTCACATCGCTCTCCACCAATCTCTCCATGTACGCTGGACTTGAACTCGCCCCAGCTTCGACTCTCACCAACACTGATGCCAGTGACTCCCACAGTCTTGCCACATGTTTCAGGTGAGAACTCCCCACGACTCTCACCAAACTCTTATCTGGACACTGATGATCAAATGCACAGTTTTCCTCAATTCTTACACCCATCCACACCACCAGAGTTTTCAAGACCTAGACTTAGAAGCATAATCTCTCAACCAGCGAAACAAAACCTCATCAGGTGGAACCAAGTTCACCACCGCATGTTCCATGTTACCAATGGCCACATGCACTGTACTGGCCTTCTCCTCGCTACCACCCCTACCAATGGGATCAGCCCTATTCAGTGGGCTATGATTATTTTTTTAATATGCTTCTAGGGGCACCAGACACCCATCCCTTGCGCCATCAGCAGCATTGGGCAGATCACCCAATCCTGCTTTGTTACCAACTCTGAGGATGTCCACAAGTCTCCACTCCAGAGACTCCCGTAACACAAATTGCAAGGACTCTGTAAGAAATATTACAGCAGAGTATCCCAGCCACAGCTACTGTGGCACATCCACCGCAAACTGTCTCTGCCACCACTTCTAACTCCAGCATGTTCAAGTTCCAGCATGCCTGTGTCTTCATTTCCTCCGCCTATCCTTCCATCACAACCTGCAGATGTGTCCAATCCCATAGCAGCTGCAGATACAAAAGCACCTTCTCACTTGAGATCGTGCACATTGGTCTCCTTCACTTGGAGCTCTTCTCCTGCTTCTGATGGGGAAAGTTCCCAGACGTCTGAGGAACAAAGAAAATCGGAACCCTCTAATAAGAACACTTCTCCTTCTATGCCATCCAGTGAATCAGAGGATTCCATCCCATGTCCATCTGATAATATCTCTAATCCTGCCTAGGTGGCCTACTCCACCTAATATCTCTAATCCTGCCTAGGTGGCCTAAGAAATAAGACCATAAGAAATTCCAAGCTCTCATTGCAAAAATGTCAGACGCCCTGACTATTAAAATGGTTCCAGTTGAAGAGGAGGAAAATCCTACTTATAAGATCCTGTCCAAGAAAGCATCGTCCAAATTAACGTTTCCCCTCTCAAAAAAGCTAATGAAGCAATCTAGGCTTCACTGGAAAACCCCTTCAGTGACCCCTCCTGTGGATTCCCACTTTAGTGCCTTTTACCCAGTGCCAGCAGAGGATCACTCCATGTTTGTGAAACATCCCACCCCAAACTCTATGGTGGTTCAAACATCTACAGACAGATCATCAAAGGCATCAGAAACTTCTCCATCTGACAAAGAGAGCAAATGCATAGATATACTGGGAAGGAAAATGTTTTCTTCCTCTACAGTGATTCTTAGGGCATTGAACTATGCTTCTGCCATGTCTGCATTTCAGCACCTTCTATGGGACTCTTTGGGTCTGCTTCTGGCCCCCATGCCTCCAGATGACAAAAAGAAAGCAGAGGTCATCAGAGTTGAGGGTCTGTTTCTAGCCCACTCACAACATCAACTCACATTGCTGACACAGCAGCCAGAGCAACAGCGAATAGTGTGGTGGCTAGAAGGCACATCTGACTCTGCTCTACAGCTCTGTCATATCAGGCTCATGCAAAAATAGAAAATCTAAAATGCAACGAGAAGGGGATTTTTGCCGCAGGCACTGACGATGTCCTATCAAAAATGAAGGACACTAAGAGAACGGCATATATGTTGGGCATCTCTTACAAAACTAAAAAGAGGTACTCTTTCACCTCTTCAAATAAGTCTGCCCGATATACCCCGGAATACTTCTATCAATCCTAGAAGTACTTCCTTTCTTCTTAGCCTCAGTCTCGATCACGGAGACAATATAATAGACCAAAGCAAAAGTCTTGCTAGCAGACTACATCATCGTCTGCTCCCAACAAGCAGAGATCTCGCTTTTAATCATGGCATCCAAAGCTTGGAAACAATTCCCAAAGAAATCTTCTTCCAAAACAAATACGCTTCCTGTCTAAAAATCTGGACTCTCATTACGTGTGACAAGTGGGTTCTTGACACCATTTCCCATGGTTACAGGATGCAATTCACAAGAATCCCCTTCCCCAAACCCCCTTCCCAATCCCTCTTTAGGAATCCAACTCACAAGACATTCTTGGAGCAGGAGATTTCAGCCCTCCTCGCTAAAGGAGCTATTGAGAAGGTGCCTGAAAATTTCCATAGAAGGGGCTTCTACTCCAGGTGTTTCCTGGTACCCAAGAAGGAGTGGGGGCGGGCGTCTTAGGTCCATTCTGGACCTTAGAATGCTAAACAAGTTTGTATAGTCGTTTAAATTCAGGATGGTTACCCTGAAGAAAATACTCATTCTCCTTTTCAAGGGCGCTTGGTTCTCTACTTTGGATTTGCAGAATACTTACTTTTATATCCCTATTCATCCAGCCATTACAAATACCTGAGATTCACATTTGAAAATTCTCATTTCCAATACAAGTTTTTGCCTTTGAGGCTTTCAGCAGCCCCTAGGGTGTCCACTAAATGTCTGACACCAATGGCAGCATACCTAAGAAAACAAGGCCTCTCAGCCTTTCCTTATTTATACGACTGGCTCCTAGTTTCCCACTCAAAGCACCAGTTGCGGGAAGACACCCAATGCATCATTGACCTCCTCTAACAACTTGGGTTTGTGATCAATTTTAAGAAATTGAAATTAACCCCTTCATATTCCATTCAGTTTATAGGTGCAAAGATCAACTCAACCAGAGAGCCTTTCTACCACAAGATTAATTCCTCACGATCCAAAACGCAGTGGCTATCCTCCACACCGAACCCACACAAACATCTAGACGTTCCTTCGATTATTAGGCCACATGGCTTTGACTGCCTCAGTTATGAGGGATGCCAGGTTGAGGATGCATCCCCTCCAACACTGGCTGGCCTGGAAATACTCCCCATCAGAGGACGACACAGATAATTTCCTCACAGTCCCTCAATCCATCCTGCATGCTCTGTCTTGGTGGACCAGAGAAGACAACCTATTAGAAGGGATGCCTTTTTCTCAACTGATCCCAGACATCCTACTGACCACCGATGCTTCCCTGTATGGATGGGGTGCACATTGCAACATGCTACAGGTGAGCGGCACGTGGAATGAATGGGAACGTTCTCTACACATCAACCTCTTAGAACTATGAGCAATTCAATTCACCATGAAGGCATTCCTTCCTCTCATCAAAGGCAACAATGTTCAGATTGCCACAGGCAACACCACGGCAATGTGGTATAGCAACAAACAGGGAGGCACTCATTTGTCCAGGCTCAGTAGAGAGACGATGAAGCTCTGGAAGCAGTCCATTCTTCATGATGTTCATCCCATTGTGACCCACCTTGCAGGTCAATCCAACATGATTAGCAGACGTACTGAGCAGGGCACCCACTCTGCAGCACGAGTGGATGCTCAACAGATCCGTCGTTGTAGATCTATTTTCCAAATGGGGTCAATCGGAAATAGATCTGTTCGCTGCACCCCCACAACGCTCAATGCCCTGTTATTCTGCATTCAAGCAGGGAAGGGCCAGGATTCCCAAAATGACATGTTCCTGATCCCATGGACGAGCAGACTTCTTTACGCTTTCCCTCTATTTCCCCTAAACACTCAAGTGTTGACAAAACTGGACACACTGCATCCTCCTAGCCCCCAGCTGGCCCAGGCAGCTATGCCCACTTACAGACCATGACTGTACGTCAGCGTCTTCCTTTCATCCCAGATATCCTCCACCAGAATGACGGAGACATTCTCCACCCCAACCTTCAATCGTTGCACCTAACAGCCTGGCTGATATTGCCCTAACTCATCAAGACTTAGTAGATCTGCCTGAAGAGTCAGCCTGTATCCTGAAAAATGCTCGCAAAGATTCGACTAACAAAACTTACGCTATGAAATGGAAACGCTTCTCTATATGAACAACTTCTCAGTAAATAAATCCAGAAGAAGATACCATTGCAAATCTTCTGACCTACATGGTCCATCTCAAATCACAGGGACTAGGTTCATCCTCAATAAAAGTCCACCTTGCGGCAATCTGTCTTCCAACCCCCCATCGAGGGTCGCCCAACGTTTTCGCACCCAGTACTTAAATGCTTCCTCAAAGGGCTGTACAACATTGCCCCAACTGTTCGAGACCCTTGTTCTCCATGGGACTTAAACCTCGCCTTAGGGAAGCTAATCCTACCTCCTTTCGAGCCTCTGGCAACTTGCTCGTTGCACCTGCTATCGTTGAAGGTCTGCATGCTGGTAGCCCTGACTTCTGCCATAAGGGCAAGTGAAATAGCAACCATGTCGATGCTACCTTCGTTGTTCATCTTCCACAACGATAAAGTTGCCCTACATTTACCTCCCATGTTTCAACCGTGTTTCCAACCTGGTGGTGGACTCTGCTTTTCATATGTCTCAGGACATCGTATTACCAGTTTTCTTCCCGAGGCCTCTCTCCTCCCAGGGTGATTTGGCTCTACACACGCTGGACGTCAAGAGAGCCTTGTTGTTTTACATCGAAACGACTAAGCCTTTGCAAAAATCTGATTCCCTCTTTGTTTGCCAGTGAAGGCCCCCCTGCAGTGACAAAGTCTCACCTCAGACCATCTCTTCCTGGTTAGTGGAGAATGCATCTCCCTGTTACACTCTGTTGAACAAGCAACTTCCAGAGGGTGTTAAGGACATTCCACTCGAGCCATGGCTACCTCTGCTGCCTTGCATCATATAGAACAGACCTGTAAAGCAGCCAGATGGAGCGCTACACACACCTTTGTCAAGCAGTATGCACTGGACGTTGCAACTCGTACAGACGTCAACTTTGGGAGAGCACTCCTTCAATCTCTATTCAAGTAGATTTCCCCCTCCCCCCCACTCCCTTAGGTGAGACTGGTTTTTTATGTACCTCTGGTGAGAGTCATGAAGCCCCACTCAAAGAAACCGGAGTTACTTACCTGTAACGTTGGTTCTTTGAGATGGACTCCATCACTTGCACCACCCACTCACCTTCCCCTCTCCATATATTTGAAGAGAAAATTTAAGATGTAGGGGTTGGAAGGAACTGAGGTAATGCATGCCTCACCCTGTCCTGTATACTGACGCTATTAGCCCGCCAAAATGGTGACCAATTAGGCACAGACTTTGAAGGCGCGCGGATAACTGCTGGGTGAAGCTTCCGATGGCCAGTACCTCACAGGTGCAGAACCCACTGGTGTGAGTGACGGAGCCCATCTCGAAGAACTAAGGTTACAGGTGAGTAACCCCAGTTGATCCATTTAAATGTTGTTTTTGTTAGATTTACACCTCACTGGGTGACTTACAAAGACACAAAAACTAAAACTTGGCATCAACACAAAGAATAGCTTACATACAAAATGATGAAATCCTGATTAAAGGTTCCAAAAAACCTTAAAACCAAATTAAAAATTACGATCTTGTCCTCCCACCCCCATGCCTCAACCTCCTGCCGCATTTGAGGGGTCAAGAATACATCCCCTCCCCCCCCTTCACAGAGGGGTCCAGTCACTCCCCTCCTCCAAATGAGATTTCCAGTGCAGCTAAAGTCGAACAAAGCATCAAGCCTCCCTGCCTTCATTGCCTCATAACGGGAAGTGTCCTTTGGTGCTGCCCTTTCCCCTTCCCCAACAGCCACCTGTAGCTTCTGGAGCCTGAGGGTAAGAGGGAAATGCAAATCAACAAGCAGGCAGGCCTGTAGTAACCTACGTTGACACCTGCACATGGTAGACCCCTTCCCAGGTAAATCTGGTCTACCCTATCTTACGCCATGTCAAAACTGACGGCGTCCTGAAACTTTTTATTTTTAATGTTAAGTTTACATCGCTATCGCAATTATTTTTTAAAACATATTTACAATTACTTTCATGTACTGTGAAAGTCATATTACTTGATTAGTATTTAGTCTTGGCTGCATCCATTCTGACAGTCAGGTGATCATGTTTTCCTGAATGGTGTGGGCCATGGTGATTATATTTATACCTGAAAGCTAGGGGTGTGCATATCCTTTTCGTTATTGCAGTAACGAAAACGACAACCGAAAATAATGACGAAAACGACAACCGAGAATACCAATAACAGTAATGATACCGATACCAAAAATGATTCCAAAAACGATAACAAGAAACAAAAACGGCAATGTCATTATTAGTGCTGTGGCAGTTGGGTTTTGGAGGGAAAAGGTAGCGAGGGGAGGAGGGAGCAGAAGTCTCGGAGTCTTAACAGGGTTGAACTCTTGACTATGCCTGTGTTGGGAGGGGCAAGCAGCTCAGCAGTATCTGATGGATATATCCCTGGCCAATGAGCAGCACAAACAGGCCCCAGCAGTCTCATGGGACTCTGTGATTGCTCAATGCCTGCTGCCTCCCACAACCAATCAGAGGGGCTTTGGGGGAGGGCACTGCAACCCTTATAATGGGAGGGCCAGGTTTTTACTCTCCATTGTGTGAGCTCTGCTTGTCATGTTGCATTTACAGAACTGTGGTGCTTGCACATAAAAAATCCTCCCTAGCCCTCATTGTATGTATGTATGTATGTATGTATTTATTTATTAGGTATTTCCCACCAATACCTTTCCTTCCTCATACCCTACATTTTACCTTCTCCCTTTTCCTGCCCTTCTCCCCCCTGTACATTATATAGAGATAGGTAGCATAGATTAAATATTGATATATATTATAGATTTATACATTAGATTAGAATAGTTATATAAATAATTGATTAGATAGTTTTCCTTTCCCCTTCCTCTGTCTCCCTTAGATTTAGATAAATATTAGTTATGCACAGGAATCAATAATGATACTGATACCAAAAATAAAATCTTTGTTTGAAATTGTACCTATATCAAATAACGATACCGATAACAAAAACTATACCGATATCGATGCCAATAATGAAAACAATATCAAAAATTATACCAAAAATGATTTTAAAAAAAGAAAATGAAAACGACATTGTCGTCAATAATAACAAAAACGACATTTTTGAAAATCAAAAAATGAAAACGACATGGGGGCCTGGTGCGCACACCCCTACTGAAAGCAATTAAAATGGTATCAGTATTAATAAATGTGCCAGATTATAGGATCTTCTCATACTGACCAAAATTATTGGACAGCAAAAATTCCAGCCTAAATGAACATTAGTTACTTCTCAAATCTTGTCTGCGTGAAGGCACAGTTGCACTTTTCCCAGAGTGCTTCCAATTGTTTCTGTGCATCTTCTTCACTGAGACAAGGGCTTAATGCCTGTATCGGCTTCATCTGCTGATGTGCGCTCATTCTTTGCCCCTATTCAAGATGAGACTGTAAACACAGTCTTGCTTTCTGTATCCAAAATTAGCAGAGAAGCAGAATCTCTGAGCAGATTGGTTATCCGTCTCTCATGTATTTTTACCCCCAAGGTAGCAAACTGCGACTGGCATTCCACTGAACATTTATTTATTTATTTATTTGTTATCCTTAATAATCCGTAAGCCTTCTGCCTCAGGCAGCTCGATAACATGTGGTTCCACATTTAGTTCTGAGGCTTTCAGTAATCAGAAACCCTTCAGATTTTCCAGTTTTGACCTTCTAAGGCTAAAAAACAAGAAGCAATATCCATCCCTTCTCTGCCAAAGGGGGGGCTTCTGCGATGAAAGGGATGTGATAAATGAGGGTGGGGAAAGGGAATGTTCTAAGAATGAGACAAAAAGGATGATTATTTTGTGTAAATTTACACTTAAACCATTTTAGAAGGTTTCCTCATTTGTCTGGATCAGACTCTGGGCACACTGCTTTTCCAGTGACTCCTAGTTCTCTGTGGTGCAGCAGCAGCAGAACCAGGAATTGCATCTGTATTTGCCTCAGCTTTACAAGTAAGATCTTTTCCAAAATGTTTTCTTAGTTACTGAGAAGAAATCCCGAGCGGCGCCTTGGAGCTGGTGAGAAAGATGCTGAAGATGTGAAAAAGCATCACTTCTTCAGAGTAAGTGCAAGCAAATGTAGTTTATAGAAATGCAGTGTCAGGCAGTGAGCTAACCAGTAGCTAATTGTTTTACAGCTAATGGATTGGAATGCTTTACTGGCCAAAAAAGTCAAGCCCCCTTTTGTACCCACCGTTAGAGGACGAGAAGATGTCAGTAATTTTGATGATGAATTTACCTCAGAAGCACCTATTCTCACTCCGCCCCGGGAACCAAGGATACTTTCAGAAGAGGAGCAAGAAATGTTCCGAGATTTTGACTATATTGCTGACTGGTGTTAACTTTTAGACACTGTGAAATCCTAGCTACCTGGCTCACAAGAGAACCTTTGAGAATATCAGCCCTTTGCTCTCTATGCCACCTGTAGCATCTGATTTTATTTTATTTTATTTTTAAATCACATGAAGATTCTCTAAAAAATACTGTTAATATTTTCATGAAGAGTGGCCTCTTGTCTGGGTTGTTTTTTTGTTTTTAAACCTGAGCACTGGAAAGCAGTTCTATGCAGCTTTTTAAAGAGGAGTCGGTGGATACAGACCATCCTAAGCTCTTGTATATATGGGAACACTTGGATTTGTACTGTATCTTTTTATTTTTCTACAGCAGATAACATTATAAAATACCTGCCTGGAGTGGAAAGAACAGAATTTGAGCTAGATCGATAAACTTACTCAGCCGCATTAAAACAGAATTTGGGAAGCTATTGTTAGCTGCATACTGTTTGATTTTATCAGGAGAAGGCAAATGCTGTCAATTTTTAAAACAAAATTACTGTAATGTCAAAAAAATATGTAGTTTTACAGACTTAAGCACACTTCAGTGCAAGTTTTCAAATAATGGAAATTAAGAACTGATGCCTTGTTTTGTAAATTTTCTATGGTATTTATTAGGGAAAAATGTGTTTAAATGCCTTACCTATGTGAGAACAGTATATGTGCTTCCATAAGAAAATGGACAGGTCCTGAAAGTTTACCAAAGCCACTTGCCAAACAGTTTTTGCCTTTTTAAGTTTTTTTAAGCACTGCTTAAGAAAATTACCAGCAGAGATGAAGAATGTAATGAAAAAGAATGTCTGTTCAGTCTTAACCATGGCTACTATTTTAATATATGCATTCCCCTCTATACTCTAAAATCTATGCCTTTTCCCACTCATTCCCAGTGAACAGATTGTTTTAAGTCAATCAGCGTATTTAATTACCCAGTTCATCTTGTATCTGCTGTATGATGTTACCATATCGTTTTTAAAGAACATAAGAATTTTCAATGTATACATGCTGTGAACATGTATATTTGGAAGCTGTATTTTTTTCTTTCAGGCATGTAATTTAATAGTACCACTTCATTAATTTTGGACAGTGGCCATGTGAACACATCATAGAACTCCAAACTAATGGGGAAAGTATTGTATACATTTAAGCCATGGATTGGCGATTACGAAGAGTTAAGGGTAAAAGCAATATGTTGTAACAGAATGTATAAATATTTTTGATAAGTGCGTATTTTATAAGCCTCTAACACTAAACTGTACCTCAAAAGTTGAAAAATTAGACCAGGCACTGTGTAAGCTTCTAAACTCCCTATAGAACTTAATTTTAGCTCTCTTAAATTGTTCCATAGGCAGTCACTCTTGGAAAAAGATTCCAATTATATTGTTAACTCACTAACTTTAAAACAAAAACAACAACAAAACCTACCCTGGCTCTGATTCTGTGCACAGATGCTGAGGATCATTCTAACCCAGGAACAGCAAGTTGTTGAATAGGGCTGGGAGACTCAAATTCATAGAAAGTAGTTTGTATTTTGGAATTCATTCCAAATAGAATGAATAATAAACACTTAAACCATGTTGATGTATAGAGTGTAGTTAGTGCAACACTAAGGTGTTACTTTTGTAAAGTCAATCAAGTTCAGGACTTTCTAGATATTAGACGGCCTACAAGAAAATCTGGGCAAATAGGCCAAAAGAATAATGTATGTATGTCTGTGCGCCTTGTCCAAATGAAAGAATTGCTGAATCTAGAAATCACGTGCAAGTATTTTTTTTTTAATGAGTTTAAGTGGGAACAAAACAGATTGTTTCAAGATGCTGATTAACTTTTTGAAGTGGGAAGAAAATGGCACTAATGTCCTTGTTTTTATTTTTAAACACTAAATGCTTTTGAGGTACAGTCTCTGCTTTCCCTTTTCAGTTCCCAGCTATATATAAATATGGAAAACTATGTCTAAAAATGGGGATTTAGCGGCATTTTTTTTTTTTAAAAAGCCCCTGAAAAATACCTTTTTGTAACTACATTTTGTACAGAAATCTTGTTTTTTAATCTGTCGATCACTAAAATAAATTAGACGGCAGGGTATGTTCACACACTTCAGCTGAAAGAAAGCACTAATTCTATCTCTGTAGTTTTTTAAAGTATTTTTAGGCAGATTAAGATTTTAAACTCTAGATTGTAAATATATTTTGCTATACTTTATCTGTATGTGGCTGCTTGAGCACTTTTAAGGAAACTTAGGATACTTTAGAATGGTACACTATGCATTAAAATGAAATGTGCCTTTAACAATATCATTCTGAGAAAGTGTTTTGCAGTCATTACTATCACAAATTAAAGTTTTAAATAGAGTGTAATTTGTTTGTGTAAACATGATTTTCTGGTTGACTGTGTCCTTGAGTGTCTTGCAATATAGAGTGGTATATTTTTTCAGTCTTCGCCAGATAAAGATTGCATTCTTAGGACTTGATTTTTGACACCTTTATGGACAGTCGTTCCCGAGCTGTGGGCCATGACCCCAAGTGATGGGCTGCAATTCCAATTGTGATATACTTGGCTGTCACAAAAGCAAAAAGTATGGGAGTCCTTGCCTCGGGAGAGTCATCCAAAACAAAACTCATAAGGTTTCAGATCTAAATCTGTCCTCTCCTGAGGAATGATCACGCCCTTTTATGCCCCCGTCAGGGGAGTGAACCGGTTAAGCTGGTCTGCCCCCAGAGGCTAATGAATCAGATTGGTTTCCAGAATTCTCTGGGGGATTTACCTACTGACCTTAGCAGCTACTCTATGACCTGGTCACCTTGTGGTATGACATCTTGACCCTGGAGTTGCACCCAGATGTCCGCTTCTACCAATGTGGCAGCATAGGTCTCCCGCATGGAGGAGCTGAGGCAGCTGAAGTAGGAGGTTAGAGCACAGGTGGCCCTTGACTCATGCTGAAGCTGACTGATTGCGGCATAAATTCTTTTCAAAGGATTGGTGGAGAAGAAAGCTATTATAGCGTCTGCAAAGTCTTGTGCAGCGGAGCTGTTCTGGGCGGTGTGGGGCCTAGTGAATCCAGTCTGCCTCCAGCCGGAAATGGAGTCATCTAATGCCCATTGTGACATTTTTATTTACTACTTTGCAGACAAAATCACTTGTATTTACCACAATTTGGGTGCTGCTATTTTATCTGTAGAATCGGAGTTTGGGGTTATGGAGGCTGTCTTGTCCTGTTTATTTGGATCGGTTTCAATAGGAATCACCCACCAATGTGGGGGAGGTGCTCAAGGCAGTGAGGGCAACCAGTTGTGAATTAGATCCTTGCCTGTCCTGACTGGTGAAAGCCTGCTGGGAGACACTGGGGCTGTTGCTGGCTGGAGTTGTCAACACCTCCCTTCAGGAGGATAGGGTGACAGACGTCCTTAAAACTGTGGTTGTCCAGCCCCTACGTAAGAAGCCATCCTTGGACACTGACTCCACGACCAGCTATCAGCCTATCTCTAACCTTCCCTTTTTAGCTAAAGTTATTGAACAGATGGTTGCCCGACAGCTCCATGCTCATCTCAATACCATCGGATTCCAGGACACATTTCAGTCAGGCTTTCGTTCTGAGTATGGTACAGAGACTTCACTTGTGGCCTTGATCGATGACCTGTCCCTAGAGATTGACAAGAGGAATTCTACCCTGTTGATCTTATTAGATCTTTCGGTGGCCCTTGATACAGCTGATCATGAAGTGGTGTTGATGCGACTGCGGGACCACTCTTGAGTGGTTCTGCTCCTTCCTATCAGGGAGGTCCCAGAGAGTGGTGATGGGCTATTGCTCGTCGTCCTCTTGGGACCTCCTCTGTGGGGTCCAGCAGGGTTCTATTCTGTCTCCCCTCTTGTTCAATGCATATATGAGGCCGCTGGGCGAGGTCATTCAAAGATTTGAGGTCAAGTACCATCAGTGTGCTGGCAACACCCAGGTCTACCTCTTTTTCATCCAACCCCGGCTCTTCAGTCTTGGGGACTGGATGAGGAAGAGTCAATTGAAGCTGAATCCAGACAAGACCAAGGTGTGAGGTGGTGATGGTTGGTAGGCCTTGTGACCTGGATGGAATTGGGATTCCTGTTGTTGATGGATCTGGCCCCCTAAGGTTAATAAGATTCACAGCCTTGGAATGCTTCTGGACCCCTTGCTGTGCCTGGATTGTGAGGGTGGCTAGGAACACTGACTCCTTATGGTGAGGAGCCTGCAGCCTTTTCTGTCTGATTCTGATCCTGCCACAGGCATCCATGCTTTCATCACCTCGAGGCTAGATTATTGCAGCATGCTCTGTGGGGCTGCCCTTGATGACTTTTCAAAAGCTGCAGCTAGTGCTGAATGCGGCGGCTTGCCTCCTTTGTGGGGGGGTGGGGGTGGAGAGGCAGGAGTACATTACACCAGTGCTCCCTAGAGCTTTCCAGGCACAATTCAAGGTGCTGGTCTTGACCTTGTAAAGCCCTAAATGATCTGGGCCCCACATATCTGAAAAACCACCTGTCCTATGCCCCACTTCTGTCCCTGCAATCATCTGGGAGCGCCTTCCTGTGTGTACCATCTGTTAGCTTTACTCATATTTATTTATTATTTATTTATTTTAAAAACTTATTGCCCCACCTCTCCTACCAAAGGCAGCCTGGGGTGGCTTACAATATAAAACATATAATACCTAATAAAACAACAAAAGGGGCAAAAACAAGAGGAAAAACACAGTCTCCCCACAGTTGGGAGAGGGACATCAAAAAGCAGTAAAACACATTTTAAAACCCCATCCCAGCCCCCCCACCAAAAATACACACACACACCCATGTCCCTTGCCAGAAACCTGGCTGAACAGCTAGGTCTTGCATTGACATCGGAAGGAAGGTCAAGGGCCACCCGGAGCTCTGCCAGAAGGGAGTTCCACAGCCTCAGGGCGGCCACCAAGAACACCCTCTCCATAGTGGCCCCCCAGGATATTATTATTATTATTATTATTAACAAACATTTATATAGCGCCAGCAGTGTACCTGGCACTTTACAAAGTAATAAAATAGACACGGTCCCTGCCCCTAGGGCTTACAATCTGAGAGACAGGAGCTGGGGGAGAGACTTAGGAAGGGGAACAGAGGGAGAGACAAGGGGTCTAACATTCATGAAGATGCGAGGTCTCAAGTGCACGTACTTGGCTTGGTTACGATGAGAATGACAGCAGGCAGGTCCATGTTGCAAGGATAAGGGTAAACCGATCGTAGGTATAGGAATAGTGGCTCAGCAGGATAAAGAGTCAGACAGAGCAGAGCGAAAGAGGTGAGTTTTAAGGAGAGATTTGAAGGTATGAAGGGAGGGGGCAAGGCGGATGTGGACAGGGAGGGAGTTCCAGGCATGGGGGGCAGCAAGTGAGAAGGGACGAAGGCGCTTAGGGGAGCAGGGAAGGCGTGGAAGGGTGAGAGAAGGGACAGAGGAGGAGCGAAGTGCACGGGCTGGAGTATGGAGGGCGATAAGTGCAGAGAGGTAGGGGGGAGCAAGGTTGTGAAGAGCTTTATAGGTGAAGACTAGGAGCTTGTGCAGGATTCGTTCAGGAAGGGGAAGCCAGTGAAGCGAAGAGAGGAGGGGCTGCACATGGTCGAAGCGACTGGCGAGGTAGATGACCCTGGCAGCAGAGTTTTGGACAGAGATGAGGGGAGAAAGGTGAGACCGGGGAAGGCCAGTGAGAAGGAGGTTACAGTAATCGAGGCGAGAGATGACCAGAGCATGAACAAGAGTTTTGGCAGACGAGACAGAGAGAAAAGGGCGAATCTTAGCAATGTTATGGAGGGAGAAGCGACAGGATTTAGCAACAGAGTCAATGTAGGGTTTAAAAGAAAGGGGTGAGTCAAAGATGAAGCCTAGGCTACGGGCTTGGGGGACAGGCAGGATGGTGACTCCATCAATAGTTATTGACAGTGAGGAAGGAGAGGAAGGATGAGGGGGGAAGATAAGGAGTTCAGTTTTAGCCATGTTGAGTTTGAGTTGACGTTGAGACATCCAGGTAGAGATGTCAGAGAGACAGTTGATGAGACGAGCTTGAACAGAGGGAGAGAGAGAGGGAGTAGAGAGATAGAGTTGAGTGTCATCAGCATAGAGGTGGTATTGGAAGCCATGGGAGGCAATGAGTTTGCCTAAGGATGAGGTATAGATCGAGAAGAGGAGAGGGCCAAGAACAGAGCCTTGAGGAACACCAACTGAGAGGGGGAAGGAGGAGGAGGCGGAGTTGGAGAGAGACACATTAAAGGAGCGGTCAGAGAGGTAGGAGGAGAACCAGTTATGGACAGAGCCACAAAAGCCAAGGGAGTGAAGGGAATCCAGCAAGAGTGAGTGGTCAACAGTATCGAAGGCAGCAGAGAGATCAAGGAGGACAAGAATGGAATAGAGATGTTTAGATTTAGCCACCAGAAGATCGTTGGTGATCTTAGCGAGAGCAGTTTCAGTAGAATGAAAGGGGCGGAAGCCAGATTGGAGGGGGTCGAGGGAGGAGTTGGAGGATAGGAAGTCAAGGCAGGGGAACATCAAGAAGGGTGCTCCCAGCTGACTACAGGGACTGATCAAGAGCACAGGGAGTGAGGCAATCCCGTAGACAGATGGGGGCACAAGCCGTGTAGGGCTTTATAGGTAAGAACCAGCACCTTGAATCGGGCCCGGAAGACTATAGGCAGCCAGTACAGAGAACAGAGCACCAGTGTAATGTGGTCTTGGCAATTCGTCCGTGTAAGGAGGTGAGCTGCTGCATTCTGCACCAGCTGCAGTCTCTGGACAGTCACCATGGGCAGCCCCATGTAGAGCACATTACAATAGTCCAGTCTCGAGATAATGAAAGCATGGGTTATAGTGGCCAGGTCAGAGACTCAGACATATGACTGAAACGGACGCACCAGATGTAATTGGCAAAAAGCGCTCCTTGCTAAAGCCCCAACTGGGGCATCTAGTTGGAACTGTGAGTCAGGGAGCACTCCCAGGCTCTGAACCTGGGGAACCAATGGGGGACAAACCCCATCGATGACAGGGGCCACCACATTCACAGCCTTTCCTGCTAGCAACACCTCCGTCTTGTCAGGATTTAGCTTCAATCTACTCACCCTCATCCAGTCTCTCACAGCCACCAGACATCTTGTAAGCACCGAGACTGCGGGGCCTGGGTCCGATGAAAAGGAGAGAGAGAGTTGGGTGTCATCAGCATATTGATGACACCAAACTCCAGAGCTCCACACAACCTCGTCCAATGGCTGCATATACACATTGAACAAGAGGGGGAACAAGATGGAACCCTGCGGGACTCCACACAAGAGGTCCCGAGGAGATGAAAAATGTTCCCCGAGCACCACTCGCTGAGTTCTTCCAACCAGGAACAAGTGGAATCATTCAAGAACAGCTCCCCGCCCACCCTGGCTCGGTCCCGCAGATAAGTCACCAGCAACTCATGGTCAACGATATCAAAGGCAGCCGATAGATCTAACAAAATTAACAGGGTCAAACAACCCTGGTCAATTCATGGCGGAGTTCGTCGACCAAGGCCACAAGTGCAGTCTCTGTGCCATAGCTCAGATGAAAGCTAGACTGTGAGCGATCTAGAAAACTGAGTTGGTCCAGATACTGCTGTAGGTGCTGAGTCACTACCAGTTCAGTAACCTTCCTTAAAAAGGGAAGATTAGAGAGAGGCCACTGGTGAGGGACTCAACGTCTAAAGGGTTTTTTTGAGCAGGTGCCGGAGCAGGCTGCCTCCTTGAGGCAGTTCAGGACCCTGCCCTCCCAAAGGAAGGCATTGACCCCTCTCACCAGCAATGACCCCAGCATCTCCCAGCTAGCCTTGACCAGCCAGGATGGGCACCGGTCCAGTTCGCAAGAGATGGCTCTAACAGCCCCAAGAACCTCCTTCGCGTTAGTGGGCAAGATTGACTGAAATAGATCTCGTAAAATCGGACAAGCCCTGCCCTATGATACCATCTCTGCCAGAGCATGTAGGGATGCCGCTGTACAGGTAGGTGCACGGTATACGAGCAGTACCCCTAACTTGTCTCCTGCCAGATCAATCCTAGGATGGAGACCCTTGCCACCAGACGAAGCCTGCACTGGGTACCTCCTAACAGACCAAGAATCCCTACAAAATAATGGCTACACTGCACCACCCCGTCTCTGACCATGGCTGATGCTGTATGGAGTACCCAGCTGGAACAGGCAGCCAAGATAGGCCCCGACTCAGCGTCCAGCCATGACTCTGTGATGCATCTGGGGTTGGCTGCCGAATCCATTATTAACTCATGGATGGTTGCTGATTTATTAATAACCAACCTCCCATTCAACAGCAGCAGTTTCAGGCTAGGGGACCTCTAATCCAGCACCACCTCATTGTCTGCGTGGGGGTGTGTGTGGGGGTTATGAGGCAGATGGGGATCAAGTACCTCTCCCACCTCACAGATCAAAAGGCCCCCCTGTAGGGACCATAATTTTCCCTGTCATGAGCCCTATGGCTGCTGCACCACCACCATCCTTGGACCCCCTTCCCTCTTGGCTACTCCACCTGGCTGGCAAGGGAGATCTCCACCCAGAGTCAGCTGCTCTCACCAGGTGGCATAAACCATCCCTTTCTTGAGCGGCATCTCCCCCGTCACAGGGGAAGACAGCCCTCCCCCCCTAACCCAGTCTCCATTCCCAGGATTTCTCCTGTCTCAGCGGGGTGACAATCCCCCTCATACCCCAACCCTTCACCCCTCCCTCTCATGGATGAACAGCCTATACTGTTATATGGGTAACTCCCTCTATGACCGAGGGAGTCAACCCCACAGGTTGTATTTTAATATTTCTATATTTTATATGTTTTTATACATGGTGTGCTTATTTTATTTTGTAAGCTGCCCTGAGCCTTTTTTGAAGGAAGAGTGGGATAAATAAGTACCCCAGGAGGAAAAGGAAACTGGAACAGGATTGTGAGCCAGGCAAGATCCGCCTGCTGCTGCGCAGGTGCAGGAGATAAGGTAGCGGGAAGAATGAGAGGTTGGAAAGTACAAAGAACCACCAAAGCAACGGGGAGTATCTGTGACCGTCTAGCTTTACATAGAGCAGCCTGTGGCCTAATACTGAGAAACATGCTAAGTATGTACTGAGGTAGAAACTACTTCCCATTCCCAAGGCATTTGTAACTTGAAGGGCTGGTCACCTTCCATAACAGCAATGCTACAGTTGGAGCCTTGTTTTTTTTAGTTGCTTATACAAGAGGTTTCTTCCATAGGTACAACAGCAATTGTACTATCAGTAAAGCTCCCTATATCCATGATCTTTTCCTCTCTCGCTCCCTCCAGCTCCTTGCCCTTACTGAAACTTGGATCACTCCCTCGGACTCTGTCACGCCTGCTACCCTCTCCTGTGGGGGTCTCTCCTTCTCTCACCA
>QEPC01005825.1:1356022-1431912 GCA_003113815.1 Sphenodon punctatus
AGCTGTGCCCTTTGCTTTGCCATGTGTTGGGGGGGGGTTGCCTGATATTTGAAATACCTGTACACAGAAAAAATTATAAGCAGAATTTTTTATTCATTGGTACAAGGAAATGGATCGCCATCTGACAGGATTAATTTTACTAGACTTGTTTTGTAACTTTATTAGGTCGCAGAATTTTCAATTTTGGGTTGCAGAATTTTGGGGGGGAAATTGCAGAAGAATCAGGGCCCTGGATGGGGTTCTCCAAGCTATGCTGCTAGGACAATTCCCATTCACTTTAATGGGGTTTGTCCTACCAGAGTGCTTTGATTGGGCTAATGTTCAGGAGCTGTTTGCTGAAGGCCTCCTCCCCCTCCATGCCATCTCCCCTCCATGCAGTAGGTTATGTGGGGATGTATACGCAGAGGCCTTATGAGAAAGTACTCGTTTGTAGCCATTGGTCTTGGAATAGAAGCCACTATATTTCATGGATTGGAGTACTGTCACAATCCCTCCCCCATGAAACCCTGATCCTCTTGAAGACTCTAGTGTTTGGGAAAGGATCTGAGAGCAGGCAGGGTCTGTGATTGTTCTGTTACAACACTGGGGGATTACAATAGCCCGCAGTATGACTGTTCAGACACTGCTTCTGATAGAGCAGTAGCTACAGGTGAGTGACCTCTTACTCAAATTCAAATTACTAAATGGTAGCTAACCTTTCAAACCAAGGGGACCATCAAAGGTGGCTGGGACTTAAATGCTTCTCTTGAGAGAATGCCGCTTGATAGTATCCCAATATGCCCAGAAAACCAAAGCTTAAATCACACAGGGATGAATACAGTGAAGGAATGATCTAAACTTAACTTGAGTTCTCATCGGTTGGGCCTGGTAGTACTTTATTATTTTTATTATTATTAGCAAGCATTTATATAGCACAAGCAATGTACCTGGTGCTATACAAAGTAATTGAATAGCCGCAGTTCCTGCCCTAGGGCTTACAATCTGAGACGGGGGGATGGTGGGGAGATAAGGGGAACATAGGAAGAGACAAGGACTGTAACATTCACGAAGATGCGAGGTCCCAGGTGCACGCGCTTGGCTTGGTTACATCGAGAATGATGGTTGGTCAGTCCATGTGGTGAGGATATGAGTACACAGACCTCAGGTAACAGATTGTACTGGATGGAGGGTATCAGCAGGTGTTAGGTGAGGGGAGTGAGGAGTTGGGAAGGGCAGAACAGAAGAGGGGTGGGTCTTGAGAAGGGATTTGAAGGTACAAAGGAAGGGGGTGAGGTGGATGTGGGCAGAGAGGAAGTTCCAGGCATGGGGGACAGCTAGGGAGAAGGGATGAAGGCGGTTAGGGGAGGAGGGGAGGCGTGGGAGGACGAGAAAGGGAATAGGAGGAGTGGAGTTCACAGACTGGAGTACGGAGGGAAATTAGCCCAGGGAGGTAGGGGGGAGCAAGGTTGTGAAGAGCTTTATAGGTGAAGACTAGGAGCTTGTGCAGGATTCATTCAGGAAGGGAGAGCCGGAGAGGAGGAGCTGCGTGTGGTCGAAGCAACGGGCGAGGTGGATGACCCTGCCAGCAGAGTTTTGGATGGAGATAAGGGAACTGGGGCTCTTACCTGTGAGTCCCTGTTCTGCTCGGGCTGTGCATCTCTTTGGGTGATACTGTGCCTTGGCCAGCAGGAATCAAAAACTGAACTGCGCATGCGCAGGATCATCCCTTGCACAATTCAGTTGTAGTATAGCCAACAAACCTGCAATGTACTCCAGAAGGATTAATAGAACCACAGCTGCACTGATAGAGATTGACCCCCGCTGTCGGGAAGGTCGATTGACTGGCACAGTAAGAGCCCGAGTTCCCTTTTCTGCTCAGGGCTGCTGCCAGTCCATCTCTTTGAGATGTACCAAAGCGGTACTGGCAGGAGATGGGAGGGCAGACAGCGGTGCTATGGCAGAACTGCCTGGAGGACATGTCTGCCAAACACGGCCTCCGCTGACTGGAGAGTTCGTAATTTGTAATGTCTGGTGAAGGTGTGGTGGGAGGCCCAAGTGGCCGACCTACACTGCTCTTTGTAGGAAGCTCTAGCTGCAAATGCCGTCGAGGTGGCTGCCCCTCGAGTGGAACGCAGCCAGATCTTCTATGGGGGAACCTTCCCCTTGGCCTTGTATGCCTCAGTGATGCAGGCCACCACCCATGGGGAGATGACCACCTTGGAGGCCTTGGAGCCTTTAAGCCCCGGCTGTATGTTGACGAACAGGGCTGAGGACAAGCGGAAAGAGGCTATACGTTTAATGTAAATCCGCAGAGCCTGCCTGACGTCGAGGCAGTGCCAATCTCTCTCCCTGGGATGCGACGAGTTAGGGCAGAACGATGACAAAACAATCTTCTGGCTCCCATGGAACAGGGAATTAACCTTTGGTAGGAAGGCCTGGTCCAGGAGGAGCACCACTGAGTCCTGGTTGAATCTGCAGAAATTTTTCTCGATAGTGTCCCCAGCTCGGACATGCGTCTAGCGGAGGTAATGGCCACCATGAAGGTGACCTTGATAAACAGGAAGAAGAGGAACACCCTTTTGAGTGGTTCGAAAGGAGAGGAATGGAGAGCCCCTAGGACCAGGTTGAGGCGCCAGCAGGGGAACCTGTGGACCACGGGGGGGGAGGGGGGGGGAGAGAGGGACAGGGCCTTGGCCCATGTTAGAAACCTCCCGATGAGGGGGTGCCCTGCTATCTTAAGGCCCCTGGCAGTCAGAAAACCCGAGTTGAGAGCGGCCACCTGTCTCAAGAGGGTATTGGGTTTTAGCCCGTTGTTCAGACCCTCCTGGAGGAACTCGAGAATCTGAGGGATGTGGACCTGCTTGGGGTTCAAAGATTTTCTCTGGCACCAGCCCCTGAAGGCCCTCCACGTGGACTGGTAGATTCTACATGTGGAAGGTCTTCTGGATGCCAGGAAGGTGCCCATTAGGGCCTCAGAGAATCCGAGGCCCTCTAGGGCCGAGCGCTCAATGTCCAAGCGACTAGCCTCAGGTGGGCCACACCCTCGAAAAGGAAGGGGCCCTGGCTGAGGAGGTGCGGGACTTGTGGGAGAAACGGGGGAGGAGACTGCCAGCTCGACTATGTCTGAGAACCAGGGTCTCCTCGGCCAGAATGGGGCCATGAGAATGATGCTGGCTCTCTCCGCCCTGACCTTCACCAAAGTCCAAGTGACTAGGGGGAATGGGGGGGAAGGCATAAAGAAGCCCTGGGGGCCAGGGGACGCTGAGGGCATCTATGCCTTGAGATCTGCGGGATCGGGAGAAGAGGGGTCTTCGCATTGTGTGGGGATGCGAAGAGGTCTCACTGTGGACTCCCGAGTGTTGATTTGATGAGCTGGAAGGCCTCTGGACACAGGGACCACCCTCCCAGATCCAGACTCTGTCTGCTGAGCCAGTCTGCATCTATGTTGTCCTCCCCTTTGATGTGGATAGCTCTGATCGACAGGAGGTGCTGTTCTGCCCAGGATAGGAGACGCCCAGCCTCTGTGTGAAGTGTTCGACTTCTCAATCCGCCCTGATAGTTCACGTATGCCTTCGCCGAGGTGTTGTCCGTAAGGATCAATATGTGAGAGCCCCGGACGTGCGGGAAGCTGAGGAGGGCTAGCCTGATCATTTTGAGCTCGAGGAGGCTGATGTTCTGTGTCGCCTCCTCTGCGGGCCAGAGCCCCTGTGTGGCCCGGGACAGCGAGTGGGTCCCCCATCCAGTCAAGCTGGCATCTGTGGTGATGCTTACCCTCTGGGGCTTGGAGAGTGGGGAGCCCTGTCGAAAGGGGTTGCTGGTCAGCCACCAGTACATGGAGGTCTTGAGCCTGCGTGGAAGATGGATCCAGAGGTTGAGACCCTGGATGAGGTGTGTCTGCCAAGACCTGAGGAGCTGCTGAAGCAGAGGGAGATGCAAGCGTGCCCAGGCCACCTGTTGTGTGCAAGATATTAGGAGGCCTAGGAGACTCCCCAGGCACTTGAGTCGAAGTCTGGTGCTGGACACCAGGCGCCCTATTCCATCCCGTATCTTCTCCTGGCATGGACAGGAAATGAAGATCCTGTCCCTTGCTGTGTCTACGATGACGCCTAGATGTTCCAGATGCTGACCGGGTTCCAGATGACTTTTCTGACTGTTGACGAGGAAGCCGTGCGCCTGAAGGTATTCCAACGTCCTCTGTACGTCCCTCAATGCCTTGGCTCTGGATAATGACCTGATGAAGTGGTCGTCCAGGTAGGGGTGGACATGAATCCCTTCCATGCGTAGGTTTGCCACGAGAGGTACCAGGATCTTGGTGAAGGTGCAGGGAGCTGACACCAGCCCGAACGGAAGGGCTGTGTATGCCAGTGGAACCCGTCGTATGCAAACCTGAGCCATTTGCGATGGCCGGGGAGGATGGGAACGTGGAGGTATGCTTCCTTCAGGTCTAGTAATGCCAGCCAGTCCCCCTTGTGAATCGCCTGGCAGATAGTTCTCAGGGTCTCCATCCGGAATTTTCTCTTCCTCACGCGCCGGTTGAGGTGTTTGAGATTGAGGAAGGCTCTCCATTCGCTGGACTTCTTTGGTACGAGGAAGAGGATGGAATAGAGACCCAGTCTTTGCTGGTCCGTAGGGACTGGCTTGATGGCTCCTATGACGTGTAGTCGGTGTATCTCTTCACACATGGCTCGGTGCTTGTGAGGCCTGGAAGATACGGGGGAGGGAAGGAATCTGTTCGGAGGAAAGCTCGATCGAGTAGCCCCGAGACACGCTCTCCCTTACCCACGCGTCGGAGACTGAAGCTTCCCAGGCTGGAGACAGAGCCTGTAGCCTGTCCCCGATGCATGTGGAGGTCAATCCTGCTTCCTCTGGGGGGGTTCCCCAGAGGGTCTGTGACGAGGGGGGGCCTGGTATTTCTTCTTTCCCTGCCAGTTGGGCTTGTTCCTGGACTGCCTGGAGAAGCCAGCTCGTGGTGGACTCCTTCGAAGAGCGGCTTAGTCTCTAGTGAAATGGCCGGGGCGAAAGGAACTCTTCTGGGTGCCCACGTGCTGGAGGGTTGTGCGTTTGTTCTTGTCGCTGGCGTTGGCCAAGACTTTGTCCAGGCAGGTGCCGAAGAGCTTGTGTCCCTGGTATGGTCTGTCAATCAGAAGGTTCTTGGCTGTAGGGTCCCCGTTCTAGGATCTCAGCCAGAGCTGCCTGCGCGTGGCTACATTTGAAGCTGCCGCCCTGGCTGCGGCCATCACCGTATCTGTGGAAGCGGCAGCAATGAACGAGATTCCCAGCATTATGCGGGATGTGAGGATCTTTGCCTTCCTCTCGGAGATGTCCGGACTCTGCACCTCCTGGAACCAGGAGATTAGGGCCCTGGTGATGTAGGAGGTGGCAGTAGCCATCATCATAGACGTGAAAGCAACTTCGAATCCCTTCGCAGGATCCCCTCTATGGCCTTATCTGTGGGGTCCTTGGGGTAGTAGCCCCCCTCGGTAGGGAAGAGGGTCTGCTGGGCGAGGGAGACTGCAGCTACATCCACCTTGCATTGGTGGAATAGGGCCCCTCTACGCTGAGAGAAGGCGTAGAGTGGTTCCTGGGATCTGGGCAGCCTGTGGGATCGGGCGGGCTGCTTCCACTCATTTAGGATGAGCCTCTCGAATGCCTTATCTAGGGACAATCCCCTGTCTAGTTTATGTGCCCTGGTCATCTGAGTCTGAGGACTGGGTCTTGTTGACCTTTTCCTTGAGCTGCAGGGTACGGGTCACATGTCGCATCAAGCCCTCCCTGGACTGGGCGGGGAACTCCCTCCCGTGGTCGGGGGAGGTCGAGAAGTGAGCCCTCTGCTCTTCCTGCAGGGAGAGTTCCCCTTCCGAGTCTCCCAGTTCCCCCTCCTCCTCTGAGGCGGAACTATGTGGGGAGTCCTTGCCTGCCCTTGTGGGGCTGTGGTAGAGGGAGGGGGCTCCAGGGGGAGAATCGTTGGCTGAGAGGGTCCACTCCTCGGATTCCCCTGGGGAGTTGAGGAGTGCCATTCTGGCCTTTGCTGAGGCCTTGGCCCCCTTGCCTACCACGCACTTTGAAGAGGGAGACCTGTCCTGGAGCTGGGGCCTCTTACTGGCCTGGAGGGACCCAGGGGGCCTCGGGCCTGCCCAGGCAGACCAGAATCCTGCTCAGGGTGTCCGCCAGGTCTGCGGCCTGAGTACCCTGATCTGGGGGAAGGGGCTGACTGTGGCCCGAGCTTGGTGCTAGGGGGGGGGAGATCTCGATCCTGTCCCCACGCCTCCTGGGAATGGTCCTATTCCCCTGGGGGCACTCCCTTCCTGGCCTTCCCCATGCCCGGTACCTTTGACCCAATCCGGGGTCATGGAAGTTGGGAACTGGAGCGGCCTGTGGGCAGTGGCGGTAGGAGGAGGAGGAGGGAGCCGACTCCTGCCCTGGGTGCGAGGAAGAGTGGTGAGGGGGCTGCCGGCGGTGGCACTGGAAGAGGGTACCGGCGCGGGGCGTGAGGGAGAGCAGCAATGGGGTTGCCAGCAGCAGCGAGAGTGGAAGTGGGGAAGCTCCGATGTCGTGCTGCTTGAGTGCGGGGGGAGGGGATGCGGCCTCCGCTCAGCCCCCCTGCTGCGATCAGCGTCTTCGGATCCCTTCTCTGGGGACTAGCAGCTTGCCGTGGCTCGAGCCTGGGGAAGCATGCAGGGCCCAGGCCAAGATAGAGGGGGGCGGGGGACTCCAGGAACCCAGGCTAGGCGAGGGATCCTGGTCCGACCAGCTGCCACGCAGCCTGGAGTCCTGGAGCCAACGTGGAGCTCCGTGCTGTTGGGTTCCCTCCGAGCTCTCTGCCCCTTCTCCTCGTCTCTCGAACTCCTTGTCTTTTCTTGATGTTTGCGTTTTGTGTTTTTTTTCAATGGCTCCTCTGGAGCCGACCGAAACTGCTCCTGCTAGCATGGAGGCAGGAACGAAACTGAATTGCGCAAGGGGTGATCCTGCGCATGCGCAGTTCAGTTTTTGATTCCTACCTCCTGCTGGCCAAGGCACAGTATCGCCTAAAGAGATGGACTGGCAGCAGCCCTGAGCACAAAAGGGAAGAAAGGTGAGAGTGGGCAAGACCAGTGAGGAGGTTACAGTAATCGAGGTGAGAAATGACATGGACACAAACAAGGGTTTTGGCAGAGGAGACAGACAGAAAAGGGCGAATTTTAGCAATGTTATGGAGGAAGAAGCAATGGGATTTGGCAACAGAGTCGATGTAGGGAAAGGGGTGAGTCAAAGATGAAGCCTAAGCTACAGGCTTGGGGGACAGGAAAGATGGTGAGCCCATCGATGAAGATCGAGAGAGAGAGGAAGGATGGGGGTGGGGGGGAAAGATAAGGAGTTCAGTTTTAACCATGTTGAGTTTGAGTTGACGTTGAGACATCCAGGTAGAAATGTCAGAGACAGCTGGTGAGGCGAGCTTGACTAGATGGAGAGAGAGAGAGGGAGTAGAGAGAGAGAGTGCTGAGTGTCATCAGCATACAGGTGATACTGGAAGCCATGGGAGGCAATGAGTTTGCCTAGGGACAGGGTATAGATAAAGAGGAGAGGGCCAAGGACAGAGCCTTGGGGAACACCAACCGAGAGTGGAAGGGAGGAAGAGGTGGAGTTGGCAAGAGACACATTGAAGGAGCGGTCAGTGAGGTAGGAGAACCAGTCGAGGACGGAGCCACGGAAGTGATGTGAATCCAGCAAGAGTGGAATAGAGATGATTAGATTTAGCCAAAAGAAGATTGGGTGGTGATCTTAGCAAGAGCAGTTGCAGTAGAGTGAAGGGGGCAAAAGCCAGATTGGAGGGGGTCGAGGGAGGAGTTGGCAGAGAGAAAGTCGAGGCAGTGGGAGTAGACAACAAGTTCAAGAAGCTTGGAAGCAAAAGGAAGGAGTGAGAGCGGATGGTAGCTAGAAGGGTCAGAGGGGTCAAGAGTGGACTTTGAGGATAGGTGAGACAGTGATGTGCTTGAAGGTGGATGGGAAGGAGCCAGTAGAGAGGGAGAGGTTGATGTGCAGGAGGGAAGGGGAGACAGTGCAAACAATGGAGGTCTGGAGGTGGGAGGGGATGGGGTCAAGTGGAAGGGTTGGAGGAGGCGATTTTCTCAAGGGAGGTGGGAAGACCGGAGAGGAGGGAGTAGGAAAAGTACCTCATTTTTCTAAAAGGAAGAGATTGATTTTTCTCTTTTTTTTCCTAAAAGGAAGAGGCACAGTCCTGTGCTGGGTGTTGCCCGTCTCCTGGAGTCTGCAGAGGTTCTCAACCTTTTCCCAGTCATAAGCACTAGAGTGACACGTGCCTATTTCAGAGCACTGCATATTTTGCATAAATATACCTATATTAAGCCTCCTTTCTGTAGGTTGCCATAACTCCCAGGACTCTTAGGCTACATGGTGCAGGGCTGCATTTCCATCGAGGTGAATTAAAGAGGCACAGGCAAGATCCAAAGTCATGGGGAGGAGCCACCTTGGCTTTGCTGACCATAACTATTATTCCTACCTCCAGTAGATTAAGTTCAGGATCCATTTTTTTCTCTCCCTTAGGGAGAGAGGGAAAGCTAGGCTGTAATTTTCTTTTGTTTACTTTTTCTGTTTTTCCATGCCCAGTTGTAGCTGGTTATAGGGTAGGATTGTTTAAATCCTGGTTCTGGAAGGGCTGAAGTGGAGCAGCCTTCCCTCTCCCCCTGCAGGGCCCATAGCTGGGGGAGTTTCCACAACTTCTCCCTATGGAAAAAGAGCCAGGTGATGTGGCTGTACCTTTCAGGCCCTTGGCCCCATCTGTGGAGTGTGCCTTCACCCTCAGTTGGATCTAAGCCTTCTCCCCAGATGAGCCAGCGGGACAATACCCATATAGACCCTACCTAACCTCCCTGCAGGGAGACATCACAACTGAGGACACATGCTCTCCATTGTCACAGGTCCATGTTCCTAAGCCATTCACAAAGGCACAATTCCTGCTCCACCATTTGCAGCACTGATGACAGTATAGCAGGGTCAGTGCTGGGAGTGAGCCTAACTCACGCCACTGCCCTTCGCAGAAGAGGCACTCCTTGGCAGACTGTGAAAGCCCACGGTTAGACAATGCCTGCTCTTGCTTCATGTCTCCAGATATTGCCCATGTCCTTTGGCTCCATGCTACCCTCCATCTGGCCCAATACTAACCTTGGGGGAGGAAGAGAAGGATCCTGTGGTTATGGAGGTTCATCAACCCTCTCCACAAGGGTGATGAGGTACTGCCCTTTGTCCTTCAATGGCTAGGGAAAGGACTGGTCTGCAGCAGGGTTCGCTCACCTGCTCAGAAGGGGCTCCAGTGAGACTTCTGCCAGTGAGAAAATAGAGCTAGGGCAGCTTTCCCCAGGTCAGAAAAATCACAACCAGCTCCCCCCTGGTAGCATATGGGATACCGAGAGCAGCCTGACCCTAATGGCAGGGAAGGTGTGTTTGAGAACGCTGGGGCCAAGCCACACATTTTCCAACCTGAACTCTGGAGAAACAGCTAGGAACATAGCTACTTGTACAGGGCTCTCTAGCCCAGTTCCTCCCCTGCCCCTGGAGGAAGAGAACCTCACAGCAGATGCTTGTGCTCCTTCTTGCTTACCACTACCATCTTTATACAGGAAGTTGCTAAAATCCATGGCTGCAGCCAGCCAAGCAAAAGGACTTCTCTGCCCTAGCTAAAAATATTTATTCCTTTCCCAAGTCCCATTGGGAAACCTTTTTGCCTGCCAAAAGTCGATGCAGGGGCCTCCCATCTACCCCTGGCCTCTGTATTATCCACTGAGGGGGAAGGCACTCCTAAAGATCTACTACGATTGCAAGAGCAAAGCCCTTTTTAAGGCACAACTCTGAGGCATCAGCTGCAGCCTGCAAAACTGCTGCAACAGCCTTACCTGTCTGAGGTGAACAGAGAGGCATAGAGAGAATTCCTTCCAGGGCATTGTAGAGTGGTTCCCCCTTGCACTCCAGCAGCTTCTCTGCTACCTTAGAGAAGCAAGTTCTCCAGGAAGGAGAGCATCAGACTGGAGTGGCAGTGAGCCCGTAGCTGGGACCTGCCTTCCACTCCTGTGTTCTCTCACACAGAGAACGGGCTCCAGGGGGTGGGGAAAGGCTAGCTGTGGTAGCTGGGGATTCAATTAGCAGCAATGTAGATAGCTGGGTTGCTGATGGCCATGAGGACCACATGGTAACGTGCCTGGCTGGTGCAACAGTAGCAGACCTCACAGAATGGTGGGGAGGCGGTGGTTGTCATGGTACAATGTGGGTACTGGCATTAAGAAAAAGTAGCAGGAAAGTGCTGGAGGCTAAATTTAGGGACTCTGGATTGAAGTCCAGAACCTTCAGGGTAGTATTCTGAGAAACGCTCCCAGTTCCATACACAGCACCCAAGGCAGGCTCAGGTCATCAATGCATGGATGAGATGATGGTGCAGGTAAGAGAACTTAAATTTAAGAACTGGGGAACCTTTGGGGGAAGGGAGAGTCTATACTGACAGGATGGGCTCCACCCTAGCCAAAGGGTGCTAAACCTTGAAAAGGAGAGAGAGAGAGAGAGAGAGAAGTCTTTAAACTGAAAGCTGACAGGTGCAGCACATGGTTTGGACTGAGGCAGCTGTAAAAGATGCCATTATTTCAGGGGAATTAGAGTATCCTCATATAGAAAACAGGAAAAATCCCCAGAGAGCTCAGCTGGCACTCAGTTTGCAACAGTCTCACTCTATTGCTCCCCACGTAACTAAAACCAGTTATTTACAATAAACAGATTAACAAAAAGGATACAAATGTGAGAAGTCTAAAAAGCAAGATGTGAGAATTAGAGTGTACTGCGTTAAATGAGGATATAGACATAATAGGAATCTCAGAGACCTGGTGGAATGAGGACAACCAATGGGACCTGGTATTACAATACAAAATATAGCAAAATGACCAGCGTAGAGCGAGCTGATGGTGGGGGGCTGCTATATGTAAGAGACAAGATTGAGTCAAGCAGGATTAATGTTGTAAAGGAAGCAAACAGTACTCTGGAATCTGTGGATAGAAATTCCATGTATAATGGGGCCATGTATAGTGATTGGCCTATACTATCGTCGTCCTACCCTGGACAGTGAGACTGACCATGAAATGCTAAGGGCAAAAACTTGTTCACAAGACACTGAAACTAGATCGGTTAAGAACTAGCGAATTCAGAATTGATTTAGCTCTGCTCTTGGGGTTCAGGAAGAGACAAAAAGGTCATAACGCTACAATTGCTAGATGGCTCGAGCTGTATGTTTAGCATGAGCTGCAAGCACCTTCAGGAATAACCACCCATTCTCTCAGCAGTGCAGCCCCCAACGTGCCCCTGCATCAGGGAGCCTCCGTAGAAGACATGTGTAAGGTGGTGCATTGTTGGTCCTCTATTCATACCTTCACTCCTCACTATAACATCCACATATGGACCTCAGCTTTGCAGAATCCTGCAGCCAAAGGCTGCACGAGGGTATGGATATGAAAGCATTGACTAACTATAGTACCCACCCTAGGTGGTTTTTGCAGTACTGCTTGGGTACGTCCCAGCACAGGACTGCCTACTGGCAATAGAGACAGAGGAAGGAAAATTTGGACTTACCCAAATTTTCCTCCTTGTCTTTGACATCTGTGCACTCCTATCCTCACATGGACCAGTCAGCCATCCTTCTCACTGTAACCAAGTCAAGTGCATGCACTTGGGACTTCGCATCTTCGTGAACGTTCCACTCCTTGTCTCTTCCCTGCCCCCCTCCCTCTCGGACTGTAGCCCTAGGGCAAGGCCTGTGTCTATTCCATCACATTGTAAGGCACCAGGTACATTGGTTGCACTATATAAATGCATAATGATGCAGGCAGGCAATCAGACCTACCCATTTATTCATTCTTAGCCTTATATTAGTGACACCTTTTGTCTCACAAAAACACCTAAGGTTTTATGGTAGCCACTCACTGCTGAGTAAGATTGGGGGTTTCACCTCTGAGAACCAAATGCTTAGATTCTAGAAACTGGCTCTCAACCATAAGCAACAAGAGAAGTCTCAGTTTGACTCTGTTACTGCCTTAAGCATATTTATTGATGATAGGCTCAGTTCTAGGAGGCAAAACCAGGGTAATTCCTCGCTGAGGCTCAGGCTGCTGATCAAGTCTTTAGATCCTGCCTGTACATCATGGAGAGGAGCGAGGATTGCCTGCCTCCAGCATAGAGAAGGAAAATTCACCAGGTAAGTCTCCAAACTTTCCTTTTCCAATCTGTACTCGTCTCCTTCGGTGACTCTCCTTGGCTTCCGATTTTTTTATGGCTTAAGTCAGCCAGCCACCAATCTGCAAAACTATTGCCTAGTGAGCACTTGGCCATGAAAAAGCCCTGCTGTTTTAGTTCAATGCAGCATTTTCAATTATGTCCCTAAAAAGTATCCTTTCCTTGATAATGCTTTATTACATTTTCAAGGTGGTGTAACCAAGCACCTCTGTTAGCTTCATGGAAAAGCTTGTTAACTAGGAAGTATTTCTATTGGGCAGCCATAGTATACCCAGTTTAAAAAAAGATTAATGGTCACTAGTTTCCTTAACACATAAGTTGGCTGTTTAAAGGCTCTTTTAGCTGGAACAAACCATCCCCTCCTCCCTTTGTGCTTTTGCTGAGTGTGGAAGGAGAAATGTGGTAATGGGAAGTCTTACTGACTTGGCAACAGTTAGAAATAAATGAAATAATTTATCTTATCTTGCCCCTCCTGCCTCAGTCAGCTCATATAAAAAACTTTCAATACAGTGAAATACAATAAAAGCCATTCAAAACAACAACCAACCCATACCCACTAAACTTAACCCATCACCCATCCCTCTTCCCTTTCACCCCCACCCCCTCCACTAAATGCCTGGCAGAAGAGCCACACCTTCCCCTGGAGCAAGAAAGGGAGATCAGGGCTGAGGTAGACACCCAGCAGGAGTGAATGCCACAGCACAGGTGTGACTGCTGAGAATGCCCCCCGTCCAGATCTTGTGACTTCCAAAAGAGCATCCCCAATGGTTGCAGGAGCAGCCCTGGGAATGAGGCAATCCCTCAAGTAGGTAGGGCCCAGGCTGTTCAGGGCTTTATAGGTTAATAGCACCTATAAAATGGGTGTGAATATAGGCAACATTTGATTTTCTGCATCATTTTTTAGTTTGGATGAGACTGCTTGAGATACCACCACCTAACTGAAGGCAAGGATCCTTTGCATTCTACAGATACTGGGCAGGGAAACCATACATTTGTTTAGGCTGTTTAAGTTGCCTTCAAACAACCATTTGTAGGCCAGATAAGGACTGGAAAATGGAGGGTAAACTAACCCCCATCTATAAGTCACTTCTAACCCACCTACTCACCACAATCCAGGCTCCCTAAACTTTGAGTTTAATATCCAGTTTCAAAGGAACTGAAGTAATTAAGTAGCTGAGACTCCATGTGCCGCTAAAAACTTACACACACTGTCTCCACTATCCATACGATTGAATCGTTGCCTTAGGGAACACATCCTGTGAAAAGGTGTTTATAGACACGTTGATCTAGCTTATTATGAAAAGCCAAAGACTTTCACCTTCAACTTGCAATGTCATGTTTGACCCTAGAGGTGGTTTCAAGTGTAACACCACTAGGCAGTAACTCAAAGTAAGAATTTGAAGCTTGTGGAGCCTGGAAAGGCACACAGGTTAATAAACAGCCTTTGCTCCTATGCCACGGAAAGTTTAATGATCACGTTAGGCCTTTGGAAGCAATACTATCCTTCAGTAGCATAGCTTACAATTAGCCTTGATTAGCAGAAAGATTAAAACTAAAGCAGCAGAGAGTTTGGCCTATTGGCAATGGGGGATATTGGAACGAAGCACAGAACCCTCCTTTGCATGGAATAGGACCAGATGTGTAAACAGGCTGTCCTCCTCCTCCCCCTCAGCTGTTCTATTTCAATAAGTAAATCTTGCACCTGTGATACAAAATTAGTTCCAAAGCCAGAGGACTGTTTGTAAAGTACATATGTTGCTTTGCACACAAAGGGACACTGTCAAGAGGCAACCAATTTTGGAAGCAGTTCGAGGGGTGAGGAGAGAGATCCTAATCTGTAGTTTTAACTTCTGTTTAGAATGCATCAGTGCCAGAGCAGCCTAGTTTAGGAGAAATTTTAAAAAGGCACCTACAATTACAGTAAACACATTTGAAGTAGTTTCTTTAATATCAAATACCACAAAGTTATGAATTTTTTAAATGTTTATTTTTCAGCTGCTGCTTATAAGAAATTGGTAGAAGCAGAATGGATTGACATCCAATGAGAATCTAGGCAACTGTGCCAAGGATGCGACTAATCTTCTCATAACAAGTTCAGAAACCTACACCAGTTGTGCAAATATTCAAGCTGCTTTTGAGCAACTGTTTGCTCTCAGGGTTAAACCTTCTATACTGTAAATTGCAGCTAACTACAAATATTAAGACTTCACTAGAGATTAATGGTTGCCAAGAAAGTATAAAAGTATCCTTATATCAGGACCCATAACAGCAGGAAACTAAAGTTCTTATTCATTAAGGTAATACAGCATTCAAGTGTAAATTATTTGGGAAGAGAAGGTTCACTGCTGTGGAATATGCAACACAGTAAGTGTTTTTGGAAAACAGTTTATTCAGGAATTGCAGAATTTCAAATATTTTCCAAAATACATATTACTAGATCTCTACAAAAGAAATCTAAGTACAATATGAAATTAACCTGGTTGCAACAATCATTAAATATTTACTTTCACTAATATATACATACAAAATGCCACACAATTTTTTTGTTTAACCTTGGAATGTGTGCTGTGTCCCAGCAGTTGGTTTTATCTTCATATCCTTCTCCAGTTCCACAACATGAAGGCTTGATAGCAACACTTTGTACATCCTTTATTATAGGCAAAAATCAAAAGTTCAGTAGACCGAGTAGCCATACAGCAATTTTACAGCTGTGGCAATTTGTCCACTGGGGTGTCAAATTTGAAATCTGCTGTGAAGAGATCTGGGGCTCGTGGATAGATAAGTCTGTAGGACTGTCTGATTGTAACGTCAGCAACACCCGCAATGTCACCAATTTCTACAACAGAAATCAAGAGATGCAAATTAAACAGGGTCTGATCTTTTCACTTGCTTGCCATCTTGGAGTTAAGCTGACAACTCTAGCAGCAACCACTAAAGGTCAGGGTGTGGGTAACTTTTTCCACCAATGTGTTAGTAATATCAACATTATTTAACAAAATCTCAAGGGACTTCAGAGCTGAAGTTTTCCCCCACTTTGCCCTTAGTATTACTGAGCGTTAGGACTTGCAGTTTCTCTCAGTTATTGTCAAGCATCACGGTTCTTGACTCATTTTAAACAGAGAAAAGTAATTTTATTTAAAATTTATATCCCACCCCTCCTGCCCACAGGGCAGCCCGGGGCAGCAATCAATTAATTTTAAAAACACAATATGCGGGGAACTCCCTTCCCCACCCTTCCAAAAGCCTGACAGAACAGTCAGGTCTTACATACACGCCGAAATAGCAGGAGAGTGGGAGCCAAGCGAGCCTCCTCTCGGAGCGAACTGTTTATTGCAATTTACTGTCTATCACGTTCAACCTGGTAATGTGCAAAATGGCATTTTGCACGTTCACATAAACGGTATCCAGTAAATGGTAAGTTACAGTACACTATTCTCAACTGAGATCTCAGGTTATCGAGATCTGTGATCATTCGCAATATTTTCACTAGGGAGTCTCGTTTCAGCCCTACTGAGCCCCCACAGGCCAGGGCTACAGCACTTACTAGGGCTGTTTCAGGTTGCTCTGGCTTAACACTAAGGCTGCATTCACGTGTGCAGCGGCAGAGGCGAGGGAAGACGCTGCAGCGGGGAGGAGCCGGATGACAGGAGAAGAGCCGGTGCGAACGGGAATCTGCTGCGGCTTCTCTTGCGCATGTCAAAGTGCAAAATCCTGCCCTGACATGCGCGAAAAAAGCTGCAGCAGATTCCCGTTTGCACCGGCTCTTCTCCTGTCATCCGGCTCCTCCCCGCTGCAGCGTCTTCCCTCGCCACTCTTTCTGCCGCAGCCGATGTGAATGTGGCCTAACAGGCTTCCCGAGAGTTCTCTCAGCAGAGCCAATAGAGCACTATCCCCCCTCAGCCTAAGGCGGCGGCTTGTGAGGTTGGGAAAAGGAAGGCACAGAAACCAGAAGCCACAAGCTCAAGCCAGTGCCTCCCTGTAAACCCAGCATACAGTCATGACATGCACATTCACTGAAACCATCACTATTTCAAGTGACCACATCCTGTGCTGTTCTGAAGCGGTTGGAATGCATACGCATAGGCCCGGCCCAGTCAAAGCTACATTCAAGCTGGCATAATTAAACCAAACTTAACCCAAAGGGGGAAAACGGAGGGCAGTTTCATTGGAGCAGCACATGCATGGGTGTTGGACTGTCTATTTGGGTCTTGGTGCCTCCTTTGCCCTCCAGAGAATACAGACTGCATGAACAGAAGCAGCTTTCCCCACCCTTCCAACAGGAAGAAGTCAAGCAAGATATTACCTTTCTGGGTCCTTTTCTCTGCCGAGGCTTGGGATGCCATATAAATAGCTGCAGCTGCTACAGAGATGGGACTCCTTCCTGGAACCAAGTCCAACTCCACAGCTTTCCGTGCAATGTGTGTTGCCGCCATCTGTACTTGCTTAGGAAGACCGAGATTGGAACAAAATCTTGACATGAAATCTCCAGTTGTGATCAAATCTACACTGGTTTCCAGGGCCTTCAAGATAAGCTTAAAACACCGGCCTATTTCTTTCTTGGAAATCCGGGACACAGCACAGATTTCTAAACAGAAGCAAAAAGAAAAGCTGTAGGCAAAGCTGGGAAAACAGACATGTGAAACAAGTGACATTTCCCACCCACTACAAATGCCAGAGTTCTCAGTCTCCTCCATCAGAACAGGAACAAATCATTTAATTTTGATTGAAGTAACTGTCCTTCTAATTCTCAAAATCATAAGTGAGCACCAAATTTCAATCCCAGCCGCAACTCAGCTGTGGAATTGCCTCCTGGCAGAGAGCCCTGGACCTCCCTTCCTTCCGGTGTATGACTAAGACTTGGCTGTTCCGCCAGGTGTTTGGGGGGGGGGGGGGGGGAAATGGGGTTTACGGAGGGAGATCTATTTTTTTGCTCTCTTGTTTTAGCAGTTTTATTGTTATGTGTAAGCCACCCCAAACTGCCTGGAGCAGGAGGGGTGGGGAACCAAAATTAGCAAATTTTATTTATCAAGGGAAATGTGCTGAACAATCATGAGATATTGGTTCAAATTTAAGTGTGGACTTTGATTCTCAGGAATAATCTTAAAGTTAGTGCCACAGAATCTTATCATGGTCATACAATGAGCAGTAATGCTCAGATCAAATATTTCTGGCACTGGACAATGATATCTCGACTTCACCTTCCTGTTTAATAGGCCATGTTCAGTAATGAGATGCCTTTACAGAAATTCAGGTTGTATCATCATCTGGTTAAACCAGTTAAATAAAATCAGTTACTTCTGGAATTAATTACTTCACTTGAGCTCTGTTCTTGGATACTACCAAGTAACCCGCTATTTAGTAGTAGCTAAAGATATTTACTTTATTTTATAACAATCTGTGCAAGTGAAACCTTACCTTTAAATGTTCGCGGCACGCCCTCTTGTCTGCAGGCTATGTAGAGACAAGCAGAAGCAATGGCATCATTACTTCTTCCCTTCAGGCTCTTCTGCTCATACACTTGCTTGAATAAATTATTTGTTCGATCCTTCAAAGCAAGCAGACTAAATTTAATTAACTCTAGGCCATTTAATTAGCAGTAATATCAAAAATTCATGTGCTCATTATATTATGCTAACTAAGTCAATGCCAGAACAATTTAAGGACGGTAGACATGAACTTACAACTATATTTCTGGGGAGGTTGATTCTGTCTGCCATGTTTGTGATTTCTTTGAAAGCATTCATCATTGCACGATCAGAGCTGCTCATAGTCCTGCGGTTCTGGTACTTTGAATTTCCAAATTCATCAAAACTTGCAGCACCTGTGCCCTGAAAACAAAGGGTTTGCGATTTAACAGGAGATCTGGGAAGTTTCTCCTGTTGAACTATTAGGTGGAATCAACTGTGCAGCTAACACTAATCATTAGGTTGGATCAGTTACGTAAATATGCACAATTGAAATAAATCTCACAAATTGCATGCCAAATTAGTGCCATGCATTATATCTGTCATAACTCCTTGCACATTATTAACTTAAGCCGCTAATGGGGATTCCCAGGAAGTGCCAAAAATACAGGGATTCGCAGAGAAGATAGGCAGCACTCAACTTTTTCTAATAGATTAAAAAGATACGCGACATAACCTTGTAATGATGCGTCCATCCCTTTCAAGGCTAGATAAGTGTTTACCAGGACACAAAGAAGAGTCTCAGGCTGTATTCTCACCTGCAGCAGCAGGAGGGGTGAGGGAAGACGCAGCAGCCGGGAGGAGCCGGTTGATGGGAAAAGAGCCGGTGCGAACAGGGATCTGCCGCGGCTTCTCGCCCCTCCCACAAATCCTGCCCCGACATGCGCGAGAGAAGCCGCAGCAGATCCCCGTTCACACCGGCTCTTTTCCTGTCGGCCAGCTCCTCCGGGCTGCCGTGTCTTCCCTCGCCCCTCCCGCCGCCACCACCACCGCTGCAGGTGAGAATACAGCCTGTCTCTCTTCTACTAAACCATTATTAAACCTGTTTATGTGTGAACGCATCTGGAGTTGCGTTCTGCAAAAATCCGTGTCATACCGATGTGTAGACTAAGCACAGACTCTGGTCTAACCTACTGCTGAGCTCGATCATGCCCTTTACAATTGCTAAGGCTCGTTAGCACTATTAAAACTCAAGCACACTATATACAATTTGCTCAGTCGCCCCTGGATTCCATTTCTGCCCGAGAGATGGTTTGGAAAAGCAGCTTCAGGTGTAAAGCTTCTGTGTAAAGGATGGTGGCAATTTGTTTCAATGATGGCTTGAAAAGAAAGACAAAAGTGTTAGAACAGAATGATAAAATGGTGGATTCCTGTAAATTAATGTTGTAGTCTTTGGTATATTGACTACACAGAGTATGAAGTCTTAAGGTGTTGTAACCTTCCGAAACCAAATAAGGTCTAGAGAAAGCTAAATAGTTATGGGACAATAGAGTCTTTTTAGATCTGTAACTGGTTAAAAGATAGGGAACAGGAGGCAAAATTCAATGGTCTGATTTCAGAGAGAGAGAAGACAGGAGGGCACGCCTCAGGGGTCCGCACTAGACTGGTGCTTTTTAACATTCATTAATGATCTGGAAAAGGGGATGAAGAGTGGGGTGGTCTAATCTACAGGTGACAAAGTTAAATCCAAAGCAGATGAAAGTTTCAGGTAGATCTCACATGCCTGAGGAACTGCACAATAGGACGACCCATGAAATTCAACGTTAAGTTCAAAATGATCCAAATTATTCTCACACAACGTTGGCGGCCAAATTAAGTGTAACTGTTTAGGGGAAAGGATCTAGGAGTCATTGTGGATAGTTCATGGAAATATCCACTCCATGCACAGCAACAGTCTAAAAAAGGCAAATAAAATCCATGGTATGCCCACAACTTGAATACGGGCAAACTGGAGGCAGGGGATTTGAAATATTTATCTATACCTTTTTTGCCCTAGGGATAGGGTACGATACACAAATACAGTCCTTGTTGCCCCATCACAAAATGGCTATAGTAGAACTAGAAAAGGTGCAGAAAAGATTAAAGGTATTGAATGGCTTCTGTACAAGCCAAGGCTCAATTAGGTATAGTTCCCTCCCCCACGCCCCCTTTTTACTTAGAGAAGAGAGCTGGGCAGGGGGGGATGTGACTGGAGTTTACTAGTCACATGGTGCAGCCAAGTAAGCTTATTTATGCTCTTTCAGAATAAGAGAAATAGGAGAAACCCTCTAAGACAAGGAAGTCTTTTTTTCACTAGACCTACAATTAATGTGACTAGAAGATATTGGGAAGGTCAACAGCATAAGTGGTTTTAAAAAGATTGGATACATTCTTGGAGGATTAGACCCATAAACGGCTATTAGTCAAGCTGGTCAGGGAATGAGACTTCTGACGGGCAGGGGCTGGGAGAGAACAGCACGCAATGGATCCCTCCATTATGACCTGGGGCACAGCTGGCCACTGCTGAAGACATAATGCTGAGCTAGATGGTTACTCTTGTGTCAATTTTCCCTCAGACAAGCAGGCTTACCCACTGCATAGCTGTTAATTCTTTCAATTCATGTTTATGTTTGGACACTTCATAATTGTTATAATTAGGTTAAATGGTCTCAGAAGGCCATAAAACATTCTAGTTTGGAAGAGGGTAACTAGCTCTAAAAGTTTTGGGAAACCCTACACCAAGTAAACTAATTTCACAGAACAAAATTCAGGTCAGGTCATGAAGTGGGCAATTCTGTCAGCTAAGACACTGCAAGTATCTATATGGGACATAGTGCACTGACTGTGTTTTTTGCAAAACAGCCAATGCACTATGGGCTACTTTGCAATTCTGTGCCTGGGCAATAAGACAGTATAAAATAATGAATGCGCCAAACAGGCATGCTTATTTATTACACCAGCAGCAGTTAGTACAGCATACCTAATTTTGCCTGTCACCTACAATACCAACTTGATCGAGACTCCCCCAAAGTTTCTGCCTACGTTTAAAAGCAATCATTTTATGGACTTAAAACCAAGTGGTTTGTATATTTAAGGTTTTCCTATGTAGAAAAAAGTATAATTTCCTATTCCAAAAAAGTCTATTGGATTTGGTGCCGATTTTGCAATACTTAGACTTTTTTCCAGCTTTATTTTGTTTTACAATATAAAAATACTATAAGCAGACCCAGAGCATGGTCAATGAACTGGACTCCTTCCCTACAAACCTTTCTAGTTCTATACCCACACAAAAGAGGCAAGAATTACCAAATCCTGTAGTAAACGTACAAGTTCCATTTAAACATACACGTTCCATTTATGCCAAATGCTTCATTTCAGTTTAATGATAGGTCAGTCAGTTCTCTGCATAGCTTTCTTGTTGCTCTAAAAATATATCCATGGCATCCAAAACACTAAACGCACTAGAATTTTTAATTTAAAATGTTACCTTGCCAATCATTGTAGTCAAGTCTCCATCGTTCAAGAGAGGATTCTGGGTGTCTCCAACTCGAGATGGATCTTTCGTTGCTTTGTCATTACTGAAGGTTCTCCATTCTGACCCTACATCAATGACCCGATCACCTGAGTTCATAAATAGGAATGATTTATTATAGCTCCTTTCTTCACAAAGTCTCCAAGTTATCATACCAAACGAAGCTTTACCACGCATTATACAAAGATCAGTTCACCCATCCCTCAACACAGCTAGTTCTGTAGAAGCAGATTTTAGCATTACAAAGTATTACCACTTATTTATTTTTAAAATTTTATTCATTTTTAAGGAAACAAACCACAGGGATGATTTAAGTAGGGGAAACAATTACCCAAGTTAAAATTTAGCCAAGCGATAGAGAATTCACATTTCTAGAGACCTCCTGGCACTCTGCCTCTGGAAGTGTCATCATTTATACGTAGGAATGGATTACTCCTGGCTGTTCGCACAGTGCTGCCATACAAGCACTGACTATGAGCAATGGTGCTCTGACCTAGCGAGTTTAGCTACCATGGCACAAATCATTTCTGCAACAGAAATAAGCAAGATGAATTTACAGCCACTAAGACTGCATTTAGGGTGTCAGTCCCAAATACGACACACGTAGCATTTAGGAGGATGCTGTTTATTGGACCAACGCCTTCTGTTGCTGAGGATGCGATGCTGTAGAGCTACAAAGACCTTTTTCTCTGGCAAGAATGAGGAAGATCAGAACAGAACCACACCTAAGCTAAATATAGAAGTTTGATTAACATGTGATAGTAACCACTTCTACTGAAGAGCATTAGTGATTTGCCTGGAAAGTAGCCATTTCCAAAGAAAGGTTATCAATAAACGTTTAAAAGACAGTAAGAGTTAAATAGCATACGTAACACCACAGCAAATTTACAGACTTGAAGTCATGAAGCCAAAATACATATTTAACCTATTGTTCTGGGCTTCAGACAGTAATTTATTTTTATTTATTTATTTAACAACTTTATACCTCGTCCCTTCTGCAGAGCAGCTTACAATTTAAAAACAAAAATATAAAACATAAGGTACCAATATAAAAGCACATGGTGAAGCCATAACAAACATAAAACAACTTCCCCTCCCCAACCCATCTCTCCCTCCCTCATCCATTCCCTCCATGAAATACCTGGTGGAACAGCCAAGTTTTACAAGCCTGACGAAAAGTCAGCAGGTTTGGGGCCAGGTGAGCCTCCTCTGGGAGGGAGTTCCACAGCCGAGGTGCGGCCTCCCAATTTACTTGGGGAACCTCCAAGAAGGTGCCCCCAACAGACCACAGGGGCCAACGCGGTCCCGCAGATACTGCTGAAACAACGGGGAGGATCCCTGCCCTTTGTTTGCATTCCACCCTCTCTACTCGTGCCTTTTAGAGATGTAGTTCCATTGCATTTCTTTGGGGCCCTACTATTGGGCTTTTAGCATCCATGAACCTGAATCATTTCCAGCTGGTAGTCATAATGAAGCCTCCACTGTTGCCAATGGACGTTCTGTATCATTTATTTCAGCATGTCCCCACAAAGCACGCTGGCAGGGTAGGAACTTATGTCTGGCTTACATGGAGGATATAGTATGGATACGAGAGCACTAACTTTCTACACTGGCTTACTGTGCTGGACTGGCTGTCCCGCTGATGCATGTTCCCCACCCTCGGCTGGCTGTTGCTCCTTGGTTGCTACATGGAGACAGGCGTTGGGCACGTGCTGCAGGAGAGTCCAGGGTCACCGAACAGGAGTTGGGATGTCCCACACATTCTCTTTAAGGGTGCTGGGGCCTCTTTGGGGAGGACGTGGTTGCTCCTCCGAGCACTCTAGGGTTTTTGCCCACAAATCTATGGTAGTGGCAGACCCCTGACCTAATAGACGAGAGGGCGCGCTCATGTTAATGAACACTACATAGGAATAGCGCTAAACCAGTTCCACCAAAGCAGCTTCATCAGTTTCTAAGCTGATGCAGTTACATCAGTACAAAGCTATGTATAAACAAAGCCTTAAGTACATCTAAGTTCACACAGGGGCCAAAGTAAGACACACCACATTCAATGATCTGCTGTATTTAAATGTAAAACAATTCATTGTCTAGTTCACAGAAGCAAACCTTCAGTATCTGGCTTCTTAAAAAAAATTATTCAGCAAGCTTCTGATTAGTTATCCCATGTCAAACAATGATGGGGAAGTTCTATGATTGAATGATGGAGCACACTGGGGATCCTACCATCTCACCTTAAGTTGGCAGGTGATCAAGCCTTTGTTGTGGCAGATCCCTCAGTGCAGGAAACTCATGCCCTCCAGATGGAGAATCAGGTACTCGTGAAGGGAGGAATTAACAAACAAGTGCTTTTAGAGGCTCCGCTGCTGGATCCAGTTAATGTATTTTTCCTCCCCCGTTTTAACTGTTTTAAATGGACTTTAAGTTACTTTTGGGTGTTTTATTGTACTTTTGAACTAATGTTGTGAAGCGCCATTTAACCAGGGAGGCTATATAAATAAAACATAGTATTGTATTGTATTAAAAGACAGAAGCCACAAAATAGTGAATAATCAAACTGTAAAAGTAACCAAGTCACAAACTAACTTAATTCAGAGAACTTCACTCAAATTTACATATTTGTTCAGGTGCACAAGTCACTCCAACTGCATCACAAATATGAAATGGTCAGTTCCTTTCAGTTTCCGTTTACCCTTTCTTCTTCATCCCCAATGCTCCCCTCTAATCTCTCTTGGGCTAATTAGCATCTTCTATGGTTGGAAAACAAGAGAGTAAAAAATGAGCCAATTGGGAGATCTAACCCTGTTTTCCATCTTGGCTATTTTATTATTTTAAATAAAAAAGCCTCTTTCACCTGAAGCTTAAAGGGTGTAAGAATGTAGCATAAGAAGTGCCATATTGGGTCAGACCAATGGTCCATCAAACCCAACATCCTGTTTGACAGGAGCCAATCTCGGTCACGTCAGAGAAGTACAGGTCATAATGGGACGATCCATTTCCTGTTGTTCACTCCCAACTCTTGAAAATCAGTTAACATCCCCCAATTTACTTGCCTAATAGTTAATGGATGTTGGAGAAGATGCTCACACTAGTCTTCGTAGGTGAATTGGAAGAACCGTCACAAGTGCAACTCTGGAGGAGGTTCTAGAGAAAATAGACAAACTAAACCGTAACAAATCACTAGGACCGGATGGTATTTATCCCAGAGTTCTGAAGAAACTCAAATATGAAGTTGCAGACCTACTACTGGTAATTTGTAATCCATCACAAAAAACTGCCACTGAGCCAGAGGATTGGAGGGTAGCAAGTGTAATACCACTATTTTAAAAAGGACTCCAGAGGTGATCCTGGAAACTAGGCTAATGAGCCTGACACTGGTGCCAGGCAAACTGGTGGAAACGGCTAAGAAAAGAAAGAGATATTAGTAAGCATGGCATAATGGGAAAGTCAACATGGATTTAGGAAAGTCATGTCTCACTAATCTATTGGAATCCTTGGAGGATGTAAGAAAGCATGTAGATAAGAGTGAGCTGGTCAATATAGTGTATCTAGACATTCAGAAGGTGTTTGATAAGGTTCCTCATGAGAGATTGAGGAAGTTAAAGAGTCATGGGATAAGAGGCAGCGTCCTATCGTGGAATGGCAACTGGTTAAAGGCTAGGAAGCGAAGAGTAAGACAAACGGTCTGTTTTCACAGTAGAGGGAAAAAACCTAACTAATGGAGTGCCCCAGGGATCTGTACCGAAGCCAGTGTTTAAATGTGTTCCATGATCTGGGGGAGTAAAGAGGGAGGTGATCAAATTTGCAGACAGACATTTATTCAAGGTAGTTAAAACCTGAGCAGACTGAAGGAGCATCTTGCAAGACTGGGTACCTGGGCATCTAAAAAGGAAGATTAAATTTAATGTGGACACATGCAAAGTGATATACACAGAGAAAAGTAACCCAAACTATATGTATACAATGCTGAGTTCTAAATTAGGAGTTACCACTCAGGAAAATGCTCAGTGTGTGGGGGCGGTCAACAAAGCAAACGTTAGGAATAAGGAATAATTCAGAAAGGGAGAACAAAATTGAAAATATCATAATGCCTCTATAGTATGACTGCACCTGGAAAGTGTGCGCATTTCTGGGCACCCTATTGCAAGAAAGGCATAGTAGAACTAGAAGAGGTACAGAGAAGGGTATGGAACAGCTCCCGTATGAAGAGAGGCTTGATAATATGTATGAGGCTCTTCAACTTGGAGAATAGACAGAGGGATAGCAAAGTATTTTTCACTCAGCGCACAACTTGTAGAATTTATTGCCAGATGAAGTGGTCAAGACCGATAGCATAGCTAGTTTTAAAAAGCGATTGGATAAATTATTGGAAGATGGGTCCATTAATGGACCTATTAGTCAAGTAAGTTTTGGGGGTGCAACCGCTTACTCTTGGGGGCTGGAACAGGTATTGGATTGCACATTGTAACCTGTTGGATACTGCTACGGGGGACAGATTGGCTAGTCTCTCAGACAGGATACTGGGCTTAGCTGATCATTGGTCTGACCCAGTACAGCACTACTTATGTTCTTATGACCTATCCTGCAAGAACTTATCCAATTATGCTACTGGCCTTGACCACCTTCCCTGGAAACAAATTACACAAGTAATGGTAAATTGAGTGAAACACTGGATTTAAATCTACTGCCTGCTAATTTCACTGAGTGTCTCCTAGTTGAGTACTATCTGAAGGGTAGGTAACTCCCTATCTACTTGTTCTACACTACTCATGATTTTATAAAAAACTATCATATTACCCTCTGTCACCTCTTCTCCAAGCTGGAGAGCCCTAACTCATCAAACCTCTCTTCATACAGAAGCCATTACATACCCTTTATCATCTTTGTTGCCCTTCTCTGTAGCTTTTCCAGTTCTACTATATCCTTTTTGAGATGGGGCAACCGGAACTGCACACAATATTCAAGATGTGGTCACACCATAGATTTTATAGTAGCATTATGACGTTTTCTGTTTTATTCTCTACATCTCCTTCTGAATAATTCCTAACATGGTCTGTTTTATTTTATTTATTTTTTTAACCACTGCCATACATGGAGCTGAAGTTTCAGTCCGTTGTCCAGTCTCTCAGTTTCACAAGATCCTCCTGCAATTCCTCAGTGTTACCTTAAACTCCTCCTCTGCAAATCTGATTACCAAATTTGAGCATGCAACAACACTAGGACAGTAGTCCAAAGCTACAGAAAGGATTCTGGAACCTTATCCTTCCAAGAACTGCTCAGCATCCACATCAAGGCAATCTGCAAAGAGCACAGAACAAACTTAACAGGTGCACAACAAATCTCCTCTATGTAAAATCTTCTTGGCATAATCTAGAGCAGACTGGTTTAGTCCTAACAAAGTATACTCGTATCCTCAGAAGTAAGTTTTACCAGGACTCTAGCAAGAGGAAATAATTTAGTTATTCAAAAAAAGAGATCCAGATATATTTGACTCCATAAGTAAATTACCTGATGGATATTGGCACTAAAAAGCAGCAAACGTTAGCAGCTTTGTGAAGTTTAAAACTTCCCCGCCAACTCCAAGGAGCAAGAATATTGGAACAACAATGAACTGAGGTGCAACTGTTAAAACTTAAGGTGGGCTATGGATGGTTTTTCAATATTGGCTGCAAGACGAGGCCAAAGCCTTATGGAGTGTTGGCACTGAGTCACTGACAGCACTATAGGAAATATCAAGATGCAAGCAATATAGGCGACTTCCAACTTCACTAACACTGTGTGCCATGCACGGCAAGGCAGGCAAATATCCATTCTTTCAGCTACACAGACCTTCCCCCCCACAAACCAAAATAGCAGACAAAATGCTCCTCTGGCTCCTAGACTCTGTGTAAATATTTAAGTAGTGCTCCTTCTACGGACTAGCAGTAACTTCACTTCAAGACAAATCTCCATTACTGTTGACTGCATCTAAAAAAAGCAAAATGTACTTCAAATTCTGGCATGGTATAAATAGAACACTGAGCACAGGGGCAATGATGTCATATTTTTTCCACACAAGTGAGAATGACCTAAATGACTCACTCAAGGATCTGCCTCTTGTGAGCCATTCCTGCTCTAATGAAAAGTGTGTTCTATCACTGCCTACTTTGGCAAAAATACATGCACAAGATAGAGACTGTTTAGACCAACAGTGACACAGGATTAACCAAAAGAAAGCAACTGATTATACAGATATTTATCCAGTATGCAAATATTTTACATTTTATACTAGTAATAGTTTCCTATCGTTCAATTCTAGGAAGTGGAATTTCACTGGAAGTACTCCGATGAGAAAGAAAACATTCTATTTAAACAGAATGCATTTAAGTATCTACAAAACTTATTGTTTGCACTCACATGGCTATCAATGCAAGTGCCAGGAAGACTATCTTATGGGGGATCTCAATTCCTAGGGGAAATGTATTCTTCTACAAAAGCAGGCAGTTAACTGAATTGCAAGATAGTAAATCCTTCAAAAAACAAAGAGAGTCACTGAAATTCTGATAATAGAAGTTTAGATCTGGCAAATAAAACTTGGGGCATCAATAAACGCAAATGCAGTTTTCAAAATTTTAGGGCAATATTTATAAAACTGAAGCTTTGCGCCTTTCTACATTTCCAAAAACTGAACAGTTCCTGAATCTAAGCTTTCAGAGTGAACTTGTTTCAAAAGAACCTACAAATTGGTACCAGGCCAACAAGCACCAATAGTATTCGTAGCTATGGACAAACTTCAGCAGTGTCATTTAAAAGCTTTTGAAATTTTTGATATTCTCATAGCATTTAAATAAATTATAAATAATTATGCTACTTATTTGAAGCAAATAGCTGTTAGGATAGCATATACAGTATGACAGAGGCTATAAACTTCCTTCTCTCAAGCTTGAGTTTCCTGTTTTACATAAAAATTATTAAGCACTAAGAACAGATACTTTTTGTAAACAGTAGAAGGCTTTGTTATCACAAATACTGCCTCACTGGCTGGTGTCAGGAAGACTTATGTAGCCTTAAATTTACTCTCTACTTTTATGGAACCCTCCAGGAGGAAAACGGTTTATAGGGGTAAAATTCTCAAGGAAAGCCGTTACTGGGCTGATCTGGTGAAGCTTCTCCTAAGACTCAGACACACTGCCTGGAGCTTTCCTCTCCCTCATTTTGTAAACAGATCTTCCTGTATACCATTACTTTAAAAAAATGCTGTAAAAGTCAATTAGTTTCAAGGCCAAATACAGTCTGCTTAATTGAATGCAAAAATGTTATTCAGAAAAGCAAGCCTCAGCCCCCGATTTACTTTCCATGTAATTGCCAAGGGCAGTGGAACAAGTACTACAGAAATCTAGCACTCTGCTCAAGCCAAAGCCTAAAATTAAACTGCTCTGCCTGCCACATTGTAGAGTTAGTGTAAGAAATGCCAACATATACTATATAAAAATACTATATGTACTGAATTCTAAGAAAAAGCTAAATATAGTACAGAACTTGAAGACTCTGAAAATACTATTTTTTGCTCAGTTAATTAGGGAATGTACTGCCATCTAGTGATCACCAAAATTATTGGTTTTAATTCAGTTAATACATCCCCATGGAATAAGAGGAAATGTTTGTTATATTGGGGGTGTTATATTGGGGTTTTGTAATGTACAAGTTATAGATCCAATCTTGCAAAGAAGTTTTATTTTATTACGTTTCCAGCTATATAATTCTGGAATCCTTTTTGGTACTTATGCCAATCAGCCTTACGATAATCAAATTTGTCCGTGTATACTTGAGGTGGAAGATTTGCCTCATGTTTTGTTTAGATGTCCCTATTATTATAGAACAGAGGTGGTTAGTGAAGTTTGACTGCTGTGACAAATCTATGACCATGTTTTAACTGCAGAATGAAAAGCAGCAAGTTGGTATTAGTTCTATATCTTTTACAATGCAGTCAAACCTTATTATAACAAACCTGTTAATAGTAAACCCTTGCTTATAGTAAAACCTTAACCTAAAGAACCATTTCTATCATTTCCATATTGCAAAATCCTACAATGGTGAACACCCTGATAGAACAAATTTTCTCTCAAGATGCATAGGGTTTTGTTAAACTGAATTTACACTATTTTTAGTGCTCACATTTCATACTGAGGAAGTTATAAGCAGCGTCTGCTAAGAAATGCAAGGAGCTTATATTCCAATATTAAATCCAACAAGTAGTTTTGTAAGTCATCCATGCATGTGTTATACATAAGCAGGAAGTAAATACTTCAGAGTATTGCTGAAATGGATTATAACCGCCTCTGAGTAGTAAATGGCTCACATTGTGTGTATATTTTATATCTCACACACCCTCTCCCCACACATCAGCGCAAGCATGTATATTTGCACGTGCATATGTATATCTACCCCACACACACAGTATAGTTTCAAATTGGAATGATTACACAATGTTGTAAAAGTAGAGCAATCTTGAAAAAGCTGAAAAAGTTCTTGATCTGCCTTAAATGGATAAACATCATGCAGTTCAACATTAAGTTCCTCCAGTGAACTTATGTTTGAGGGAGTTGATATAAAGGTTATCAACTCAAACAGAACCATAACACACTTCTAGTTGCTCGCAAATTGCTAAATTTTAGTCATTCCAGGACATCAAGTGTGTCCTCCTGAAAAGTGGATCTATCTGAAAAAGTAAATCTACAATTTTTTAGCTTGTACATGAATGCCTTATTTAAAATCACAAAGCAGTGATAAATGAATATTTGCACTTTGCTCAAATCAAAGTTCTTTGTGGCTCACATTCAAATTTTTCATCAGTAGCCATTGAAAATTTAACATCTGCATCCATGTTTGCAAATCATAATCAAATAACTTTCTTCAGCATTTTCAAGCAGTTGCTTTGGAAGAGGTTATAAGCTATTTTGATAAAAAACCTTTATAAATAGGTTTTCATAACATTTGTACACAAAATGCAATGCAATGACTAGCCATTTTAAAAGTGTCTGTAACTGCCCTCTACTGAATGGAAATTAGAACCTCTCAACTGCTTCTTGTGCAACTTAGCAGGAAGTTTTAATTTCACTCATTCTGTAGTGCCTGTTTTTGAAAAAGGATCCATGTTCTGTGCCCTCTTAACTTCCAAGTAGTGATTATGTGCAGCATAAAGACTTATGGTGAGGAGGGGCAGTGGATAGCAGAAAATGGAGCACTTCATTAGGATTCCTTGTGAATGTGCACTTCCCAGAAGCAACTGAAGCTGCCACTGCCAGAGACAGGATGTGCTGGGCTACAGAGACCATTGGTCTGAAATTATGGCACTTATTTATGCAATCAATATTACTGCGGCAGAAGTGTATTCAAATTAATGTGAGATTTTATATTCAGATACAAATTCTGACATGGTATAAAGAAAGCTGATTGGGGTGGGGAATCAACATGAAACATTCTAGACAGATCTTTAACCAAACTACCAATAAAATCTCATTGTGATAAAATCACCATAAAACATTGTGTAATCAAGTTAACACAACGATACTTTTAATCAATTATTTACACCTGAAGACTATGGAACTTGTGTCTTCTGGCCCCCCCAATAACCATTGTGGCAGGCAAAAACAGTTGTTGCTGGGACTGCAAAACTAGAATTGGATCTAAAGAAAAAAAATCAGGGTTAAAAAAAAAAGTGGGGATGTTTGCATCAGAAAACAACCTATTTTGCCATACACAATTGATGCTGTTGAGAAGGGAAAAATAAAAATAAAATCAGACAATCTGAATTAGCCACTGATGGTTCTCTCTTGTATGGCCTTAAGAGATTTACAATACTGGTTGTACAGTATGTTGTCTACTTGGACTTGTCCTTGGCTTTTGGGCAACAGAAGTTTCCCCAGCCTATCTGAAGTGACAAATAGGTGCAATCAGTGTTTTTAAAAAACCTTGAAATTAATAATTACTTCAGACAGAGCACAGCTCTCAGAAACATGTTCATGAACTTTTGCATACAAAGCACACCAATGCACACAGCCGACTTGATACTGTGCAGTATTTGGATGACGTGGTTTCCTAGCAAGTTTCCGTATGAGTACAAAGCCATAACACCTTTCGCATTCCTGTTTGAGAGTATCCACATAAAAACCCCCACTAAAATTACTGTAGACATGAATACCAGTAGGTCCCAAAATTCATACCAAGGAGCTAATAATTAACAAATATAGAAAGATTTCCAGATTACTTTGCGTTTCAAATTGAAATAGTGTAGTAGAAAAAAAGTTGGCCTTAACCAGGAATTCCAACACAAAAGATTCCACTTACATCTTAAATGGGGCAATGTACTATGTACAATATCCAAAATCTAAGGCAATCCAATCATGCAAAAATTAGTCACAAGCTTTTAATAATTTTACTGAAAACTTTTTTACTGTCTTTGAAACGGTGTTGAATATTCACACTTTGCAAAAGGTTTCATGAGTTTTTTCAGAAGTAAAAATTGAATTTCAGATGCCAAATGTTCTGAAACAGGCATTTCAACAGCACAGCATGGAACTGTGAACCAAGTATGAACATGTAATGCAGGGACTGTTTAGACAGTCAGAGAGTATGTTCATAAAATGAGAGGACTTAAAACAATTCCCAGATTTTGACACAGTGATGGAGGGTCACTTTACATTAAAAAGAAAGCAGGACAAGGCGTGGGGTGGTGTTTGGACAGATATGTTTAAAGCACACATGAAATGTACCAAGAGCTGGAGAGGCGTAACACATGGAAGAGGAATGACGAAGCCTGTGATCATCATGGATTTTGAGTCACTCTGCATGCACTGGAAGTCATCTATGCTTGAAGCACCTTGACAGGAGTTCGTAGAAGCCAGTGGAGAGCAGCATACTGACCTTTCACATGAGAATGTATAGAAATTTCTACAAGAGCCTGAACTTTTCACAAACTCATTCATTTCATCCCAGCTCCTCGGCTTTGGTTAATATTTTCAGTGGTATAATGGATAGTCAGCAAAAAGTTAATGTGGATAAAAGCAGGAGATTGGGAGAAAAATACAGGACAAACTTACAAATAAATCTTTCAACAGCACAATCATGCTGAAATCAGAGCAATGAGTGTACTACACAAAAGGTATTGTGGTGAAAGTGACCATAGCGACACACATCCAAGGACACAATGCTTTTGGCTCTCAACCAGGGCATGAAATTTCAGATCCCAGTCTATTAGCCAAACATTTTTCTTGGTCGCCAAGGGTAAATTAAACAGCAAATTTGCATAATTAGCCACCACCTATTTATGCAAATATGTATATTTGTGCATACATAAGTGGTCCTCATCCGCACACATACCTTTTAATAGCTATTAAAAACTACTCACTTAATCATGGATCATCCCCTGCAGGGATGGGGACAGCGGGGATGGGGACATGCACGTAGGTCAGAGGGGCTGGTGGCTACGGGTGCCGGCTGGGCGATGGGGGCAGCCTTACCTGCTGGGCTGCTGCACCTGCTTCCTCCTCAGCTCTGCTGACCGACCGGCCGCTCCTCTCCCCAGGTCGCCTGAGCGGCTCCAGCTGGCCAGGGCACCATGACCAGACACAGCTGGGGGGGGTGGGCTGCAAGTACCGGGCCGGGCCCCACCGCACCACCTCCTCTCAGGCCAGAGAGGAGGCGGTGCGGTGGGGCCGGGTCAGTACTTGCAGCCCCAGGCTGCCCCCACCCCCCCAAAGCAGCGAGCCACGCAGGAGCCCTCCACATGACAACCCCCAAAATTCCACCCCTCCAATATTAAAATTCCCCACGTCACACACACAGGACCCCACCCCACTCCTCCGTCGGTCAATATCTTCACACACCCCACTCCCTCCAACATAGGGGGAGGGGCAATGTCCCAACCTCTGTCACCACGCAGGGGTGCTCTGCAAGAAAGATGTGGTCCCTGGTAGCCACCTCCGCCCACTAATGACCCGCCAATGGCACTTTGTCCTTTGACGGCATCCTTCGGCTGCCGCCGAGAGGATGCCACCCTCAGGGGCAGCTCCCCTTTGTAAGAGATGGTTACCTGCAAGGGGGAGGGAGAGCAGAGTAACCCCTCATGCCCACGGCATCCTGGGGTGGCTCACAACAGCAAATAAAACCCATAAAACATCATAGGATAAAATGATTAAAAAAAGAAGACTCCCCCCAACGCTTACTAGAAACCCCTCCCCCAAATCCCCCCAACCTATCCTACCCTCCCTTCCGAAGGCCTGGGCGAACAGCCAGGTCTTACAGGCTTGACAAAATGCCATCAGACCTGGGGCCAGGCGAGCTTCCTCTGGGAGGGAGATCCAAAGTCGCAGCCTGGCCACTGAGAACGCCATCTCCATTGTGGCCCCTCGTTTAACACGGGGGACCTCCAAGGCGGCGCCCCTGCAGCAGACGGCAGGGAAGGCGCAGAGGGCGAGGCAGTCCCCAAGGTATGAGAGGCCCAGACCGTGTAGGGCTTTATAGAATACACCAATACCTTGAATCTGGCTTGGTACGCTATAGGCAGACAACACCTGTGCTCCGCACTCTGCACCCGCCACCTCGCCCGTTAGGAGACAGGCCGCCGCATTCTGCACCAGCTGCAGACTCCGAACCAGAGCCAAGGGAAGCCCCACAGAGCGCACTGTAGTAGTCTAGCCTCGAGGTGATGAAGGCGTTAATAAGAGTGGCCAGGTCGGGTCCGGAACTGTATGGGCGCAGCTTCCGTACTAGGTACAGCTGGCGGAAGGCGGCTTTAGCCACCGTCTCCACCTGCCGATCCAGACAGAGGCCCGGATCCAAAGCCACCCCCAGACTCCGAACCTGTTGAGCTACAGGAGGGCAGACCCCCACCACCAGAGGAGCCGGCACCTCCCCCACATTGGGACTGAGCTTCAGTCTGCTCTGCCACATGCAATCCGCCACGGCCTCCAAACATTGGGAAAGTATCAAGACAGCAGGACCTGGGTCAGTTGAAAATGAGAGGTACAGCGGAGTATCATCAGCATACTGGTGACATCACACCCCAAACCCTCTCACAATCTCCCCCAGGGGCTGCATATACACATTAAACAAAAGCAGAGACAGGATCGAACCTTACGGAACACCACAGAGGTCAAGGCCCGGGAGCTCGATGTTTCAGCTCCCAGCACCACCCGCTGGCTTCTCCCCAAGAGGAATGAGCCGAACCACCCAAGGACAGTCCCGTCCAGACCCCGCAGGTCTCGCAACCGTCTCAGCAGCAGTCCACAGTATCAAAAGCGGCCAAGACATCTAGCAGGATCAAGAATGTAGAACATCCTGCATCCATCTCCCAGTGGAGATGGTCCACCAAAAGCCACCATCACCGTCTCAGTACCATAGCCGGGGCGGAACCCAGACTGAAAAGGGTCAAGGAAACCAATACTATCCAGATGCACCTGGAGCTGCAGAGCCAGTGTCCGTTCAATAACCTTCCCTAAAAAGGGAAGATTAGATACAGGACGGTAGCTGGTGAGTGTCCACATCCAACCAAGGCTTCTTCAGCAGGGGGCGCACCACAGCTTCCTTGAGACTGGGTGACAACCTCCCCTGCCGAAGGGACGTGTTAACGACCCTCGCCAGAACCGACCCCAATGTCTCCCTGGAGGCTTTCACCAACCAGGACGGGCACGGATGTAATTCATAACTTGTTGCTCGAACAGACCCCAGGACATCCACCCGGTGTCACTTCCTGAAACTCCTCCCAGAAAGATCGACCAGACGGTGCCTCCATAACCTTACAATTAGAAGAAAATGGGTGTGACAGAGGTTGCTGATATGGATATACTAATCCTTCTTACACACCATAGTAAAGGGAAGTCATACAGTGTCCAACAGAGAAAAAAAATCCATGACATTAAAGCCATGCAAGAAGCAGTAGGTGTTGAGGGATCCAAAATTATCCTTTCTTCATACTGTTGACAGGTTGTGATAAAACTAGCTCTCTGTTTGGGAAAAGTATATCAATGGCATTCCGATACCTCTGCAAATCTGAAACACTATGCAGATGGGCATCCCTGTTTGGATTACTAGATAATGTTATGGCCAAACAACTTAATGATAGTGTATGCAGAGTACTGGTGTCTTTGTATGGAGGGAATCCCAAAACCTAAACAAGTTGTCATATAAACAGTGCATGGAAAAAAAAAAAATCTCTACAGCAAAGTGGGAGTCTGACATTGCATGTTTACCTCCAACAGTGGATGCTGCACATTACCACTTGCTCAAAGTACACTTGCAATGCATCATATGGAAAACACTAGGAGATTCTGACCCTGATCCCCCACACACGGGATGGAAAAACGTAAGTAGACAACTGCAATTGGTAACTAAATTGTGCACCAGCCACCTTACTGAACAGGATTCATTGATCCTGCAAAACTACTGTGGAAGAGCCATGCAGAATGAGATGTACTTGCCAAAACTATGGTCTTGAATGTTCAGTTGTTTGCAAGAACTGCAGTGGAAGCAACTGCACAAACATCACAAAGTACCAGTGATGAGGAAGACAACTAGCAGTGGTTATTTCCTTTGAGTTACCATTACAAGCCAAACACAAATTTGTCATCATGCATGTTCATATTTCGTTAACAGTTCAATGTTGTGCCTTTGGGGATGCCTATTTCAGATTAGGCATCTGAATTCAATTTTTTTACACAGATTTCAAAAAAACAGCAAAAAAGTTTAATAAAATTATATTAAAAAGCCAAGACTTATTTCATTGCCCTATATTTTGGACATTGTACACAGTAGATTGTCCTAAGGAACAAGTGGAATCTGTTGGAATTAGTTTCAGGTAAATCTTTTTTTCTTCTAGACTAAAGGAGTAGTGTAGGCTGGAATATATTACATCTATGTTGCTGTGGATTTATGGATGAAACCAGATTTTAGCCTTGTAGGTTTGTAAGGCTTGCAGTACACTTGAATGGAAAGCTGGTTCTGTCCCTTTCCTAGGTATGAGTCTCAAAAATGTTTCCAGGAAATTACCAATAGGTATTTTTATGGAACATTTCCCACATTTGTTTAGTTGTTTTTCTACATAAATTTTATATTGTAAATAAATTTATAATATTTTGATTTTTCCATTCTAATAATCACATTTTCATAGTCCTCCCATCCATTTGTTTCGCTTGGCCTTCTTCATGCTTCTGCTGCTTAAGTGTAGAGCCACTAGAGCGGTGGAAAAGTACTAGGTAAAGAGGTTAGCTTATTGATTAGGCAGCAGATGGCTCCCTCTGTAGCTGAGTCAGTATAGATGATCATGCAATACTTGTGGGAAAAAAGGAGGAAAAGAGGACTTGGAGGCCATGCTGCTTGCAGCTCTCTGCTTAAACCAAGTCAAGAGGTTTTAGTTTTTAAGCCCAGGGTGGGTTCAGGTTTGCTCCTTTCCTTCTAACTGGAAATAACCCCCACACTTAAGAGGTTTTTAACTATTTATGAAGCCCAAGGTACCAACTAGAATATGGAAATATTTTAAAAAGCAGAGAAAGTATTCAAAGGTTATTGGAGTGTAAATTCTGTTCCAAAACATATCAATGTACCAGAATGAACGCACATTTGGAAAAATGAAAGTGTTCTGTATGTATAAGAAGCATTTTCATGACTAAAAAAAGTAATAGCTCTACAATACCTGAGCATGGGCTAAGTAGCACTATTCTGCCATAATCTGAGTTAGTATACATTTAAAACAAGTTTTGTACCATAAGCCCCATAATTCAAATTCATAACCTCCACTTCAAGACTTCTGTAGCACCTGCTTCTGGTGAGTGCTTGGACTGGTGGCTTTCGCTGGGGCTGTCCCACTTCCACCCTCCAAATGTTTGTATAGAAGAACGGGTGGGAATCAGGCTGTAGTGGTGGGCATGGGGTTGGGTATGTCAGTAGAGCAAGGATTTGGGGTTGGAGAAGTTCTTGGAGGGAAGGGATATTGTGGGGGGGACAAATAGGTAGAATAGGACTTGGGGTGGGAGAAAGGGAGTGAGGGTAAAGGTAGGGTGGAGTTCTGCCTGCCACAATCCCCTGGTGAGAAGGAGGGGCTATGGGCAGAGTTATGGAAAACTGATGAGAGGGAGTGACCTGGGTTTCCCTCAAAGTAGGAAGCAAGGCAGGGGGCTGATGGCAAGTTTGAACAAAACATACAAAATCCCAATCTTGTTTTTGCTGAAAAGTCATCTAAGCCACTTTTGGAAAGGATAGGGCAGGATATACATTTTATTGTTAATACGAAAGATGTTCATCAAACTCAGGCTCTCGTTTTTCACTCATTTTGCACAGCTAGTTTAAGACTTATTGTAATTTTCCTTTTTAATATTTTTTTAAAAAAAATCTGTTTTCCGTTAGGGAAATGAACAAATCAGCTAGCTTGGAAACGGGTCCATTGTACTTTGGCAGCACCAACTCAACCCACAACTGACTGAATTTTCCACCATTTTTACAGTAAGCAGTTATCAAAGTAGTGATAAAAGTTAAGTATTTCATTGATATGACACCTGAGGAACAAAATTGCATTGAAAAGCAACATGCAAGAACGGGATGTTCAAGCTGTACTCAGTTTTGCTGAAGATAAATTTTGGATAAAAGCTTTCAAAATGTTGCAGCCTTCATTTAAACTTTCATCTCAATTTAGTCTTGGATGCAAGAATCTTCCAATCCAAGATGGCAAGAATCTTCCAATTCTCTTTTGGATGCAGAATATGACTTGGTTCAAAGTCTTGAATAATAATAAATGTATTGTTAGCCAAGGCTATTACAATATAAAAACAATACAATCATAATACAAAAACCAAAAGAAGGAATACTATTTTCATTCCAGAATACCAAGACTCAAATATCAGACATCAATTTCACAAAGCGAGGAAGACAAAGTTGATAAAACAATCCCCAAAATATTCAAAAAAGAACCAATTCTATATTACAGACATATCCCACCTTAAGTACATAGCAGCATTGCTAAAAGCTGCCACAGCCCTAGTCAGCTCAGAGTCAAATGGACTCCAAGACCTCTGGGGTGCATAATCATTGCCTCCATCAACCAGAAACTCTCTGGCTTTGCCCAGATATTTTTGCCTCAAACCAGAAAGGAGTGGCCAATGGAACAGAATGTGGCCAATGGAATCTATTTCCTGTAAGTCGCAAAAAGCGCACAATCTCGCCTCCCTAGGAACCCCTGTAAAGCAACCCTCCACTAAAGCAGAGGGGGAACGTTGCAACGAAGCCTTGTGAAGGCTTGCCTGCTCCTGAAGTCAGTCCAAACCAACAGGACCCTGTACCGAGAGGATTAGGTGGTACAAACTTGGGCGTTACCCTCTAGGCCACCAGAGAGGCGTTCTCAACTTGTAATTGTTGGTCTGCAACCCTCCTTTTTAGGAGGAGGATGATCGTAGTCTTCAGCCCCAGATGCTTGATTGAGTCAACTGAAAATCCAAGTTTATTAATTTCTAATTCCACCACTAAGGACCATGGGGCGAGTAAGCTGCTAGTTCTCGCAAGGCTCAAGAGTGACCGATCTTGAGAGGGAAAGACCATAGCTGTCAGCCAGTATGTTTAAAATCTTGCTCTCCAGCTTTTGTTGAGGGGAATGTGAGGTTTCCAGGCACAACAGCACCTGGGGGGTTCCCTTTGGAACTGCCAAAATTTTGCATAGAAAACCGTTCTGAATAGCCTCAAGCTTCCCAAGGCAAGAACAGCCCCACAGAAGCAGAAGGCATAAAATACTTGAGCAATCACCTTAGCCCCAAAAAGTCAGAGAGCGGGAGAAACCAACTTCCCCCCCACAATAATAATAATAATAATAATAATAATAATAATAATAGGTAACTGCGGCTGAGGTTTGCTTGGCCTGACACTTAACAGCCTCCAGATGGCAGTGCCAACAGAGCGCTAGAGAAAATAATTCCAAGATATTTGAAGGAATTCACTTAATCAGGTTTCCCCCTATCTCCCAGCGATGCAATTTCCTAGACCCACTATCATTACCTTTGTCTCTGTGTAGTTTATTGTTACAGCAATAATCTGCAAAACATTGCGTTGCTCGACGTAGCCCCACCAGGGATTGGGAAATTAGCACAGTATTGTCTGCGTAAAGAAGAGATGGAATTTTCCGATCACCAATTGACAGGGGTGAGTATCTACGGTTTTCAAGAATGATATCACATCGTTTAGGAAGATATTAAAAAGAGCAGGTGCCAGTATGCAGCCCTGTCTGACCCCACAGATTACCTGCACTTTCCTTGAGAGCGGTTGATGGGAGTCCTATCTTATCTGTAAAGGGTTATGACTGTGCAGCTTAATCAGTAGGAACAACAATCTAGGGTCCAGACCTAAAGAACTTAATTTGGCCCAGAGACGCTCTCTGTTAACAGAGTCAAAGGCCATTTTTAGGTCAATAAAACAAAAGGTACAGTTTCCCCTGGCGGGCAGTATATTTGCTCAGTAACAGAGAGAACTAGAGCATCGTCAACTGTGGATCTACCCTTTTGGAACCAAGCTTGCTCGAGTTCCAAGATGTTGTTTTCATCCAACCAAGCCTGTAGCTTACCTAACAAAAGTTTGGCGTATAATTTCCTGATAATACTTCATAAACTAATCGAGCGATAGTTCCCTGGCTGCGAGGGGTCACCTTTTTTATAAACAGGCACAACAATGCTATTTAGCTAGGAGCTCGGGATTTCCCTCGTCTCATTGATATATGAGAGAAGGGGAGCTAATAAATGTGCCCACCACTAAGGAACATTCTTCAGCAATTCAGGTGAAATAGCATCTTCACCCAGAGCCTTCCCTGACTTAAGCTGGTGAATAAGCGGCAAGATGTCTTCCAGGAGGACAGGATGCTAAAGTTGAAATCTGTCTTTTGATGGAGTTACTACACTATGGCTTGTAGGATGGGGTTTAAAGAACACACCCTCATAGAAGGACTCCCAAACTTCAGGGGATGGAAGAGAAGTCCTTGGTTTTTGCCCTCCTGTTTTGGCCAAACGGATAAGATCCCAAAACGGTTTAGAATTCCCCTGATTAGCGGCAGTTAACAGACGATGCCATTGTTCCTTTTGGTACTCTAGTTTTTCCCCCTAAACAGCAGCTTACGATACAACTTCCGAGAAGTTTGACGGGTTTCTCTGGGAGCTCGAGAAGGATTACTCTTTAGTTTCCTTACAATCCAACGAAGGTGAGCCCTCATGGTTTGACGCTCCTTGTCAAACCATACCGAGAACTTTGTTTGTGGGCGAACTACACATTCAATCACCAATAAGGGGAGCAATAGGGAAATCAATTTATCATACAAGAACAGTTCCCCAGAACCCTTGGACACAATTCCCTGATTTCCCCCCGTTTTGTAAATTCAGTGAAGATATAAATCCTCTGACAATTTAGTTTGAATAGTAAACAGTCCCCCCTTCGCTTGGGGAGAAGCTGCAGCCATATCTACAGACTCCTGAAACAAGGATCACTCAAAAATAATAGGAATGGAAAGTGAGTTGTTTCGAATCTAGGGGGAACCACCAAGGCTATCACACAAAAAAACCTCTCAGATACCAAAAAATAGTCAATTGTGCTTGATCCCCACAGGGAATGATAGGTGTAGTTCCCCTCCAAATCCCCCATTAAGAATTACTAGATCTAAAGATTTAAACATTTTACACCTTCGGGTGGCACCTGTACTGACCATCTTATCGAGAGAATGTCGAATGGGGAAATAGGGGGACGATAAAGAATCATCCAGATTAGGAGATTTCTGCTGCTCAGTTGGGATCCCTAACCTTGTATTAAAATCTCCTCCCAGGGTCACTGAAGCTGCAGGATACATTCTAACAGCAGACTTAACCTGTTTTGTGACAATTAGCCAAATGTCCAGGGGGTAATAAGGAGAAACAAGAGGCAGTCTTGTTGAAAATAAGATTGCTCAATCCAACTCAGAGACCCGAATGTCTGATTATGGACTGATATCAGGCTTCCGTCAGGGTTTCCCTGGCTCGTCATGAATGAAACTGCATCCTCTCTCCTTCACTCAGAATCGATTCTCTGTAACTAAGTTAAACACGTGCACCTGCATCTTCTCACACTCATGAACGGATCCTTGTCTCACGATGTTCACCTCCCCCTCGTCTCCCCCTTCTCTCTCTGATTGTAAGCCTTTTTGGGGTAGGAACCGGTCTAACTACTGACTGTACAGTGCCAGGTAGATTGCTGGCGCTATATAAATAACCACCACTAACACCCTCAAACCCACAACAGTAATGTAAAGGGAAATCCTTTGATTCACTTTTACACAACACCTGAACCAATTTTTTTAAAGTTGTTAAATCAAAAAATCATTTCCATACCAGGTCTTCCATGGCAAAAATAGAGAATATCATTTGAAGTGCTGAACCTGAAAAAGTTCAGGCCTTGGTAACTGCTAGCAATATAAAAACTGCTTAGGAAATACTCAAAGAAAAGTATCCTCATTTCAAGTTTATTTATGCTCATGCTTATACCTGGCTCATGGCCTAAACTTGTTTGCCAAAGACATGCAAACTTAACAGTGAGCAATGTTGTGGAAGCTTTAGAAAAATTAGATTTTTAACCCTAGGTTTGTTTAAAAATAGCACAACAATGGATTAATCCATTTCTGGGGTAGAATGTACGCCAAGTAATAAATAGCCAAAAAATGATGAATGAGTAATTTGAAAATGACTCAAGGTTGATATAAAAGATTGACAGTCTTTTAAGGTAAGAATTGAGGAACAGAAATACAAAACATACCCCTTTTGTACTGTTGTGAGGCAACATGGCTACAAACAGACTCTTGCCTACCTGAGTCTTAATAGTGCAAAATCCAACGCTTAAAAGTTGCAATTACCTCTTAGATGTGACCATAGAGTTCACAGAGTTCCTAAAACCCCCTGAGGCAGAACTGATAGGTATCTTTCCAACAGAAAACTCCTGATTACTCAGTAAATGCATGGGGTCAAAAACACCTGGTGCAGAACTGATAGGTATTTTTTAACACAAGCCAGCGTTTTAAAATTGAGCCCATAGGGCTCAGTGAAAGCCTGCCCCCTGGAGGCTGTATGGGAAACTGCAGCTTCCCCATTACAAGTGCTTGAACAGCTCCCCCTAGCCGCCTAAGCGTGTTCTTATCATGTTTGTCCCTTATGGAACTCCATGCAACACTCAGTCCCTCCCTCCTCCAGGCTGTGGGAGGGGAGTGAAGCTGGCTGGAACAGAGTGAGCTGCTCAGTCAGCTGAGCTCAAATTGGCTCGACAGATGTAAACAGAGGAGCCCCCTCCTTTGGGAAAATGAGTAGTGACAGCTGCTGGGTGCCACCCCCCCCCCGACAGAACTCGGGAACTTCTTAGAGCTAAGAGGCTGTGTGTGCAGGGGGCAAAGGAGCGGCATTGCCCCTGGCGTCCTCGGCTGTGCACCGCACCTGAGTACATCACCTCACCACTGCCAGCAATGGAAAAAGGTTGATGTCATTTGAATAATGTAGGGAGTTTTGGTACCATCCTATTCAGCTAGCTACATATATGCTTGACAAGAGATACAAAAGGTGAAGATTTAAACCAGGAAGAATTTATCAAGCAATGGATGCGATTATTAAAGTAGGAGAGCATATCCCTAATCCCAAATTGTTTAGAAGGATGTAGCAGAGTACAGAGCTGGACATAAACATGGTGTAAGTTTTATATGGAAGTCTGCTAGTCGCACCCCACTTTTAACTTGGTGAAAGTGTCTGAGGAAGTCAACAGTTCTCAAGTAAGCGTCTGAGGAAGTCAACAGCTGTCTCAAGTTGCTGTGAGAATATTGAGTTTTCCTCAAACAGCAGCAGCTTATGAAAAATTGGAAATTGTTCAACATAAAAACGGAGCTGACTTACTAATGATCACGCTGCAGAACTAGCAACAGTACATTATAATCTTCAACTGCTTCAGGATGAAGAGCAGATGAAGCAGTGCTCTTCACAAACACACGCAGTCAATGACATCAGCAGAAATGGATATTCAAGATGTTGCAAATACTCGGAATGCTCCATCCTTAATCAACATGGAAGAGGCATGTACAAGTAACACGAAATCAGGAGAATTAAGTGCAATTGGTGACCACGTCCATTCATCTGATGAAAAGGCTGAGGGAGGATGATGAGTAATGACAGTTGCAGTCTGTTTTGCCATACCCCTTGAAGTCTGGGCACCTCTAGCAGCTTTAAATTTATTACTGTATTTTTTTGTTGTATATTCTATTTTACTGTTTATTGAAAGAATGCGATTGACTGATGTCTGCAACCTTTAATACATAGAGGTAAGTTGTGCTGTACATCTGTGGTTGTCAAACTGTTTCAAGAAGCCCTGGCATTGCACAGGAAGTCTCCAAGGGTTCCGCCCCCCCAAAAAAAATTGGTGATAGCAGATATCTTAATGTTTTATATTTGATATAACAAGTCTTTTCTTACTGTATTTTATTTCTTAAAATTATTCAATAAGATGATCTCAAAGGTTCTTTACATTTCACAGGCAAAAGTCTTGCTCCAAATTTAAGTTTGTCCCAATTCAGTCAACAGATAGTATTTTACGGTACTAAAGGGCCATGGCCCCGCAGAGTTAGAAGAAATTTTGGAGGGCTTCCGCAGTTCTCAAAAGATTGAAAGACACTGCTGTACATGACAATGCATACTGGCCTCTCTTAGCAATGGGTGAACCAGAGGACATGGAAGCCCCGTCTGGTCGTTTTGGGGGATCAGTTTCAGTCAGTGTCACCCGCTGATGCGGAGGGTGTTCTTGGGGCTGTTCAGGCCACCTTTTGCAAACTAGACCTGGGGTTAATGCGAGCCAGGAGACGATCACCTCTGCCAACAATGGCCATAACAATTCCTCCCTTCGGAAGGGCAGAGTGCCAAGCTACCTCAAAGAGGCAGTGGTGTGGCCTCTGCTCAAAAAGCTATTGCTTGACGTTGACTCCCTCGCCAGCTATCAGCCAGTCTCTAACCTTCCCTTTTTAGGGAAGGTTATTTAACGGGTGGTGGTTCAGCAATTACAGGAGCATTTGGACCACATTGGTTTTCTAGATCCCTCACAGTTTGGCTTTTGCCCAGGTTATGGCACTGAGACTGCGCTTGTGGCAGTAGTCGACAACCTTCACCATGATTGGATCAGGAGAGATGACCAACCGTGATTCAAGTTACATCAGCAGCGTTTGATACCATTGATCACGAGTTGCCGGCGACTCGCTTGCAGGACTGAGCTGGGTTGAGCGGGACTGTTCTTGAATAGTTCCGCTCTTTTCTGGCCAGAAGAACTCAGAGTGGGGTTGGGGGACTGCTCTTTGTCCCCCCAGAACCTCTCAGAACCACAAGGTTCCTTTTTGTCCCCTCTCCTGTTCAACATGTAGTGATCAACTGCTGGGTGAGGTCAAGAGGGTCGTTGGTGTTCAGTGTCATCAATATACTGCTGACACCTAACTGTACCTCTCGCTTTCATCTGACCCTGACCCTGCAGTCTCGGTGCTTACTCTGTGTTTGGCGGCTGTCGAGGACTGGATGAGGGTGAGCCGTCTGAAGCTGAATACTGAGGTGATGCTGGTATGGAGGGGTAGGGAGGTAGAGGTACCCATTGTTGGAGTGCATCCCTCCTTGGTCCCTCAGGTTTGGAGTCTGCGGGTGCTCCAACTGCCAGCTGCGCCTGGATGTCCAGGTGGAGGCTGTGGCAAGGAGCACATTTTACCAACTATACGGCTTTGACCATAAGTCTCAGACTCAGACTTGGCCTCCATTGTACATGCTTTCATTACCTCTAGACTGGATTATTGCAACGCGCTTTATGTGGTGCTACCCAAGGTGACCGTTTGGAAGCTGCAGCCGGTGCAGAATGCAGCTGCCTGCTCCAGGCTCTGCACTGGCTACCTACTGTCTTCCAGGCCTGATTCAAAGTCTTGGTTCTTACCTATAAAGCCCTATATGGTCTAGGCCCCACGCATCTGTGGGACTGCCTCATTCTCCAGGCACTGGATTGGCATCATCAGGAAATGCCCTCCTCGAGGTCCCCCGGGTTTCTTGGGGGTCGATGACGGAGAGGGTGTTCTCAGTGGCTGCACAGAGGCTGTGGAACTCCTTTCCAGCCAAGACCTGGGTGGTGCCGGACCTCCCCGATTTTTGACGGCTAGGTAAGACCTGGCTGTTCCACCTGACTTTTGGCAAGGGAGATGGGTGAGGTTTGGGGGGTGTTAGTTGGCTTGCTTGTTTTTTGCCCCATTATTTGTGCATATTTATGTATTTTATATTTTATTAATGTGTTTGGTTTATATAATTTTATATTATGTGTATTATAGCAGGTTTTTGGAGGTTTGTTAGCTGCTCCGAGCTGCTTTTGCAGGATGTAACGGGTATAAATTATTGAAACAAAGTAAATAAATCTTACTGCAGTTTCCCCCCAAAAAGGACTCAAATAATTTACAATTAACATGGACAATTTTCAATAACGTTTTCCTGAAAATATTTAGATATTAATTAGCAACTCTACCCTTTCCTTTGTGCTTCTAGTTAACTATTTTCTTGGCTGATCTACAGGCTAATCTTCTGTCATTAAAATCAATGAGAGTTTTGCAACTGATTTCCAAGACATGGAAGATTGCATCCCTAATATTACTAATCCGCCCCCTCCATACTTGTCATACTTAAGCCCAATACTCACCTAAAATTAGAACACAAAGAGTGAAAAGAACACAGAAAGTCAGAAGACGGTGTATATTACCTGCTTGCCACTGAGCACTGATCTATGCAGGTCTTGATCTGCAAGTTTCGTGGGGGCAAACAGATCTGTAAGTGCACAGCTTCAATAGCAAGATGAACCACCTCCTGCATCAAAGTAACAGATGACCTGGTGGAGGTTACTGTATCCCCAAGACACTTCTCTGGGCTGCAAAAGCTTTAGCTCCACTTCTGTGTCACACTCTTACTTGGCACATACCATGTGCAAGAGTTGGGATTTGTTCTCGTTTGTAAATGCTTTAGTTTACAAGTCATCTACAAAGTAGGAGATTGGAAACCTTTTCCTTTCTGTAGGCTAACCTGAAAGCCAAAACAAGCTCCATGGGCTGCATAGGAGTTGGGGGCAGGTCCTGGATCCACAGAACAGAACCAGCAAGTGGAAAGAGGCCAAATAAAGACAGATGTGGACCAGATTTGGTCCATGAGCTGCATGTTCTCCACCCATTACAGGCTCGCTATTACTCCTGTGGCGACTTCCTCCATCTTTTAATTTGCTGATATTAGCAAATAATTTTTCAAGCCCAAAATAATATAAAGTGTTCTGAAACCTTGAGATCATCTCCACTTTCTCTTGTCTGCAATTCTCCTGCCATAGAAACATGTATACTGTACCTTGCCCCACCCCCCTTCTCCTTCGCTACCCAATTATTGCCTTGTCTGTCTGTCCCACCACCACCCTTGCCACCTCCCCACACTTCTGTTACCAATGCTCTACGCCCACATCTCAGAGCAGCTGAGCTGGAATATTTTTTATAATGGCAACACCGTACTCCCTTTAAGAGCGTGAATTTCAAATTGGTGGCTACATCATCAATCAGAACTGGGTGAGGTTGCTGCCAACCTCTATGTTGGAAACCCCTGGTCTAGCCCACCTTTAAATCCCTGCTTTCTCTATGTACCCTTCTTGAGAGGAAGATGATCACATGAAACACAGGACAATTCTTCTACAATCCATTCCTTAAGCAGCCTATAATTTTATTTGGTTTTGCCCATTGCTGCACACTGAGAACAAGTCTTCAATGGAACCATTCATAATAATGCTCTGAATAGCAGCTACTTTTAAACCATTTAGGATATTTGTCTGAAACACCGAACAGTTTATCCTCTTCTAGCAAAAACAGCAACATTAATGGAATTCAGATAAATTTCTAGGGTAACTTCTCTGCAGTGCAAGGTGACAAAGTCCTTCCGTAACATTTATAAGCAAGATGTCTTGCTTTAATTAGCAAAGCTTCCTTTTTAAAAAACATGTAAAAAAATGTTAATTCTTATGTAAGTCTTAGCTAACATTATACTGAACATGCAAGCTCCCACAGTGATATTCCTTGCCAGAGGAAGAGCTCTGTGAAACTCAACACTTGAAAACTCTTACCAGAAGTTGGTCCAATAAAAGTTGTCTAATTTGTTTGTTTTTCTTTTATATGGGACCAATAGGGCAACACTCTAAGTCTGTTGAACTATGTAACTGTTTTTCAGTTTGTGCCCTAGTAGTTGAAGTCCATGTCCACTTGTGTACAAGAAAGAAATTCAGACTGAAGCCATTGTTTGCTAGTAGTCTTTGCTATAGGGAAGACCATTATAAGAGAACGACAAAGATTGGGTGACAGAAGTTATCTTAAATAGAAAGAGGGTGCTGCTGCTTTTGCAAGTATGTAACTTCTGAGACTATTTTCAGTCTACGGCTGCTTGCTCACGTGCAGATTTTCACCCAAAATTCCCTCTCATACTAAATTATCAGTAATGAGAGAGTCCAGATGGGCTGCATGCCCACTTCATTTTCTCCCCCTTTATGGATCCATTATTAAACACTGATCCATGCACACTTTACTAAGTTTCCTGGAGAAATTGCGTGTCAAAATGCAGTGGCTGCATTTCTTCTCTGCTGCTCCAGCTGGCAGCAAGGAGTCCACAGCTGGCTAGATGCAAGGAGTTTCTGAAGGGAGCATGCCAGCAGCTCCAGTGGTGCCTTGCTTGCTTTCCCTTCCAATTTCCTCTGCTTCCAGCATGAGGGAGCCAGCCTACTCTTATCAGCATGCAAGACCCTCCCACTCGACTCAGTACAGCCAGACACGCACGCACGTACACACACACACTTCCACAGTACCCTGTAATACAGATGAACTGGGCATCACAAATAACTTGAGCCACTACACTTGCTAGTTTTACCACGAGTTCGACGTTAAATTGCGTGCATGCACACTTTCCAATTTAACATTAAAAAAAACTCTGCTGTAAGACTAGGATTTCCCTACCCCGTTATCCATGGTGAAAGTCACATGAACTTTCATGCAGAACGAGAATAGGTGCATGCCCATATTACTAAATCTAACCTTAGCTAGAAAATAACTTGACAAATTAAGTAGTAACAAATCACCAGCACCAGATGGTATACACCCGAGTTTGGAAGGAACTCAAATGTGAAACTGCAGACATACTACTAAAAATTTGTAAGCTATCGCTAAAATCTGCCTCTGTACCTGAGGACTGAAAGGTAGCGAATGCAATGCCGATATTTAGAAATGGCACCAGAGGCAATCCTAGAAATGACAGACCAGTGAGCCTGACATCTGCGCCAGGCAAAACGGTGGAAGCTATTAAAACCAGAATTACATGGCATATTGATAAGCATGGCTTAATGTGGAAGATTCCACATGGATTTAGGAAAGTGAAGTCATGTGAATAAGCATGTGGATAAGGGAAAGCCCATCGGTATAGTGTATCTGGATTTCCAGCAAGTGTTTGATAAGGTCCCTCATGAGAGAGACTTGAGGAAATTAAGTCATGGGATGGGAGGCAGTGTCCTATTGTGGACTGGTAACTGGTTAAAGTATACGAAGGACTAAATGGACAGTTTTCACAATGGAGAGAAGTAAATCATAGAATGTCCCAGCGATCTGTACTGGGACCAGGGTGGTTTCATGTATTGATTAATGATGTGGAAAGGGGAGTAAGAAGTGAGGTAATCGAATCTGCAGACAACAACTTATTCAAGGTAGTTAAAACATGAGCGGACTGAAGAATTGCGGAGGGATCTTGCAAGTCTGGGTGACTGGGCAACTAAATGGCACATGAAATTCAGTGTGGACATGTGCAAAGTGATGAACATAGGGAAAAACAATCCAAACTTTGTGTATACAATGCTGGTTTCTAAATTAGGATTTACCACTCAGGAAAAGGACCTCAGAGTCACTGTGGCCAATACACTGAAAATAATAATAATAATAATAATAATAATAATAATAATATCAACAAACATTTATATAGCGCAAGCAGTGTACCTGGCACTTTACAAAGTAATAAAATAGACACGGTCCCTACCCCTAGGGCTTACAATCTGAGAGATCCTCAGCTCAGTGTGCAGTGACTGTCAAAAAAGCAAATTGAACATTAGAATTTGTAAAGTAGAGAATAAAACTGAAAAGATCGTAATGCCACTACATAAATCTATAGCGCACCCACATCTTGAATAGTGTGCAGTTCTGGTCACCCCATGTCAAAAAAGATATAGTAGAAATAGAAAAGGAAAAAAAGGACAAGAAAAATGGTAAGGGATACGGAACAGCTCCCCTATGAAGAGAGGCTGGATAGGTTGGGACTCTTCAACTTGAAGAGACAACAGAGGGGATACAACAGACGTTTATGAAGTCATGAGTGGTGTGGAACAGGTTAATAGGGAGGTAAGGAAGTAGTGGAGTGCCGCAGGGATCTGTACTGGAACTGGTGTGTCATGTATTGATTAATGATCTGGTAAGAGGAGTAAGGCGGGAGGTTATTTACCCTCTCAAATAGTACTAGAACTAGGGGACAATCCATGCAACAGGAAGCAGATTTCAAACAAATAAAGAGTATTCTTTCCACTCAACGCAGTTGTTGTGGAACTTGCTGCCCGACAATGTGGTCACTGCCAGTAGTATAGCTGGGTTTAAGAAAGGGTTGGACAAGTTTCTTGAGGATAGGTCCATAAGTAGCTATTACCCAGGCACGTTTGGGGAATGTAACCTCTTACTTTTGGGAGCTGGGAGGGAACAACATGGAATGGATTGCCCCATAGTGACCTGATGTGTCCTCCTTCCAAGCAACCGAGATTGGTCATTGTCAGAGACAGGTGCTGGGCTCAAATGGACCGTTTGTCTGACCCAGTATAGCACTAATGTTCAAGAATTTGTGAAATGTGGGCAAGCAGCCTAATATTTGGATTTCCCATTATCTTTCCTTTTCCAACAGCAAGACACCTTTATTTTTCATATTCACCCTGGCCTTCCTTCTTTTAGAATCAACAATTCTTTGAGAACATCTAAATAGCACATTTTTTGGTGGGCAGAAAACTTGAGAGTTACTAATGCAAGCTTGATAGTTAGCCAAGTCATATTATGGAACAGTTATGAGCATTTCTCATATTCCTCTGTGCTCTTTTGAAAACATGCCTGTACTTTGCTCAAGGTTTAGTTCTACTTGCATGTTTAGGTTTTTGGTTTTTTAAATTTTATTTCTTACGCAGATATAGGGTTATATAAGAGTGATTTTCATGCTCCGGAAGTATGAAAAGGAATGTGATGCCGAGATAAGAAGCTAGAAAAGTAGGCCACACAATAGGTTTCAATTAGCTCAAGACATGACACATTAATGAAGTTTCTAGATATCATAAATGACTGCTTCAAGGAACTGCTAGTCCTTGAACCCACAACTGCATGGAAACTCTTGATTTAGTCCAATGTGGAGCACAAGATCTGGTCCAAAAGATGAGTATATGAGCTGCGTGGCAATTGTGAACATAAAGAAATTAAAATCAATCTTCTCATAGGAGGGAAAAAGCCAAATAAATCTACCACATTAGCCTTGAACTATAAAAATGGCAACTATGCAAAAATGAAGCAGCTAGTTAGAATTAAAAGGCACAGTTAGAAAGACCAAATGCCTTCAAGAGTCATGGTGATTATTTAAGTGGACTGTCCTAGAGGCCCAGATTAAGTGTAACCACATCAAGTAAAAAAGGACATCAAGGACTAAATATGTATTTGAGATATAAACACCAGCTCCCCACCCCACCCCCTGGGCCTTGTTGGCCCTGAGGATTCTTGTGCTTCAGGAGTGGGGACTAGTTATCAGGAGCCAGACAGGAGAGGCCTCCTTGGGGGAAGGAGAGAGGGGCAGCCATTGGACCATCTAGGATCGTGTTGGTCAGTGGGGCAGCCACTGGACCAGTGGGGTTGTGTTGGGCAGGGAAAGGTATGCAGAGTGGAGAAATACTAATCAGGGGCATCAGGAGAGGCAGCTTGTGTCTGTTCCCATGTCCCACTGCCCTCCTGTCTTGGGATATTTGGGGGTTGAGGCCAGTGGGCCCTGACCTTAAGCAGCATCTGTTTTATGTGACATCTGTGGCAAACAAATCAACCATCTTCGATCTTATTCAGGAGGAGGCTGCCGACCTCATATGCATTATAGAAACCTGGTTGGCCCAGGCCTATATTGTCCCAGATGGTGTCAGTCGGGACTCAGTGCAGCCTCAATCAAGAATCGGGGTGGAGGAGGACCAGTGATCTGTAGACACCTTGGTCTTTCAATGCCTAACTCTCCCAGTATATAGAGTGTCCACATTGTGTTGGAATGGACCAGGATACATTGGGGATTCTACTAGTGTACCAGCCACCTCGTTGCACAGCAGACTCCCTGAATTGGTCTCCGAGGTGGTCTTCAGCTCACCCAGACTTATAGTCTTGGATGACTTGAGCATACATGCTGGGACCAACCTTTTGGGGCCAGAGCAGGGTAGATCCCAAATAATATCTGGCCCGACAAATGAGGCTGGATGCACGTTGGATCTGATGTTTTGCACCAACCTGGGAGAAAAGGGTCTCTATCTATTGGATTTTTATGGGTGGTGTTGTCATAATATTGTTGTCGTAATTCAACCATTACCTTTTAAAAGCCCACATCCCTGCCCTCCTAGTCCCCCTTCAGGGTGGTGAACCAGTTAGGTTGGTCCACCCCTAGAAACTAATGGATCTAACTGGCTTTCAGAACTCTCTGGGGGATTTACCCACTGACCTCGACTACCCCTCTGTTGATGACCTGGTCGCTTTATGGAATGACAACTTGACTAGGACCATTGACACGGTTGCATCCAGAAGTCCACCCCCACTACTGAGAGTACAGAGGTTTGCACACTTAAGAGTGCTTCTAAGACCCCAGCTGTGTCTGGCTTGTCAGGTAAGGTGATGGCCAGGAGTGCTTTTAACCAACTTCATCTGGTGAAAAGGCTGCAGCACTTTCTTTCCGATTCAGATTTGGCCATCATCATCCATGTTTTCATTACCTCAGGGATGGACTACAGCAATGCACTCTACATGGGATTACCCTTGGTGATTGTTCAGAAGCTGCAGCTGGTGCAGAACGGGACAGCCCAGCTCATTTGGGGGATTGGTCATCATAAGCACATTATACCTGTGCGCTAGTCTGCACTGGCTTCCTATAGCTTTCCAGGTAGAATTCAAGGTGCTGTTTTTGACCTTTAAAGCCATAAACAGCTTGGGCCCCACATATCTGAATCACCTCTCCTTCCATGCTCCACATGACCCCTGCTGTCAGTCAGGAGTGCCCTCTTGCAGGTACCAGTTACCAAACTTGTCCATACAACAAGGGCCTGCAGAGAAATGTTCTCTGTTGATGCCCGAGTAAGGAACTCCCTTCCGCTCAGAGGTCTGCCCGAGCCTGAACAGATTCCAGAGGCAGTGCAAAACTTTCCTTTTCGGCAACTCATCTGGCAGGTGGGGAGTGAGGGTAGGGGTTTTCAGATGATTTTATTCTATTTTTATCTTTTTCCTGTAAGCTGCTCTATGCCTTCAGGAAAGGGCAGAGTAAAAAAAATTAAGTACAATAAATGCATTTTACTTTGAGAGAAAAAACAGGAGTCTTGTCAACCCAAAACACATTGTTGTGAAATAGTCTCACATCTTTTAGGGACACCACCACATAGTAGTTTTGGTCTGTTATCATACTGGTCTGTTTTCATACTGAAGCAGCTTGTCTTATGGCAGCAGCAGGATGGGGGCTACATGAAACAGTAGCAAAATCAGGGGACACCTTAAAAGCAGCAAGACAACTAGCTACCTGGTGAGATTGTCTCTACTCAGATGGACACAGTATAAGGTGGCAGCATGATAAACAATTAACACAAAATGAATGATGCAAAGAAAAACTGAAACAATAGAAGTAGCCTAAATATTTTCTTTATATTATTTTTAAACATGCATCCTGGTTTATAATGTGTTGATAAAAAATATAAATGGCACTAGAAGGGCTATAATTTTTAATGTAATAAACTACATGAGCTACATAGAACACCCAGAAATAAAAGATGGAAGCCTCCAGTGCTGCAAGGACTAAGCTTCATTTATATATTTGAAAAATCCAAGTGAAATGTTGGTGATAATAAAATAACTTGAAACTTAAGTAGCACATTTTGCTCAGTGATTCAGAGACCTCTGGCTTTCTGGGTATAAGCCTCACTTAACTGAAGTAGTGATTGCTTATGCTTAGTTTCTGCAGTATGTGGATAAGAGCTAAACAGGGTTATATAACACTTTATGCAACTCATTTGAGTTACAATGCAAACCCTGATCCTGAAGAAATTCCAAAGTACCCAAGTAAGGCAAGATAATGTCTTTGCAAAACTAGGCCCTTGCTCATATAAGCAAGCTATCTGAAATGCAAGGAGTTGTGTTCTCCACTTACCTTCCTAATACAAAGACGGTAGTAAATCCAGCATGTGAATCTCCATGAATATAAAACACCTGCATAAATATTTGCATTACCAAGCTCAAGTCACTAAGTGCAAGAACAGTAGTTGAAACGGCAGATTTTCAGCTAAACAAACATATATGCAGTAATAAGTTTTTTAATGCACTAAATTGGCACACATGCAACAAGAAAAAGCAGGATTACTATTTCAGAGGGACTCTGTTTTTGGAATGAAAAGTTTTTAGACTCAATTACTTGAATACTCACCTACTACTAGCCCACATTCAGGACAGATCATGTCTCCAGCTCTGTAATCCTCCACTAAAATGGAATCTGGATGGTTTGGACATGTCACTCTTGGAAGTACATCCAATCTAAGAAAGATTTTGAAATATATTTAATGCTGATTTCAATTAAAGACTATTTTCAACAAACAGACTCAAGCTGGTAAAAACAACCTACACAACAGAATGAGAAAAAATTGCAAATCCTACCTTTAATGCTTTTTTCTCAAAACATCTTACAAGTGACTATTAATATAGTGCAAGCAATGTACCCAAATATAGTTCAGCAACCACTGGTAATCAAGTGATAGGCCTATAGTTCCTAGGGGTCTGCCTATCTCCCTTCTTATAGATGGGAACTACTATCCCAGAACACCAATGTACCTGGCATTCAAATAATAATTAGAGACAGATCCCTGCCCCAAGGGGCTTACAATAGGTAAGGGAGGGGAGAACAGAGATGGGGATACACTTACAAACTTCGTAAGTCACATGTGCTTCGTAAGGTGCATGTGCTTAGTTTCGTTATAGGGGAGACCTTAAATCACAAGACAATAGAGGGAGCATCAGTGAGCAGTCTAAGGAAAACAAGGCTAAAGAAAGCCTGATAAGAGGTAGGTTTTTAGGAGGGATGGAAGGAAGGCAGGAGAGAACAGAGAAAATGTGTTCAGGGAGTGAGTCCCAGGCATGGGGGTCAGCATGGGAGAAGGAACAAAGATGGTTTAGGGAGCAGGAGACCAAGGGGTGCATGAGGGTGATGGAGGAGGAAGAGCAAAGCTCCCAGGTGGAAATGGAAGATGAGTACAGAAAGACAAGAGAAGAAAGGCCAAGAGCAGCCCTGAAGGTGAAAACAAGGAGTGTGTGCTGGATGTTAAGGGGGAGACGGTGCCAGCCAGTAGAAAGAGATGAGTATGATCAGAATGACTAGCAAGGTTCCTGGTACTTCCTTGGCATTGAAGTGCTGAGCAACTTTTGAACAATTATGCATAAAAATGTAAAATTAATTAAATCAATATTATGTGGAGAAAATTTTGAATAGTAGAGATGCTATATGGAATGTCTTCTAGAAAGATGATTTGTTAGTCTAGATTGTGGGCCATCTTGTCAACAATTCTCAACATCCACAAGGCTGCCAATTTGGAATAAAATATTGCAAGAACTACAGTTAAATCTGCTTAAGATGAATTTCTTCAGCCACGTACAAAGGTTTAACTTATCAGAAATTTCTCTTAAGCAGGCTTTAAGAAAACTGACCTACAAGAAAACTGATGTTCAGATTAAGCAAGCCCTAGGTTTCTCTCTCAAATCCACTTTCCCTCCCCTCAGAAGCAGAGTCTCAAAACAAACAGCAGGGCAGAGCTGTGTGTGCGCGTGTAAATCTTGTCAGTTCTGACTCTGCGAGTTTGGAGTAGATTAGAGACAGGGAAACCTGGTGCTCACTCACCTTACAGCCTGCTTGAGATTCCCAAACTCCGAACGGATAGGATTTCACACACACATGGGGCTCTGCTTGGCTGTCAAGTGCTAGTTTGCATAACAAGAATGAAATGTTCCAACCATCTCCAGCCTGCCTAACATGAACATTCACCCCAACAGAGTATATATTCCAGTATTTTAACCACATGCTGCCAAGAAATCAAATATACTCAAAGATCCTGATATTTTTAGTGGGGTGGATATGGAGTATATCCATCCCACTAAAAATATCAGGATCTTTGAGTATATTTGATTTCTTGGCAGCATGTGGTATCCATGGAGTATCCATATACCTTAAAATTTAAGTTAGTGTGTGTAGGGAAATGGACCCTCATGGTTGGGCCTCTTAGTGAACCAAACTATGGTTAAATGGCTCAGGCCTGCCTGAGCAGGAGGAACCACTGAAAGTGAAACCTATCAGGTCATTTATTGAAGAAATGAAACTTGGTTTTAGATAATCAGTAGCAAGTGAAATCCCCGGCACAGCCTTGGAGTTGCGGAGGCAGCAGGAACTAGTGTGTAAACATCAGTGATAAGGGGCTATATGTTCCAGCCTCACTGGAACTGGAAGGAGTCATATTGATATGCTGTTACTGAGGATATCTGACTAATTTCATCAGAGGCTGTTTATAGGTTCTGGCACTTTATGACACTCTAAAATGTGAAACTTGCATGCGCATCTTTAATTATACCAATGAGCTCTGTACACATTGGTCTGTTTTGGACTCCATCTCAAAGCCTATGCATCTCAGGTGTCATTAGCACCCCCAGACTTTTTCCTATAAAGCCCTCCAGTCTCCCAGCACTGGAGCTTGATCGCACAACCTGATATTTACTTTGGTATTCCACCTTATATTTCGCTCTAGCCTCCTAGAGCAAGTGTGGGGAATCTTTCCCTCACAGGGGCCACTTTCAAAGCTTGCACAAGCTCTGAGGGCCACACAGAAGTTGGGGCAAGGGTGCTTAAGGGATGCATTCAAGGAAAGGAGTGCTCAAATGATGGAACTGTGCCATAGAACAGTCTCTTATCCTTGTTTACACGACCTCATCTCTGCTCTCTTCCCTTGAATTCTGTTTTTAGTGACTTGGAAGTAAGAACTGGATCCAAGGGCCAGATCCAGGAAGTGAAAAGGGGCCACATAAAAAACTTGCCATGGGTCACACATTTGACCCTTGGGACTGAGGTTCCCCACCCCTGTGCTAGAGGCTGGCTGTTAGACCAATACCATGGGAGAATTCCCAACATTATGGTTCAAAATTCTACTTATTCAAATCAAGCAGCAATACATCCCTGTAGATCTGTGGCTGAGGAAAAACAAATTCACTCGACTTATACAAGAATCCAAGTTATGCAGGTTCTACGAAAGTGGATTCCACTATGTTGTATACGTTAAAGCATATGTTAAATTGGTGGTCTACCATAAAGCTAAACTCCATTAAAAGTTACTGCTGTGTTTTAAATTAAATTTACACTGTATGGCTGTCCAATGTTTTATTTTAGAGAAGACTTGGCTGTAAAGAAACAGAAGTACTCCATCCGTACTGTTTCAGAAAACATCTACTTTATTCAAGCTGAAATGTAATTTTTTTTAAAGTCAGCTTTAAACAGATTAAAATGTAAAATTAAAGCAGTGTTGGTTGTGAAATCTTGGCATTCAGTTACTCTAGCAAACTACCAATAAATCAAATAAAAACACTGCCGATTAATGAAAATCAAGATTTCAGCTATATCGCCACAGAGGACACTTTCCCATGTGACAAAATATGCCTAATTTGCCTCTGGGAAAAGTTCTGGGAGGCAAATCAGGTGTATTTTTTGTCACATTGGAAAACTAATCCACACAGCTTTGGCAGCAATCCTGTAAGGGATGCAGAGCTACCAACGCACAAACAACACACACTGCTTGTAACTTTACAGAGCTACTGGCCCTGAATCGCTCACAGGATTGACATCAAAGCTGCGTGGGTTAGCTTTCCCATGTGATGAAACCCACACCCAATTACTCTCCCAGAGCTTTCCCCAGAGGCAAGTTAGGCAAATTTTGTCATGTGGAACACTCAGAGAATCAACTCTGACGTTCACAATAAGGGTCTATGCAAATCTGCAGAAAGTCAGAGCGACAAGCAACGTTTTAATAGAGGTCCTAAGTTTGCTTCAACTTTAGTACAACTCTAAAAGTGCTTTCAAGGTAAGAAAAATACACTACTTACACAGCTTAAAGTTTTAGAAGTAGTTACTTCTTAAAGAATACGATGTTGCCTTGAAGTAGCATACATACACTGTCCAGGGTTTCTAATACTGTAAGGATTTATCCATCATTGAAATTATGACTTCTGGCCCTTAAAGCAATCTACTGCTTTACCCTTGATAAAAGTTAAGAGCGCAACTTATCTAAAAGAGAAGCTGGTCACAGAGAAGGAAAGCAGACTTCTCATAAGTAGCAGACAATACAGTAAGATGAGACACACCAAAAAATGACTTGCAATAATTTAAATGTAGAAAACAAACTTGAAGCCTCTAATTTGTATCTCTACACTGATTTGTTTTTTTTAAAAGCCATTTATTAGCTTTTAATAAAGTTAAATTTCAAAGACATTTAGAGATCCATTTGCTAGATTTGAAGAAAATCTACTGAAGTCTTTATACAATCAAATCATAATCCACTCACATTTACTTCAATTGTAGATCAATGACAGCAAATATGAATATTGAATATGAATTGGCAATAAGTAATGCTTATGAAATTGATTTCTTAAATGCATTTTTAAAATAGTCTACTCAAAACTACTCAAACTGGAATTCTGTGTTTCGTACAGCCAAGCCGTTAATCATTTGGCATTCCTTAATAAAAAGTGAAGAGATCCTGCATTTAAAAGGGCCTGTTGTGTAGAACTTGTAGCAGGCCAATACCAAGAGTGAAGCTATCATCCAGATTTAGAGCTAGATCCACTAAAGTATCTTGTGTTTGTATGTACTTTGTGTGTCTCCAAACACCATAATGCATGGTAATTTTCCTCCTCAGTGTCCATTTCTCTGGGCATCCACGTACAACACACCCAGTTCATTGAAATTTCATGGACATATTTATTAAAGTGACTTTTATATCTGCCCGAAATTAGGAGAATACTGGAGTACCATCACTGTACTGTTCTTCCAGGGTGCTTTTAACTCAAATTTGGAGGGACAACCCTGATCTACGGGTGGGCCATAGCTCAGGTGGTAGAACACATGCTTTGCATATTAAGGTCCCAAATTAAATCCCAGCATCTTTGATTTAGTATCTCAGGTAGTGCGCACGCCTTGCTAAGGCCTCTTTCAGAGACCCTGGAGAGCCAGATTTGAAACCCTGCTGCCATGTCAGGTTGTGACAATACTGGGCTAAGACAGAAAATTCATCTGACTCAGGCTGCTCCTTATATCCACGGAAGAACGAAATAGTTCAGTTAATCACTGACCTCTGCTAATGTCAAAAATAGGCAAATTGTTGTTTGAACCCAAAGCTAGTAAGTACACAAAGATAGTAAGTTTCAGACCTTACTAATCTAGGACAATGGCACAAGCTATCCAAGCCTTCCTGTACCACATGATCATGAAAGAAGTCAGAAGCTGGAATGTTGCTAGACAGTAAATGAAATAGGCGTGGAATAGGGCGGAAAGAGCTGCAAGATTTTTACTCACGAGAAATTCTGTCATACCGGATCGATTTCTCAAACATTTCTTGATACTGATGAGATATCTCAATTCTCACAATACCATGAAATAGCATCCTGATTTACCAGTTTTCCACTTACCACATACCATTCTATTTACCACTTCACTTACCACGGGGTTCATTTGACTTCCAGGTTTGTTGCTTTTGCATTTCTGAGCCAATTACTGTGCAAATAAAGCCCACCCCTTAGCCTCCAACTTGAGTCTCTCCAACCAGAATTATCGCTACCTTTGACTAGTCTGCAACTGCATACCAGATTGCTTTACAAATATGAAATCCAGTTACAGATTGGTCAAAGCAAAGGGAACATAGAACAATAGTTCTGATTGGACACACTGGAGTGGAGATTAAGGAGCACAGAGGCAGTGGTTAAGGGGTGGGCTATTCGCACAGTGATAGGCATAGAAATGCAGAAACAACAAACCCAGAAGTAAAATGGTATCAGCAGCAATTTGGTAAGCGGTAAATTAATGGTAAACAGAAAATCGGTAAATGGGATCCCAGTAACCAAGTTATGCGTAATTCAAGAATTGAAATCTTGATGGAGACATTGGGCAGTACTGAGAAGTTCTCAATTCTACCTATGAGTATCAAGAACCAGGATTTCAACCAGCTTTCCCATTTTGGAAAAAGTTTCATTTCAGCCCTAGTGTGGAATACAAGAACACCTGCCTTTCACAACAGAACTGGAAGGAACTGAAAAATCTCTCTATAGTTCTTGGCCCCTACATGTTCTAAGGTTTTATCAATGACATACAGCAGAGCATTCAGAGTCATTAAATTGTAACTTTTAGCCCAGACCATACAAGAATCAGAATACATACACAAAAACTCTAGAAAGGCCTAAATTAAAACAAGAGAAGCACTGTTAAGTTATCTAAAACCCTGAAGACCTCCGATTTTCTATCTCAATTGGTTTCTATTATAAGAGCAGCACAAAATAAAATACTAGGTTACAATACTTAACATTTGAGCTTCCAAAACATTTGAAAATGAAATGCTAGGTACTTAACAGGATTCCGTGAACAGATGCACTTAATGATATCTAAAGACAGCCATGTCCCCCAACCCTGCCAATTTGTCCGCTGCAGGTGCTGCTACCAGAGAGAGACTGGAGTGAAAGGCTATTGGTTACAAGGTGGGAAGAGCAAATGAGATCTGAGTAAGGAAGAGTCCAGGAGATGGGGAACAGAATAATGCTGGGGTGAAAAACAACAGAGATGGGGGGAGTGATAATTTAAACAAAAATAAACCCAGGGACCTACAGGCAGGAGTGCTAGGAGTGGCACGCGGGGGAGGGAGGCACAGAAAATGGCTGAAATGCATTGGTGGATACTGAATAGGAGAGAATGGGGGGGGCCGCAGGCTGGAAACAGTGAGATGGGAAAGGAATGATACTAAAGAAGGGGAAGGTCGGCATCGTAGGCAAGAGGGGCTGGGGCAAGAGAAGGCGGCGGCACACAGGCAAAAAACACTAGGCCTGGAGCCGCAGACAAGGTTTAGGTATGGAATTGGGGGGGGGGGGGGGGTAAAGTAGGGTTCTGGGAGCAGGAGGAACGAGAGGCGTAGGCAGGGGTCGGGGACCAGTAAAAGGTCAAGCCAGGGGTTTCACGGGCACGAAGGGAGTGGGGAGAGTGGGTAGGGAAAGTCGCAGCTCCAGGCCGGTCGGGGGCCCAAACCTTCAGGAAAGACTCGGGTTCCCTCTCTCTCGTCTCCACCACGGGGTATCACAGCCATTTCCTCACCCGCCCTCGCCCGGAACCGAGAACAGTAGCCGGAGACTCCCTCCGCCACCCAAGGCCACTTCCTCTACGCCCAGCGGCGCTTCCCACCCTCGGGTTCCCGTCGGAAACTCCGTTGCTGCCCCGGCCGCACTCTCCCTCACCGGCTGGTAGACGCCATCTTTCTTCGTCCTTCGCCACGGCAGCTGCGACTATACACCGCACAAACCCTTTTATGCCATACGCTGTGGTGGGCGGAGCCTACCGACGGCTTCCCTACGGGCTGCGCTAAGGGACAATTGATTGACGAGATGGCATCATTGTCCGTGCTTCGCGTTCAGCTTTTTGGTCAAGTTCTCAGACATTGAAGCTATTATAGTATTAGCGAAGCAGACGACTGCCTGAGAGCCAATAGTTCAAGACCCCGATCCGACCTCCGCTCTTCGCCCTTACATACAATAACATGCCAGACCTGGGGCGAAGGGCGCCAGAAGTTGCCAGAGCAACATTTCAGTTATAGGGGACGCTGTGGATTCACAGTGTACAGAATTGCGGGGCTCTGGTGGTTTGATAGAACCTGTTACAAGGGATGACCTCTATTTGATGACCCCAGCCATCCCTTCCGAGCTCTTTGTATGCAGCAGCTACTGAGCTCCTCCATTTCAGTGGTGTCTTTTTAGTTTATATTGTAAGGACTTGCAGGGGGCTGTACCGCAGTGGCCAAGGCCACAAACCAAGCCATATCATGCGCCAGGACTGGAGAAATATGATGATGGTGTTAGGCCAGGAGGAGCACGAGAAAGAAGGAGCAGGACCTTCAAAAGGAGCAGTTTTCAAACCCACATGGATAACCCAGATGACTAGTCCCTTACAAGTAGCTTGTTCCCATGAAAAAGATGTCTTGGAATCACCTGGGTTTTGAACATAATCTTCCACGTGGATAGCACCTTCTGTAGCAGTTAACACAGACACAAGTTCCAATAAAACAAATAGGACTTGCACTAGTACTAAACGTTAGCACAAATGCTATCCACGTTGAGGATCATGCTTACCATCTCATTTTCCACCTTCTACCATTCAGACATCTGGGGAAATCAATTCCATGGAAGTGCTCTTTTCCCAAAGGTATGTTTGCATATTCACACAAAGAAGACTTACCTTTTCACAGTATATGACAAGCTGTGGTAAATTGTCCTAGAGTATATAACAAAATACCCTGGGTTAATTTTACTGTTCATGTGACACACACCGAGATACCAACTTCACAAATGTGTGAATGTCTCCTCCGGGCGTGATATGAAGGTAAAGTTTCTAGATGCCATAAATGACTGCTTCTTGGAGCAGCTGGTCCTTGAACCAACGCTAGGCGGAGATACTTTGGATCTAGTCCTAAATGGAGTGCAGGACCTGGTGCAAAGGGTAACAGTGGTGGAGTCACTTGGCAATAGTGATCTCGATATAATCATTTTTGACATATTTACTGGAAAAAGAATGATTAATAAGACTAAAGGGAGACTGCTAAAATGAAGAAACTAGTTAGAAGGAGACTAGAAGGAGCAGCTGTGAGGATTAAATGTTTGCAAGAGGCATGGAAAATATTTAAACACACCATCTTGGAACCCCAGATTAAATGTATTTTAATACATTTAAAATGCTGGGATCGCCTTCCGCTGTGGTGGCTCTGTGTCCCCTCCCCCCAGGTAACACCATAAGGAGGGGACTGCCCTGAGGGCGAAGAGCCGTTGGCGAGCGGAGGCGGCTATCATAACAACTACAAGATGCATCCCACCTCCCCTCCGTAACCAAACCACCAAGATGCCTGCCCTTATCTCTCCCTCCTCTTCTTCCCCCCTCACCTGCTCCTCCCTCTATTTCTCTCCCCTCTCCTCCTGCCTCCCACTAAGCCTGTCATCTCTCCCCAAAGTCCCTACACCTCCTCCTTCTCCCCTCCCCACCTTTCCCTCTGCCCCATATCTCCCCCCTTCCCCTAATCTTATCCCCATTCCCTGTCTTCCCCCCTGATCAACTCCCATTCTCCTGTTCCCTCTGGAACTGTCGTTCCTCTGCTAACAAAGCCCCCTATATCCATCAGGAGTGGCTGGTGGGTTTGGGGGCTGGAGAGGCAGTAGGCGCCTGGCGGGTTAAACCTGCCGGCAAAAAGGGGCGGAGCCTAGCCCAGGGGCAGAGCCAGGGCATAACCCAGCAGCAAGGAGTTCCAAGGGTTAACGTTGGATGGACATTACATTACTTAATGCTGGGAACGTTGCTGTGTGAAACACTGCTACTGGGGAATAGAGAACCCTCTTACTGGGGTCCTGTCCACTCTCTCTCTTTCCCACTGGGTCCAAATTAACCATAGTAGGTTAAAAAAATAGATCACATTGCCATCACCTACCTTTATCCTGAACCCTCGATTTTCATGGCATGCTTGGCCACCTGTAGTCTTCTGAAGGTGTAGGCTTTGAGACAAGCCTTCCTTCTGGGTTAGAGAATAGTGGCAATGTAGGATGAAACAGACATGCACCTTAACTCCGCTTTAACATGTCTTATGCATGTTGCAGGGCTGTATAAGGTGCCAATACAGCCCTGCAACATGCATAAGACATGTTAAAGCAGAGCTATGTGCATGTCTGTTTTCACCTGTAGCTGCTATGCATCTACAATTTGGTGATAGTGATTACACTCACTCACTCATGAGTAGTTACTATAATGTGTAAACATACTCAAGTTGTTGCTCACTTTGAAGTCTACAGTTCAATTTAAATGTCAGGCTGCAATCCTGAACCCATTGAAGTTAAAAACAAAACTCCCATTGACTTTAATGGGTGAGGATTGCACCCCTACATTGATATTTAACTGTTTTAAATTATGTAAACAGCTCTGCCTAACCTCCTGTACAGCTCACCTCCTATAAAGAGAGACAATGGCTGTATCTGTGAATTTCCACAATATGGGGTGATAATGTGATGGGGGCCTGTTATGGCCCTCTGCTATGTGACCCACTGTCACATTTATTTCTGGCCCACCAGCTGTGCCTGTGGCCTAGGTAGGCAGCTGGCCCGGATGTGGTCCCTCAAAAGATCCCAGGCTAAGGGCTGTCCAGTTGGGCCAGCATGTGGGTCTGCAGACCCATCCCCCGCCAGGAATTGGGGCCATGTCTGTTGAGAGAAATAGGCCCTGGTTTGTCCCAGTAGTTGGGGGTCCCCTACCTGCCATCCCCATCATAAGTTTTGAAATAATTTTCTGGAAATTATGCTGGCAATTTATTTACATGCATGTTACTTGCGATTGTTATTTTAGTCATATTTTAATATATATTTAAAAAGAAAATTCATATTGATTTTGGGGGTTCTCTGAGTTTGGGTGTCCTGTCCAGTACAATTGTATCCCCTTCTCACCCTTTCATCAGGCTTCAGTGGCATAGTCCACAGGCTACTGAGTGACAGGTATGCAGAAATCTTATGAAGATAATTTTTGTTTACTCTTTTTTTTACTTGTTTTATTTTGTTTTTCCATTAATTTTTGCTCACCTTGATCTGTTCCTCTCAGTATTTGTCCTTCTTTACCTTCTTCCATGTCTCTTAAAACGAAATAAATTTAAAAGCAAACAGTCACACAAGCATTCTCCACTCTTCTCCCCCTTGCTGTTCCACCAGCCAATACAACACACACACACGTCATACACACACTGCTGCTGTTCCCCCGAGTCCCGCCCCAGGCGCCAAGGGCTATAGCCCATATTACCAACTGTGCTTGCTGTTTTCGTCCCCGCAGACCTCAATGCAATACTTCCCCCAGGCAATCGGCAACGCGTTGCTGTTTTTTAAATGCACGCTGGGACGGTACCCTCTAGCTGCCCAGTGTGCGTTCTGTTAACTTTTGCCCCTTCCAGGGCTCTGTCTGAGTCTCGCCCCTGTCTCCAGCAAGGTATTCCTCCAGTCCTCCTCCCCCTCCTGCAATGCATTGCTTGCGCATGCGTGAGCACAGAAACAGGCTCGCACATGCACACTATGCAATGTACCCAGAAGTTCGGCTCCTGGAGCGGCTACACAGCCACGCTGGCCACCGCACCGCCGCCGGGAGGTGAGGAAGGAAGGAACATGCAGCGCCACCACCACTACTAGTAACGTTTACTTGTTTTTACTGGGCCGGGCCCTGAGGCCAGTAGGGGCAGTGCCTCTGGCACCCTGTGGGTGGCACCGCCACTGATATCCATGATTTTTTATTCTCTTGCTCCCTTCACCTTCTCACCCTTACTGAAACCTGGATCTCCCCCACCGACTCTGTCACCCCTGCCACCCTCTCCTTCGGAGGTCTCTCCTTCTCCCACCAACCCCACACCGAAGGCCGGGATGGTGGCGTAAGCTTCCTCCTCACCTCTTCCTGCCAGTTTCAACCCCTCCTCCCTCTCTCGCCTTCCTCTCCTTTGAGGCTCACTCTGTACGCCTCTACTCCCCTCTCCACCTCCGTGTTGCTGTCATCTACCGCCCCCCTGGCTCCCTTTCCTCCTTTCTCTCCGACTTCGAGACCTGGCTCACCTTATTCCTCTCTGATGACATCCCCACACTCATCCTTGGTGACTTCAGTATTCATGTTGATGCACCCAATCAACCTTGCATCGCCCACTTCCTCTTCTTAGCCTCCTCCTTTAATCTCCACCTCTCGGACTAGCTCCCCCACCCACACTGATGGTCATTCTCTTGATCTCGTGTTCTCTAGGAACTGTTCTGTCTCTGATCTCTCCTTCGAGCTCCATCCCATATCTGACCATTTCCTTGCCTTCTCAACTTCTCCCACTGTGCCCCCTCCTCTTCCCCATCTCCCCGTCCATTCCGCAATCTGCAGGCCATTGTGCCCCAAGACTTTGCCTCCTCCCTCTCCCCTCTTCTCCCCTCAGTCTTCTCCTTCCTCCTCCCCCGATTCTGCCATCTCTGCCTTCAACTCCTCTCTTGATTCCACCCTCGACTCCCTTGGCCCCCTCTCCCCCCACCCAGCTTGCTCCCGTAACCCTCGCCCTTGGCTCACCCCCACCATTCGCCATCTCCACTCCTGCACCTAGGCTGCTGAACGCCTCTGGCGCAAATCCCACTACCGCGCTGACTTCCTCCACTTCAAATTCCACCTCTCATCGCTCAGTTCTGCTATCTCCCTCGCTAGACAGCACTACTATGCCTCCCACATTGAGTCCTGCTCCCAAGACCCTCGCCACCTTTTTTCCACATTTGACTCCCTTCTCAAACCCCCGTCCTCCTCCTCCCTCTTCTCTCTCCGCTCAGGATCTTGCTCTCTTTCTCAACTCTAAGATCAACAAGATCCACCTGGAAATCACTTCCAAGTCCTCTCCTCCTACTACTCCCCCCAACCTCTCTCTTGTCCTCCTTCCCTCCTGCCTCCCTTGAGGAAATCTCCTCCCTGCTCTCCTCCTCCAACCCCTCCACTTGCCCCCTGGACCCCATTCCTTCCCGCCTCCTGACCTCCATGGTTTCTACCATCACCCCTCCCCTCCTGCACATCAACCTCTCCCTCTCTACCGACTCCTTCCCCTCTGCCTTTAAACACGCCACTGTCTCCCCCATCCTCAAAAAGTCCACTCTGGATCCCTCTGAACCCTCTAATTACTGTCCTGTCTCGCTGCTTCCAAGCTCCTTGAACGGGTTGTCTAGTCCCGTTGCCTCGACTGCCTCTCCGCCAACTCCTTCCTTGACCACCTCCAATCTGGCTTCCGCCCCCTTCACTCCACTGAAACCGTTCTTGCTAAGATCACCAACAATCTTCTTATGGCTAAATCCAACTGCCTTTACTCCATACTTGTCCTCCTTGTTCTCTCTGCTGCCTTCGACACTGTTGACCACTCGTTCCTGCTTGAATGACTTCACTCCCTTGGATTCCAGGACTCTGTCCTTGACTGGTTCCACTCCTACCTTTCTGACCACTCCTTCAATGTATCTCTTCCTAACTCCTCCCTCCCACCCCTCTTGGTCGTGGTTCCCCAAGTCTCTGTCCTTGGCCCTCTCCTCTTCTCTATCTACACCCTATCCCTAGGCAAACTCATTGCCTCCTACGGGTTCCAATACCACCTATACATGATGACACTCAACTCTCTCTCTCCACTCCTTCCCTCTCCCCCTCTATTCAAGCTCATCTCACCAACTGTCTCTATGATATCTCCACCTAGATGTCTCAACGCCAACTCAAACTGAACATGGCGAAAACTAAACTCTGTGTCTTCCCTCCCAATCCTTCCTCTGCTTCTTCCCTGTCAATTGCCATTGACGGGGACTCCATCCTCCCTGCCCCCACATGCCCTTAGCTTGGGCTTCATCTTCGACTCGCACCTTACCTTCAAATTCCACATTGACTCCGTGGCCAAATCCTGCCGCTTCTCCCTCCACAACATTGCTAGGATCCACCTTTTTCTGTCTGTCTCCTCTGCCAAAACTCTCATTCATGCTCTAGTCATCTCACACCTCGACTATTGTAACCTCCTCCTTGCTGGCCTTCCCCGCTCTCACGTTTCTTCCCTCATCTCTGTTCAAAACTCTGCAGCCAGGATCATCCACCTAGGCCGTCGCTTTGACCATGTGCATCTCTCCACTGGCTCCCTCTTCCTGAGCGTATTCTGTACAAGCTCCTTGTCTTCACCTACAAAGACCTTCACAACCTCGCTCCCCCCTACCTCTCTGCCCTGATCTCCCTGCGAATTCCTGTTCGAGCACTCCACTCCTTTTCTATCCTCCCACGCCTTCCCTGCTCCCCCAACCGCCTTCGTCCCTTCTCCCTTGCTGCCCTGCACGCCTGGAACTCCCTCCCTGCCCCTGTCTGCCTTGCCCCCACCCTCCACACCGTCAAGTCTCTCCTCAAAACCCACCTCTTCCCCTCCACCCTTCCTGACTCCTGCTAATCATCCCCACCCAGGATTATCCCTCACCTGTTATCTGTAAACTCCCAATTTACTGTAACCAAGCCAAGGATGTATACCTGAGTTCTCGCATCCTCATGAATGTCACACCCCTTGTCTCGCCCTCTGTTCCCCCTTTCCCTGTCTCCCTTCCCCCTGTCTCTAGATTGTAAGCTCTCGGGCAGGGACTGTGTCTTGTTTTTTGTAAAGGTCCAGGTACATTGCTGGTGCTATATAAATGCTAATAATAATAATAAATGTATTCCACTGGTTTAAAAAGGTAGCAAGAGGACAAAACAGATGTCAAAAGGCATCCTTGAAAAAAAATAAAAAGCTAGTCTTACTGAGGAAAATAGGAAAGAGCATAAGCACTGGCAAATTAGATGTAAAACATTAATAAGGCAAGCAAAGAGAGAATTTGAAGAGAGACTTGCTAAAGAGGCAAAAACGAATAATTTTTTTAAAGTACATCAGAAGCAAGAAACCAGCTAGAGAGTCAGTTGGGCCTTTATATGACCAGGCCAGGGGGGTGGAGGGTGCTCAGGGAAGATAAGGCCATTGCAAAGAAGCTGAATGATTTCTTTGCTTCAGTGTTCGCTGCAGAGATATCCGCACCCGAACTGTTCTTCATAGGTGATGAAACGGAAGAGCTATCACAAGCCAATATGACTTTGGAAGAGGTTATAGGGGAAATTGACAAACTAAATAGTAGGCAAATCACCAGAACGAGATGGTATTCACCCGAGTTCTGAAGGAACTCAAATATGAAATTGCAGATCTACTACTGGTAATTTGCAACCTATCACTAAAATCTGCCTCTGTACCCAAGGGCTGGAGGGTAGTGAATGTAACACCGATATTTAAAAAGGGTTCCAGAGGCGATCTTGGGAACTCCAAACTGGTGAGTCTAACATCAGTGCTGGGCAAAATGGTGGAAATTATTATTAAGAACAGAATTACGGGGCATATTGATGGGGAAGAAGCAACATGGATTTAACAAAGGGAAGTTGTGCCTCACTAATCTATTGGAATTTCTTGAGGATGTAAATAAGCATATGGATAAGGGGGAGTTGGTCGATACAGTGTATCTGGATTTTCAGAAAGCATTTGATAAGGTCCCTCATGAGAGGGGGACTCTTGAGGATATGAAAAAGTCATGGGATGGGGCAGTGTCTTATTGTGATTGGTAACTGGTAAAAGGATAGGAAACAAAGAGTAGGACTAAATGGTCAGTTTTCACAATGGAGAGACATAAATAAAGGAGTGCCGCAGGAATTTGTACTGGGACCAGTGTTGTTTAATGTATTCTTTAATGATCTAGAAAAAGGAGTAAAGAGTTACGTGATCAAATTTGCAAATGACACAAAGTTATTCAAGGTAGTTAAAACTAGGGGTGTGCAATTCAATTTTGTTTTTATGAAAACAAAAATGAGAATCCCATTTTTGTAATTGCAATAACAAAACAAAAAATTGTCCCAAAAAAATCAGAATAAAAATGAAAATATTAGGAGGGAAAACAAAGATTTTGGGACATAAATTTCAGGCTGTAACGTCTTTGTTTTTCCTCCGATCTGCATGAAATTTACAAATCTCACCCAAGGAATCATTCCTTCCAAGTTTCAGAAAGATTGGATAATGGGCCCCAATTTTATAAGCATTATGGTTTGTACATTCATTTGCAGCTGTAACTTCTTTGCTTCCCATCTAATTTGGATGCCATTTGTACATATTGTATCCCTCACACAAGGATCATACCTGTCACATTTCAGAAAGATTGGATAAAAAGTCTTGATTTTATAAGCAATTCAACTTTTTTATTTTAACATTAATTGTGCAAATACTTTGGGACAAAAACGAACATTTCAGGACATAACTGGGACTTCAGGCAGCAAGTCAGAGGGGAGGGGAAGCAGCCCAGCAATCAAGATACATGATTGACATTTCCAGGTGGGCCAATTGGCATCCCAAACACATCCTGCAGCACTGTGAAAGAGGACATAAGAGAATTCCTTATTGGTGCTTTCCTAAGCAGATTCTCCCAACTTCCTAGTAACAAGCATGGGGGATGGGGTGGGCACAGAAAAGAATGAGGATACATGATTGACATTTCTGCTGGCCAATTGGCATCGCAAACCCATCATGTACCTCTGACGCAAACATAAGAGACTCCGGACTCCCTGGTATAGGCTCATTCTCTGGAGATGCTGGCCAGGCTTCCAACTTGCTATTACCCAATCATTGCAATCAGAGACATTTGCAGGTCAGCATTGGCAAGCAAATAAGCTTCTGCCCAGCTGCACAGCCTCCACCATGGCTAGATTTTGTGTGGCTCATAGGCTGGCTCAGTGCTCTCTGTGTGTGCTGCAGTCTCCAGCCTCACTGCAGGTGCTAATAAAAGCAGAACTCTCCCCTACACAACCTCCGTGTATGCCACCACAGACTTTGGGGTGCCAATGACTGAAGCCTGTGACAGTGCTAGTGCCTCTGGCACCTGCCCCTCTACTGCTCTGCCCACCTCCTCCTGTGTTCTTCACCCTCTCTTACAAGTGCTCCAAAAAGGAGATTTCTGCATCTGGGTAAAACCTCTATAATTTAAACAGAGGCAACACCTGCAAGTGATGTAAGGAAATTTGCAACTTCTGTTAAAAGCACCAGACCTATATGGCTTATAAAATTGGGATCCTTTATCCAATTTTTCTGAAATCTGGCACGGATGGTCCGTTGGGTGAGGGGAACAACATGTCCATATTTCATCTACAATGGATGGAAAACAAAGTTGTTACAGCTGGAAATGTGTGTGCAAACTATGAAATGATTAAATTGCTTATAGAATCAGGACCCTTTATCCAATCTTTCTGATATTTGGCAGGGATGTTCCCTTGCATGTGGGATACAATCAGTCCAAAGTCCATCAATATTAGATGGAAAACGAAAGCATTTCAGCTGGAAATGTGTGTGCAAACCAAAAAACCTATAAAATTGCCTATAAAATTGGGACCCTTTATTCAATCACTATGAAGTTTTGCAGGGATGAGCCCTTCAGTGAGGGGTACAATCTGTCCAAAGCTCATGCATATTGGATGAGCAATGAAGAAGGTACAGCTGGACATCCATTTCCCATAGAAACCAATGGAAAACAAAAATGAAACTTAAAAACAAAACAAAAACTAAAAAAAATGTAGTTTTAACAAAAATTAAAATAAAAATGAAAACAAAAAAAAATGCACATCCTAGTTAAAACATGAGCAGACTGTGAAGAATTGCAGGAGGATCTTGTGAGACTGGGCATCTAAATGGCAGGTGAAAATGAATGGAGACAAGTGCAAAGTTATGCATGTATTTATTTATTTATTTTATTACAAAATTTGTATGCCGCCCCCTCCTGCTAAAAGCATCTCGGGGTGGCTAACAACATATTAAAACAGATTTAAAAACAACAATAATACAATTAAAAACCCCACAGTAAAATAAATTACTCCCTACCCCACCCAGCCCATCTCCCTCAGGAAAGACAGGGTGGAACAGGCAGGTCTTACGTTGTCTACGGAAAGAGGGGAGGTCAGTGGTCAGGTGGACCTCTGGCGAGAGGGAGTTCCACCGCCGTGGTGCAGCCACAGAGAACGGCCTACGCAAGTTCGACGCCCGAGAAACCTGGGGGACCTCGAGGGCACCCCCGGCTGACCGCAGGGGCCGATCCAGAATCTGGCAGGTGAGGCAGTCCTGCAGATAGGCTGGACCTAGGCCATTAAGGACTTTAAAGGTCAACACCAACACCTTGAATTGGGCCCAGGAGACTATCAGCAGCCAGTGTAGAGAGCACCGGTGTAATGTGCTCACGTCGGTCGGTCCCCATTAGGAGATGAGCCGCCGCATTCTGCACCAGCTTCAGTCTCCGAACCAGCACCAAGGGTAGCCCCACATAGAGTGCGTTACAGTAGTCCAGTCTCGAGGTAATAAAAGCATGGACGATCATGGCCAGATCCGAGTCCGAGACATACGGCCGAAGCCAACGCACCAGATGTAATTGGCGAAATGCCCCCTTCGCCACATCCACCACGTGGACATCCAGGCGGAGCTGCAGATCCAGAAGCACCCCCGGACTCCGAACCTAAGATACCACGGCAGGACAGACCCCACCAATGATGGGGGCCACCACTCCCCAGGCCTTCCCCACAACCATCACCTCCGTCTTTTGGGGATTTAACTTCAGGCAGCTCGCCCTCATCCAAACCCCCCACAGCCGTCAAACACCGGGTAAGCACCGAGACTGCAGGGCCTGAATTGGATGAAAAAGAGAGATATAGCTGGGTGTCATCAGCATATTACTGATGACACCGTACGCCAAACTCCCTAACAACCAAAGGCTGCATATGCACATTGAACAAGAGAGGGGACAGGATAGAACCCTGTGGGATTCCACACGTGAGTAGGGAAAAATAATCCAAACTATGTACACAATGCTGGGTTCTAAATTAGGAGATACCACTCAGGAAAAGGACCTTGGAGTCAATGTGGATAATACATTGAAATCCTCAGCTCAGTGTGCAGTGGCAGTCAAAGAAGCAAACAGAACGTTAGGAATTATTCATAAAAGGACAGAGAATAATACTGAAAATATCATAATGCATCTATATAAATCCATGTTGTGACCACACCTTGAGTACTGTGTGCAGTTCTAGTCATCCCATCTCAAAAAAGACATAGAAGAAATAGAAAAGGGCAACAAAAATGATAAAGGGAATGGAACAGCTTCCATATGAAGAGAGTCTGGATAGGTTGGGGCTCTTCAGCTTGGAGGAGAGATGTCAGAGGCGATATGATAGAAGTGTATAAAATCATGAGTGGTGTGAAACAGGTAAATAGTGGATGGCTTTCTATCCTCTCAAATAGTACCAGCACTAGGGGGACACCCCATGAAACTAACAGGTAGCAGATTTAAAACTAGTAAAAGAAAGTATTTTTTCACTCATTGCACAATTCAGTTGTGGAATTTGTTGCCAGAAGATGTGGTCACGGTCAGTAGTATAGCTGGGTTTAAAAAAGGATTGGACAGGTTTCTGGAGGATAGGTCTGTTAGCAGCTATTAGCCAGGTAGGTCTGGGGAATGTAACCTCTTACTGTCTGGAGCTGGGGGTGAACAGGGCATGTATTGCCCCCATTATGACCTATTGGGTACTTCTTCCAAGCACTGAGATTGGCCACTGTCTAAGACAGGTGCTGGGCTCAATGGACCATTGGTATGACACTTATGTTATTCTGCAAGGCTCTCAGGATGAGAGATACAGAAAACAGTGCAGAAATCGCCTTCTGGAAGAAAATCCCAGCTGGTCAGTTAGAAATTTGGGGCAGGTGAGACCACTTGATCTCCACTAGTAGATGATGGAGGAGATGGCTGTCAGGGCATTAATTAACTGGGAAGTTCTAGTTTAAAACTCTCTACACTTCAGCATGACCATGTTCTGAAATAGTCCAGTTTTTTTTTTTTTTAACCTTAACGGAACTGTTTGTTTTCCCTAACAGGAAAAAATAATGAAGAATTCTAAGTATGTTGCTTTCCTCCACTACCCCCCAAGGAGTTACTGTTGGTTGTTACACATTGACAAGTTAAATAGCTGAAAGAGGACTACAGAAGAGTGTTTCATTGCTGTATATTTAAGGAGTAAACTTTTTCAAATGTACCTATAATATAAAGCATTAGAAATTCTTTCCACATATTTAAAAGAGGAAGTGCTCATGGTGAGGGCTTCACAGCATCTTCATACATACCCGAACTGGGTTCCTACTCAGAGTGTGGTGTCGAAATATCTGGAAGCTCCCATCTCAGCGAGAGCAAAGGCCTTTTTCTTTTGTGCCTGAGTAAATGCCATGCAATCGCGGGTCACTGAGGGCAGAGAATCCCTTACCTGGAGCGGTTGTGCCCAGGTAAGGGATATGGAAGCTGCAGAGTCGGTATCTCACATCTTGCTACATTGTCATTTATATGATGCTATCAGAGAGAAATAGCTTGCTCCACTTCTCCTGAAGCTACCTGGGAGAGCGGATGAAAGTCTACTCTCATTTTTACTTGATGGCTCCGATTCTTTAGTTATAAAGGATGTAGCAGCATTTCTTGTACAGGCTCATTATTGTAGAGATAAATTTTTGAAATTTAGGCCTGTTTTGGGGGACGAATTCTCTTAACTCTTGCTTTCTCATAAGACTGTGATTTTGGTACTGGTTATTAACTTAGATTATGAAATAACTAATGCAGCATTCTTCAGTTTAGTTGAGTTTAGTTTAGTATTGCTCTTCATTTAAATCTGCTTGAATTTTTGATGAGCGATTCAGTTTTATTAGTAAATTTTATTATGTTATGTATGCTATGCTATGTGGTATGTGTCTTTGTGTGCAATGGCCTGGTGCCACGCAATAAATAAAATCTCTCTCTCTCTCACATATTTAAAATTATTCAAATTTTATTGACGATTGAACACTCTTAAAAACAGTGAAACTGACATCTCTGGAAAACAAAATAGTATAATGAAGGACTATATTAAACATACAAGTTTAACAAAATTGGTTTTCACTTAAACTTTATTGAAATTAGTGCAATTTCTGAGTACAGACAACTCTTTTGCTGCAAAGTTGTTTGAGCTACTTAACTGCATAATATGAAAGCACAACTTAGTTCCCTCCATATTCAACTACAACCATTTTCAAGTCTCAGTGTTCCACTTTCAAGTTGCACTAGTTCTCACTGGCTCCAATCTCTTTAACAAGAGTAATAGATCTTACTCTTACAATCCTGAATTTATGTATTTCATTTTTTGTGTATTTAGCTTTTCAGTATCCTAGAATTTTTTTTCTTTTTTACAACTGTGGATTCCATTGAATATATTGGGAACTAGACAATAGTTTTTTAAAAAGTAAGTAATCAAATTCTCAACATTGGATAAGTTATAGTTTTACCTACCCAGAAATCAAAGCGCAAAGAAATTTCCCTTTGTATTACATTTAGTAAACTGCTTTTAAATGTGCAATGGAAGAATCCACTGTATTAAATAATTAAAGCAGTCAGAAGAGATATAAATCAAGGTTTTTGTTTAGTCCAGTTCTTCAGGATCACTTCTGCTGCATCCAACGTGCTGTCTTGCTGCAAAATATATATAGATATAGATATATTTACTGTGGGTTCAAGGCTTATAGAGAATCTACCATTTTTTTAATTATAAAGTTTTAATTTTATTTAGCATACTTTCAAATTCACCACTAATATTTTAAAGTATGTATCCAGCAGGGATGTGCGAACAGAACCAGGTTTGGATGTTCGGCCGTTCGGGTCGAACGTTGAGTTCGGATTCGGTTCGGTCGGGCTCGGTTCGGTCTTTAGTTCAGTGCAATCAGAAACTGAAAATGACATTTGGTTTTTGAAATAAGGGGGAAAAAATGAAAAACATATTTCCGGCTATAACATTTTTGTTTATTATTCAATCTTAATGAAATTCGAGGAGATTGTACCCCCAATGGAGGGCACTATGTGTACTAAAATTATATAAAGGAAACCAATTTCAGAAGCAATTGAAAGTTGTGACTTTAAGAAAAGCTCCATACACATTCATGGCTACAACGTCTTTATCTTGCATCCAATGTTCATGAAACTTGTGCATGTTACATCCCTCCATATGCTTAATACTTCTGCCAATTTCCAGAAAGAGTGGATAAACGGTTCCAAGGGTATAAGACATTAACCTGAAAATACATTTCCATCTGTGACATTTTGATATTCCATTCTGTTTACAGGATATTTGGCAAGAATGTATCAAATACCTTTCCTGCCATTTCAGCAAACGTACAGGAGATTTTAATAAAGGGACCCAATTATATAAGCAATTGATGTTGTCCCTGTGAAGATCATTATTCAAATGAATATCAGCATATTTCAGTGCCAGTCAGAGGCAGGCACCCTGCATGGCAGGGGGAGAGAGACTGTAGGAGGAAGGATGTGGAGCAACCCCAAAGACTGACAGACACATTCAATGGCCAAACACATTACTGCAAGCTTCTAGCTTTACAGGACCAATTGGTAGTGG